>JAPMOR010015631.1:5505-40363 GCA_026543865.1 Argiope aurantia
AAAAAAAATGATGCTCTGCCAAAAGAATAAGATAAAAATATGCCCCGCCATATGATTAATGAAAGAATTAAATTTCATGTTGAAATAATTTATTTAGGGAACAGTGGTTAAAAGTGAAAGCTTTCATACCTTACAAATGTCACATTTAAGGGGTAAAATAGCAAATAAAAACAATTAATTATTATTATATTAAAAAGTAGAATATTAATTAAAAATACGCAGGTTTAAGCAAAAACCATGGGATGCTTATAAAAATGCTCTAACTAAATTTAAATTGCAGCCTCATTAATAATACATTTTTTATGATGCTTAGAAATTATCCTTTATACCATACCCACAGTGGCTTAATTTCCTTATTGTGTTGTTTAAAGCGATTTATCCTTTTGTGATTTTTGTTTTGATCTCCGCATTTTTGACGGGAAAAAATCTTACTATTTATTCTTTGACATACTCACAATTAGTCACATTCATGATATATTTTAGTTTGAAATAAATGATTAGGAATTTCATTCATGGCATATTAATTGAAACTTCATTTTTTTTTATTGAATTATTTTTAACACTCAAAGTTTTTACAATTTTTTTACTGATCCTCAATTTTTTAAGAAAATAATTTCAACTTTTATTCTTTAATATATATTGAAATTCATTATATAATTATTGCGTTATAATTCTTTTCTAACTGATAGTTAAATTCTAAAAAAATCAAAAAATTCCAGCAGAATCTCAGGCATAGAATTATGTAAAGCTTCGAAATTTAAGCCTATAAAAAATTTCCATCATTTTATTATTTTTTCATAAGAATCAATAGAAAATTTCTTTCGTTGTTCTAATTATTAAAACATTACACCGTTACTAGAATGAAAGAAGTTGATTAAAGGAGTGTAAAAATTATCCCTTAAGATGATAAATTTATTAAATACATTTATATAACCAGAATGATTTTTTTTCTATGTGAAAGTGTCACCTAATTCTTTTCAAATCTGACCACCCGAAATATTTATGCTGATGAAGTTAAAGTGATACAAACTTCTACATATCATATTTATTTAGATAATTCGAAAACAACCGTTTAAAACATAAAAGGAAACCTTCGCTGATTAAATCTATAAATTCGTAAAAAAATAAAAAATTCGGCATAAACTAAATTTTCGATCAAATTGTAATAGAAAGAGAATCCAAATTAGCTTTTGACTCAAATATTTTTGTCTAACCTTAATTAGGCCTTATATTTGAGTTCTAGAATGGGGCTTCAGAGTTAGGAACAGAATCGACATAACACTTCAAATATTTGAACATGATCCGTGAGATTTTTGCAATCAAAACAATCATAAATGACTAAATAAAGAGTTTCTCTACCTCCCCCCAAATAAAACTATTATTCATTTCATCCTTTTCGCTTAGCACTTTATGCCTGAAAGTCAATTGAAAGTAAGTATATTTAGTTAATTAGGACCCGTTCTGAAACAAAACGTAATTTATTTTATACTAGTCGCCTTTGGCGACCAGCTCTTTCGCCAAGAGTAATGCTCTCTAAAATGTTCAAATAAATATTTATGTACCTTAGTCTCTTAATAGCTTCTTCAGCAAAAAATTTTGAAGTTTCATATTTCGTTAGTCACATAACTCAAATTATTATAGAAGCTTTACAATACGTTGTTCATTATACTATATATCTCTCTAGTTTGCTGCCAGATGCCGTTTGAATTTGAAATGGAAGAGATAAAACTTCAATAAATACGAAAAATTTTTTGCTGAAACCTGAAGCATATTTTTAAAAAAGTCACAATAGAAAATAGAATCCTTCAGGATTGTATTCTTATGTATACCACAAATTTATTTTTAATAATTTATGCAATATTTCAGAGAATTATTCAAAAAAAATCTCTGATTCATCAAAAAATTTTGTTTTACCTTCAAAAAGATTTAAATGCAGTAAATAATATAAACGCACTTCTGAAAACAATTATGAATTCTAATTGTTGTACAGTGCTCCGATCCTATAAATCATATTCAGTAAAATTATCTTGATAATTTGACGTTTCAATTCTCTGCTATCAAGCCTGACTAGAGTTATAAAACTTTAAATATCATTATTTTGGTATAATATATTATACCAATATAGTATTAATATATTTAAATATATTATTTTATTAGTCTAAGCGCTGATTGTCCATTTTCTTCAAGACGGGCGATGGAGAGGTCTAAAATCGCTCTATTTTATCGAAAGAGAGTCGAGGCATTCAAATTTTTATAACTCGATCAGCTTTAATTGCAAAAGAGTAGAATATTTTTATTTAAAATATTAGTGTCTCAAGAATATTTTATTAAACATCTCTCGCAGAAGAGAGTATCTGAATAAAAATTTTAAAATTGTAATCCATCAGAACATTTATTGATTCGAACTGTATAAAATATGATTATTTATTTCATTTAGATTATTCTTTATTAGATATATACGCCAGTTAATAAGTTTTAGAAATTAGCTGTTGGTCCCTAATTAGAACATATTTCCTGTATTATTAAACTATGTATGCCTTAAATAAAACTGAATTATTGAATTAAAAATATAGCTATTTTAAAACATCAAATAAAACTTTTATCTCATTTTTTATTGAAAATATCACATTTCATATTAATTCCATTTCATACAAACAAGTGCTGAACATTATACTTTCCTAGGTTGAATTTCAACTAAGAGTTAACTTAATCTTTTGTCAACATGGTGGCAACGCGCTGATAGAAGCTAATTTTCCTCACGTACTTATAACATGCTCGTAAAGGTTAAATTTTTTTTCATTTTGTACGAAATAAATTGTTGGTAAAAATAATTAGATTATTTCTTTAAAAAATTCTTTAAAAATAGAAATTTAATTTATAGGTTAAAACATTGATATCATTGAAAAGATTATTTTTTTAGCTTTAAGTGATATAAAAATGAGTTTAGTGCTGTAATATTTTGGAAGTTAAAGCGGGAAAGCTCCAAAATTTCGCTTAATTTTTAATTAATTAAAATTCTAATTAAAAATTCAAAAAAGTAGCTCTGAGCTGTCTATTTCCGACATCCAAGCTATGCATGTGCCAAATTTGATAGCTGTAGGTCAAACGGCGTAGTAGAGTGCCAATACACACACACATTTATCTTTATTATAAGTATAGAATAGATGCAGAATATAATAGATTAGTCCACACAATACTAAGACGAATATACAAGTGAATTTTTGGCGATTTAATACTGAATTGGTTGAATGCTTATACTGTGTTTGTTTGAAATTGAAGATGTAAATTTGCATATATTGTAGTTTGAAATATGGCCCATTAATCCGGTAGAATCTTTCCAAGAATTGAACATTTTGCGCCTTGAATGAAATATCCTCTTAAACGAAAAACTCACTGAACAAAGTCTACTTTTAAATTAAGATTGTTTTAAACTTTTGCACTCAAAAAAGTAATTCGATGCAAAATAATTCACCTAATACAAAGACCTAATATATATATAATTGTTTGAAGTTGAATTTCTCCAAAAAATTAATTTACATCCTCTTATCATTCTGTAGGTATTTTTAACCAACCAAATTAAAAAATAAATAAATAAAAAGTCAAAGTGACGCACCGTCTTGAATAATGCTCGAGAGGCGACATCCGAGAGCAAAGAATTAAAAATTAAACGCCATTTCGGTCCAGCTGCACGTTACGATATTCTGAAAAAATGCTTCCAGTTCCAAACAGATAATAGATTAGTCGGCATGGGATTAGATGCGTGAAAGAATGGTAAGAATAATACATTTGGAATTATTGCAATCAAGATCATATCAATCAATTTTGTGAATCATTAGAAAATTAAAAGGAGATAATGGAGAAAAAAATTACAAATAACTTTTTTGGGGGGGAGGGGGTTCTTTTTGCTTCTTCGTATATCAAAAGTACAAAAAATTTGTAATTTTCAAAAAAATTACTTTCGAGGTATTGATAAATCTCCACGTTTTAGATCTCTCCAAGACAGAAATATAAATTTTTTGAGATTATATCTTGTCTGTCTAGGAACAAGATAATTGAAAATGCAACAAACTACATGCTTGAAATCCGGTATGCGGATATTTATCATCGCTTTTCAAATTTCTATCAGATTTTGGGTGAAATCGCTTGTGGAAGTTCGTTTGATTGACCATACACATATCAAAAAATAAACATGCATTATATATTAAAAATATTTAAAGTGGTTCATTAAAAACATAAATAGCTAGATGGTTAAAATTTAGTACAGAGTTTTATCACTGCAACTGAATATGCGTATCAAAGTTTGGACCAAATCATTCAAAAAGGTGATTATCTGCCTATTCACATCAAATGAACGCAATAAATCAAAAACGCAAATACTATCAAATTAGATAAGTGGAATTAGGTGATTTTGTTATCAAAGTCGTACATCTGTTTGATATTTCAAGGCTATGAATCAAAAAGCCAAATATTCGGTTTCTTCATTATACTGTAAAGCACAAAACATATCATCATATTGTGTCACTACACGTGAAACTCGGGGAGAGGGACGATTCCGCTTCAGTTCATATCGGTTATCATTTCCCTGATTCGTTCTCTCCGCATTTGATTCACTTACGGCCTTCGATGCCTTTCCTCTTTCGTGATGTTTCTAGAATGCTGGTTCTTATGAAGTGCTATATTGTGAAAAATATAAAGTAGATTTCAGTGCAATAAATTTGTAGCAAAATTCAATATTTCGAAATTATCCCAACTTAAAACTGTATATATCATCCATTTACATAGCACAAAATTAGAAGACGTACCTAGACATGCTTACATTTATAAATAGGAGATACGAATTATTCAATGAATCGATACAATTTCACTGAAAATGATCAGAAGAAATGATTAATTAATGCAAAGACATTTGCATTTGGAACTTGATATTAAACTGGGCCAGAAGTGTTCTTTAAAAAATAAAATAAAAAGGCAGAGGTGAATTTTTTTTCTTTTTTCAATTGGAGTGAAGGAATGTACACAGTAGGAAATGACTGATAAAAATTTCAAATCCATACCCGCATTGTTTACTGAAAATTCAGCTTTATCGAAAAAAACAGAATGATCGAAAAATGTCAATAAATATTTTTCTATCAGTACAAATTTGCGAAACGAAATAAATAAATAAATATTTTTCTACGATTTAAAATGGTTTTATAATGACAGATTTTCAGAAAAAAAGAAGAGAAAATCAAATCTGAAGTTAAAATTTTGCCTGAAATATTAAACACGAGGAGATTTTTTGATAACGGCCCCGTTCCCGAGCACTTCAAAAGCCAGTTTTTTTAAATCTCTTTTTCAAATTTAATTTTCACTACTTTTTTTCTTCTTTTCGAAAATCGACCATTATAATGATGCTATCTAAAATTGTAGAATAAAACTTTAGAGCTGTGTATTTTTTCCTTCGCAAATTTGGACTGATAGAAAAGTACTTATAAAGGCATTTTTCGATTATTGATTCCCCCCCCCCCCGAAAAACAATGTAGGTATGTTTCTGAAATTTTTATTAGGTAATTTCTTCTATTTAATATAAGAAAATTTGCAAAAAATTTAGTAAAAAAAATAGTTAAACTATTTTTATTAAATTTACTCCTATCTGATTTAAGCTATCTTAATGTTCGGCGTCTCATTTCATAAATCTTTTAATACCTATAAATTTTCCGATTTAAATCTTTCCTCGTAGATAATTAACCTTTTACTTAAAATGTGAAAAACTGTTGTTGCAACTATCATCCCTCATCCTAGAGTCAATAGTAATTTTGTTTAGTGGTAGTGTTTTGTTTGGCCAATTCAACAAATTAAACCAATAAAATTACTAATATGTACGCTTTCCATATTCTGCTATTTTTCCTGACACTTCGACTGAACTATAAACTTCAACACGAACTGTGGATGACAGGCGTCGAACTTTTTAGTTGAATACAGTAAAAAGGGAATTTTAATTTTGATTGAGAACTGCACAATGGCGGGAAATAAGAACCCACGACTGACTGATCAAGAATTCATGACCATATTAAAATTATATGCATACATTTTTTTTAATTCAATTTTAAAATTTCTTGGTAAAACACTCGAAAGGTAAGATGGCTAGTGAACAATCTGTTGTTACAGGAAATGCCTGAAATACGTCTCACATTGAAATTAAATCTGGCGAAGTATGAAAGTTCTAGTATTTCTACACACAGACAACAAGTATAAAAAGTAGATAAAATGTCACAGAAAAGAACTCATTAGAAATCCTGTTTTATCTTATCTATTATAGGTGGCTTGTCGAGGCCTAAATGGTTAAAAAAAAACCCAAAGAAATTAAAATGGGAAACAAAAATAATAATAAACTCTTAAGCAAAAAACATATTGATGAATAGAATTGCATTGCCTGTTTACAAAAATGTTAACTTTATCTAAATTTTTAAAATTTCATTACCGTAAATTTTAAATAACTCACCGTTCAGTCATATAGATGTTATTGAGAGAAATCAATTTTATATTTTATAAGTGATTTAAAAAGGGTTCAAATTTACTTTGAATTAATAGGTTAATACAATATAAAAAAAATCAAGCTTCATAACCAACATTTCTTAATTCAAGGGGGGGGGGGGGGGGGAGAAGATTTCAGATTTATTGCAGCCATTGTATTTCATAAATAAATTCAGGGTTAGATGTAGGAATTTTGAAGACTTATTAAAGGAGAGGCCTCAAACCAAATTACTTAATTAGTTTTACATTCCCAAGTATTTTTTAGCTTAAAATAAATCTTTAGTGTATTATTCTTTTTGCTTTCGTAAACTGATAAAAATGTATTTGTATTAATTTGGTCCATTTATTAAACCCATGATTATGAGGCATTTGCGATTGTAAGCAATATTATTTAAGTAAACTCTTAGTTTATATAAAATTTGTAATAAATAAAGCAAATGTAATGAACAGATAGGAACTTGACCAATTGCATCTGAAAAAGTGTTAATATTCTAACATTATGTCAGTCATAGAATCGCTTTTTTTACCAGTATATTTATCAATTAGGTTAATACCATCTTTAACTGAAATGGATACCGTTGATCCCTTGCAGCCCAGCTCAAGTTTCTGGCAACTAATATGAATTATTAAAGCAGTTATATTTCTGGGCTAATCTCTCGAATTGAAAATCCGCCCCTGGGTAATTTCAATTATTAAATAAAATCCTGAAGCATTTCGATGACTGCTCACTGAAAGTTAAACGTTTATAACAAGAGTTCAAAACACAAATTATTATCGTTCATGGTATAAACAATTCAGATAATTCTAATCCTCATTTAAATGTTTATATGTCTCAGTTTTTAATCAGTTCAATTCACTATTTCGTCCCTTTTTTAGTTTAAGTACATAATTTTATATAAGGTTTAATTAAAAAAAAAGATATATCATTTAAGGAATACTTTAACATGAAATTTAAAAACTACGTTTGCATTGAAAACCATTTAGTTTGTCAACAAACATTTCTAATATATCCAGTATCGTTTTATGAAGATAGATAAATTAAAAATTCAATGTATCGTCCAATTTTACAATAAATTCACAAAAATTTATGCATTAAAACAAATTTGAATTTCATTTCTTTAACGAAATTGCACTTGGAGGCACTCAACAATAATACGACACTTGCAAAGAGGAATATGTAGCACGATAGTTTTACAATGTTATTCATCATTCCCTGTGTATCCGGAACCGAAACATATTCGTTTTTGCAAAACTACTTTTCATAAAATAATAGAGATTGGATTTCATAAGATAATTATATGATATTTAATTCTTCCATATTCTTGTGTCAGATAATTAATGCTTTAATAATACGTAGTCATAAGAGTGAAACACTGAATTTAAATTCCATTTTTAAAAATATGTTTCTGGCAACTAATATGAATTATTAAAGCAGTTCAATTTCTGGATAACACATTAATAAAATTCTTTTAACAATAGTTTTTTGTGAAGAAAGAAAAGAAAAAAAAATATTTTTTTTACATGTAGAACTAACATTTCTTTTAGCATTAATGACCAAATTTACTTACCAATTTATCAAAATTTACAAAAATTTTAATTGCCATTTCAGTAATTTATTTCCTTCTCAAAACCATTTCAAAGCAAAGAAAATCACAAGAATCTAAATAAAATATAAATAATTGAAAAACTGTAAGCAAATTCAACTATGAAAATTAACTATTTGGTTTATTTAAGAAACACAGAATTTTCATTTAAAATTTAGCCATAAATATATTTTAGGGTGACAATGAAATTTGCACAAAATACATTTCACCACATAGAAATAAACCAGTAAAAGATTAACAGAGTAAAATTTATAATGAATAAAATGCCAAATACAGATTTTTAACTAAAGCTTTAAATGTTATGTGAACTAAATATCCAAATCAGCAATTTTTAACCGAAGATAAATAAAATGTATGCAGAAACAATATGTATTACAAACAGAAGAGGACATTTCAATCAGTGAAGAAATAGCAGAATTAACTACTGAAATATTTTTGCATATTTAGATCAGATAAAAATGCGTCAATTTACTATATACAAAATAACACATTTATTTAATATCAAAACTTCTCATTCAAATGATTCTCCAAAAAAATATAGAAACGTTAATCATGTAAGTTTAATTATTTGCATTTTTTTAAAGAATAAATAATAATAGTTTTAAACTTTTAAAAGTATCTTTTTCAGTTCAAAAATTTATATCAACATATATATAAGTAGCACAAAACTTACATTTCTATAAAGCTTCTTTATTACATAAGACACTTGTCGTTTCTATTTTAGAAGTTTCATGCAGAAATATGACACATCTAACTAATTAATCACAAAATGAAAATAATGCTCGCTTAACACATTAGCTGCAGCATGACTCATCTGTGGCTCACACCAACTATCTAATTAGATGATCCTTCTCTACTAAATTTAAAATATAGCAAAGAAGGAACTATCCAATTAATTTATAAGAACCGCAAGCATGAATAGTGATAGCGAACGTATTAAACAGAAGTATGATTGACATTAAGAAAATTGCTTTTATTCTATTTTGTTGGAATTCAGCAATATATATAAATGTATTTAATGCATATTAATATCAAAATATTTCCATAAGGCACAAGATAAAGTACTAAAATAAAAATTATTTTTTCCCTGCATTGTTCCACAACAGAACGACGAGAATTATGTATGTATTTGATTTTTTTTATGGAGGACCATATAAAAATTTACTGAATTTTTCGAAAAATATACTGTATAAGAATAAATAACAAACATATAAAACTCAAATTTATATAACAAACAAAATTTAACGATGTATTACATATTTTAAAAACAACAGTTTTTAAAAGCTATTCTTAAATGCATCGAAATTATCAAATATATTAAAAGAAAAATAAAAACACACAAATTATAACTTTATTTTATACCTGTAAAATAACAACGAACAGTTGAAGAATTAACAATCCATATTAATAATAAAGATAAATTTTTTGCATAGTTGTGCAACACCAAAGAATATCACATTCATAAGTTTTAGTTATGAAACAAAGCTGCATATATTAAAAAATGGTTACAGAATTCATTAAGTCTTAAATTTAACTTCTTTTAAAGAACAAGTAACTAAATTATATGGACACTTAATTGCTAAAAATAAAAAAATGTACTAGTAAAATTATTTTAATTAGTGACAATATACAATATGCGTTTTTCTATTGCATTCTAATTTTATGATCATTCCTTTATAGGTAGACGTTTAAATGAGTGCAAAGGTTAACAGAGTGCTAATTTTAGAAAAATACAATATTTTGCATACACCGAATGGAATTTTTATGAAAAATACAAAATTAATCTTATACTTCAGAAACGGTATGAATAAAATTTTAAGCATTAACAGTCTATGTTTTTAATGAGAAAACTATTGCATAGTCTTGCATCACCAAAGAATATCACATTCATATATTTTCGTTATGATGCAATTCAAGCACATATATTGCAGAAAATAAAGCAAAAGAACTCGTTCACAGCCTTATATTTTATATCCTTAAAAAAATATGTAATTAAATTATGAGCATTGAATTTTAAAAAAATGATGAATTTAATGTTCTAATAAAATTACTTAAATTACAGAAAACGTATAATATATACAATACGCTTTTTTAATTTATTAAAATTATAAATTTTTTTAACTATTATTCCTTTCTTGTTATACATTTAAATGTATGCAATGGATAACTGAATGGTAATTTTAGAAAAATACAGCATTTTGCAAAAACAGAAAGTTTTTTTTTTTTTTTTGGAAAAGTGTAAATTAATTTCCACATTTTAAATGACAATTAACCTTTAATGAAAATAATAATAATAATAATAAAGAAATAAAAAATAGAAACATGAAAAAAATCTGTTTAATTTTTATTCACTGCAATTAAATAAGAGAAAATTTTAGCACAGTTTTGCAAAGCAAAAAATATTACATAAATTGTTATTATGCAACTTAGATATACATTACAAAAAAAAAAAAAAAACAGTAAAAGAGTTTATACACTGTCTTAGTTTTTACATCCTTTAAAGGATATGTAACTACAAAATATGAGCATTTAATTTTTAAAGATAAACATTTTACGGAAAGTCTTTTGGTTAAATCATTCAAATTAAAAGCGATGTATAATGTGCTTACTTCTTTATTCATAAAGGCTGAAAAGGATAATTAAATGCTAAATTTAGAAACATTAATTATTTTGTAAAAACAGGATGATTTTTTAAAAGTATAAATTAACTTTTAAAAGCTAAACGGCAAACTTTAAATGTGTTTTATAATTTAAAGAAGAAAAGAAAGAAATAGAAGAAAAAGTTGTTTAATTTTTATCCACTGCAATTAAATAAAAATATCTTTTATCATAGAAGAGAAACACCATCTCTAATTATCATCACAGACACAGCCATCTTTATGTCTAATGGTTTATATAGATATTCTTTTTATTTACACATAGTACCATCTCATATGATCTAAGTGTCTTAAATTTACTACCCTTGAAATTATGAATAACAATCCAAAGTGAAAATCATCTAGCAAAAGGTGATTTTCTTACAAATCCAGATAGTGGAGGAGGACCAATATGATTGGAACCTGGAATGGCAGAAGAAGCTTGAGAACTGTTGGTAGCTGTCATGGTTGGAAGCATGTTATTTGTATCTGGTGGTTTAAAGATACTGCTTGGTATAGCAGGTGCGCTTTCTGCTGGTATGCTAAATGTTTGATTATAATCAAAACCTTTCTGAACCTTCGCAGTATTTTCAGGTACACCCATTAAAGATACAGAATCCAAAGATGTACTCCTATCAAATGATTCTCTATGTTGAATAAAAGATCTTTGCTCTATTTGCTGAGTAGATATGATGATGCCTTGCATGGCATATATCTCTCGCAGTATCATCAGAACAGTATCTTCCGAATCCCTAGGAGAGAAAAGTTATAATATATAACAGATTGCAATCATAACAAATGAAATGGAAAACGTCAGGTGAAAAATTTATTGTAGCAAAAAATATCAACAATCATATGAAGAATTTAGAGACTAAGACAATAGATAAAAAATTAGGTAATAGAAGAAAAAAAACAGAAAAGCAATATAAACATTTTGATTTAAAAGTATTGAAAGGCAACCCATTAAAATATACAATATGAACAATTTCAAAATTATTAAAAAAAATATACAAAAAATAGTTTCAATTAAATAAAGAATTATTAAGAAAACAGAAGTTTACAATTGGTTCGATTCGTTCTATATTTTTGAAATGAAGGATTATCTAAAGAGAAGGTTGAAAACGGTCTCGATAATCAATAATAATGTTATATAGTCAGCAACAGTAAAATAATGTGTAAAAACGGCTAACCAGTAAGTGGCATGACTTGTAAGAGCAAACACATAATCATTTAGAGCTTCGATTGGTTTTTCTTGTAGAACATAATCAATTCTTCGACCACCATTAAGCAATCCAATTCTGATGTCATCTGATGAAGCGTCTGTTAAAAAAAATTCGCACAATAAATATCATAAAAATATCAATCGCAAATCAACAAAAGTCAAATACAAAATAGATAATACAATCAAAGCTGATAATTATATTTTTCTTCAAACATTTGCGCACAAATGTTAAAAAGCACAAGGAAGGTTTCAGGACTATTAATTAAATAGCCTGGTTTATATTTATGAACAGTAAGGATAGAATTATCCGCTTTTCCACATGCGGCGTTGCCTCCTCTGTCTTCCACTCCCAAAGAGTTAACTGGAGAATTTTGATAGTAAAGCACGCTGAAGTGTTTGGACCTTCCTATTGGACTCAGCAAGAAGACTGTTTCTTACAACGATAAAGAGCGAATTCAATTTATGCAAAATAAATTATCTTAGTTTATTGGACCCCTTTCTTCTGCATTAAAAGCTTGTACATTATATTATATATAAAGAATTTGGTCATAAATGTTGACCTTTCTATTTAAAGAAAATAGTATAAATACTTAAAATTATTTTAATAGTCACATTGTAGAATTCGCAATGTTTAGTAAAATTTTGCACCATTCCTTTAATAATTTATTAATTTAAGAAAAAATTATCTTTTGCTAGTTTTCAAAAACTGCTGGATGCAATCGTTATTTTTCAAGAATCTATGACCTTAAAATATTCTAGTTTTAATTATAAATAATGTTAAGTGGATTTTGTGTATTATAATATTTTATATTAAAAGTACTATATTTAAATTGGCTTTAAAATGCATTTATTTATAGTATCTTCTTACATTAAATATATTTCTACTTTAGCATATGCGATGTTCACATTTTGTAGTCATCAACAGGTGATTTGATACGAGATGTAGCCTTTATTATGTTATATGTATTTGTTTTCTCCTAAATTCTCTCAAATTTGCTTCCAAACAGCGAAGCAAAGAAAGCTTTAATTTAGAAGGATGATAATTAATTAAATGTTCAATTTTTATTAATAAAAGACATGAAAATATTTTCATCCTAGGTACAGCTTGTAAGTAAATATATATATCGAAAATTATGAAATACATGATACAAAAATTTAGATATAGAAAGTTTTAATGTGTATAAAATATTAAAAAAAAGTAAAAATTTACATTTTATTAAATAACCTTAGAAAGACCATGTAAAGTCTCTTTTCAATTGTTGTACTGCAAATTTTTAATAATTGTAATACTCTAATAAAGGCAGGACAAGGGGAAAATTGCCCAAATTAAAGAATGAGATGCTAAAATGAAACAAATGTCATCAACTATGTTATCTATATCTTCAAATTTTGGGGATCTCATGATCTCTAATTTCATACTTCAACTTAATGCTAAAATCATAGCCTGCTACGATCTTAGTTTCATTTAAAGAGTAATCATAATTTACACATTAATTATTCAATAACATTAAAACGCAAAACACTTTTTTCTTCCAAAACACATTTCAAATGAAAAGGAAGAAATTCAAAATATTTCTTCATATGCATCAACCCACAATTGCTGATATATACCAGTCTTAATTTTATTTTTGAATAAAACGACAAGAAATTTTAAAAAATACAATTTTGGTTATTTATATCGAAATGGCTTTTATAAAAAGGCATTAGAAAATTCTAACTTATTGGATTCGTAAAAGAATGGTGTAAAGTATTAATAAGGTGAAAGAAATAATGTTTAAATAAGACACTATCATGGGCCATTTTATCCATTATTGAGAGAAGTGGTTATTGATTAGAAATTAATTACTCATTAATGTACATCATACTAGATGAAATGTAGAGAAAACAAATATAAATCATACTTAACGAGAAGATTCAGTTAATATTTCCGATATTTAAAGATAGGTTTAAAAGATAGCCTTAAGTAATAAATTGCTTGAGAATACACAGCTTATATAAGTGATGCATGATGAATAAATTACATTTAAGAAATTTCCAATTTTTTTTTTTTTTTTTTACAATTTTCTAATCTGTTTTACCTGTACGTTATATAATTGATAATTTATAACGTAATTTACGTACGTAATTTATATTAATATATAGAACTGTAAAATTTTGCTGAAATCTACTTTGTTTCTTTTTACTTGACTTTTCCCTCTTCAAGATAGCTCAAAAATTCCAAATTAATGCTTTAATTGAGTTAATTCAACTTAGATATTTTAAAAGATGGCAAAAGATATTTCAAGCAAATGAAATTATTTCGTTTGCTATTATAGAAAAGCACATAACATTGTCAAGTGGACAATATATAAATTTGAATGAAATAAAAAGCAATAAATAAGTATCTTGATATTAATTCATGAAACAAAAATATTAGACAGCCTCACAACGCTGTGAAAGCATTGGCAGGATGAACTAGAATGGTCGCACATATACTATTACAAGTTATTCATACACACAGCTGAAAAATTCAAACATGTATTCCTAAAGAAAATGGTGTATCTCAAATATAAAAATAACACAGGTTTGAAGCTAAATATGGAGTTCGGATTTATTACAATCTTATACAAATTGATTATAATAATCATACAAGATTATTAGAGTGTTTTGTATACAAAAAAATCAAAGTGCAAAAATATATCTTTTGATGAATTCACTGCTTTCTTCATATAGCTATACATAATCACTTCATCAAAAAACAGAATTCTCAGACTAGACATAAGGAAGATGATAACTTTCATGTTATAATTATTGAACAAAAGAGTGTAAGCATATATAATTAAAAAATGCTACAAGAATATGCAAATATTTATATAAAAATAAATAATTTGCCACAAATGGGAACATTAAAATTTTTAATTAAAATACCTTGTGCTTCCACAGTCTCCGACATTTCTTGCTCCACCAATTTATCTACTTCAGCTTCTAACATTGCACTTGGAAAAGAGTGATTTTTTGCAAACTCACTCAATGAGTTCCATGTATAGCGCATTGTATCCATCAGTTTTTGTTTTATTTCACTGGCTATCTTGGAAACATTTTCTCGGATCTCTGAAAATGATAAAAAAAATGTTATAAAAAACACAATATAACAGAACCTGTTGTTCAATAGCAATGCACACAAGTGACTTCATCTTCACATTTTTAAAAAGTAAATTTAAAATAACCACGAGATGAATAATTTCGTTTTTAGACACTTAGTTTTCCCATAGAGCAGGAAAGAACTACATTTCTTTCCCTGAAAATCTACTTTAAGGATATAAAAGAATTAATAAAAAAGAGCAAATATTTTCAAAACATCTACCTTCTTCACGTTTCATTCTTCATCTTATAAACTGGTAAATAACGTACAGTATTTCCTATTAAGAAATGCTAATAGATAAGACTCATAAAAAAAATTAAATTTTAACAATTATGGTAACCTAAAACTACTCGATTTTTTTCAACATATTTTCACCTCATAAGTACAATATTAATTAATACTATTAATCTTTACCTCAGAATTCAGTAAAAGCACTTAATAGTTCACTGTGGCAAAATATTCCTTCAAAATATATTTAAAAAATAATTCAACATACATATTTTTATAAATCATTTCATAATAAGTTCGATTTCATCATTTCATCATCAAATATCGAAAAATATAACTAAGCATTATACTCAAAATCAGTACCAGACCCTGAGACAACAGGCTGAAGCACTTAAGGTGATTACACAAATATATATGATATCTTATAGTCCACAATTTTTTATATCAAAAACAATTGAAAGAATAATAGCAGAAATGCCAAATGAAAACTTGCTAATAGTTAGATTTTTCATTTATTTTGAACTAAAAAGATATATAATTATTATCAACAAAGAATTTTACATGTCATAAAATTACTTGTAAATGGACAAGATAAAGAGGAAAAAGGCTCTTGAAATATTTTTTTTTGTTCCAGATCAAAATTAACACATTGTGATGAAAATAGTATTATAATTTATCTATGAATAAATGCAAAAAGAAATCACGCTAAATTCATGCACAAGATACGTTTATAATCAGAAGTCTTAGAGTCCAGACAAACAACATAAATAAAACAACTCATAATTTGTTTTGTTAAAACATCCATCATATAAATAGGTTCTTAAAATTTTAATAAAAGTCGGCAGATTTCTGTAACCAACCTACAGGAAAGAAATTTCATATTTAAAAAAAGTAAAACAATATAACGTTTTTTTTTTTTTTTTTGCTTGATTTCCTTAATAATCACTGAAACAAATATATCATATGACGTACACATAATTAAATACAGAAAATTATTTTCTTGAGATGCTATAGCATGAATGTGTGTTATACATGAATATACATTTGCATAATATGAACACATTTTAAATACTATTTTAAGTTATTAGCTGACTCAGTTTTTCAGCAAAAATGATGAAAAGTATTTTTTTATTTAAAACATACAGTATGAAAACTTTATTTTATAATTTCATAACATATTTTTTAGAAATAATTATCTTTTAAATATCATTAATTTGTTTTGAATTCAATGAAATAGTGCTTTCCCCCCCCTTAAATAACATGTTTATTTTTATACAATTATTTATTGCTGCTCTGCTTTGTTTGGTTCAACTGATGAATGCCTTGCATTTAAAATACGTAATTATTAAATTTACTAGCCTGCTTGATTACCATCAATAAGATGGGTGAACTAGGTGGCTATCAAAGGTGGTTAGTTAAAGATTTTTCAAAGAATGCAATAGAGGAAATTCATATTATACCTAAATGCATCCGCTTTCTACCTTTATGATGTGGAATCAACACAGGTTTTGCAGAAAAATCTGGATCAATTAAAGGTTCAATTCGAAAAGCCTGTAATAAGGAAACAAATACATCATCTTTTTCATTAACATTTTAGAGTTAAAAACAACTATTTAAAGATTAAATACTTACCACAGGGTCATACTGCAGTCAAAAAACCACATAGGAAAGAAAAAAAAAAAAGATTGGTGAATGAATTTTTTCAAAGAAAAAAATTTCAACAGAATCTAATTACTATATTCTACAATCTAATTTAAATCATTTAAGGGAAGAAAGAAAAAACAGTGCAGCAAAAATTATAAATACCGGATGGAATATATGGAAGAATGCAGGGCAAGTAGGGAATTTAAAATTCTCACTGATGGTATCATAACCTCGAACAGCTAAGAACATCGAAATCGGAGAACCCAGTGCAAAAAAACAAGCAGGTTGAAATTTCAGCCTAAAGCAAAATATCACAATTTTTCAAATTATACAAGGATAGTAAATGAGAAAAATGTCACTATAAAAATTATGCAATCATGATGAAGCAGGAATAATTTTATCGATTTCAGATTTTTTTAAAATT
Source organism: Argiope aurantia (assembly GCA_026543865.1). NCBI lineage: Eukaryota > Metazoa > Arthropoda > Arachnida > Araneae > Araneidae > Argiope > Argiope aurantia. The sequence continues at coordinate 22,898 of JAPMOR010015631.1, forward strand.
TAATCTAGTTAAAAAAATTACATATTCATGATCAAAATATTTGCATAATATAAGAGCAGACTGATACAGAAATAAATAATTTTGAAATAAGCAGTTAATTTTGAAAAATTAATCATTAAATCTTGCTCAAGCTTGAAAGAGAAATATATAAAGAATGCAATAGAGGAAACATCAATAACATCAATACAAATTTTTGCAAATAAAATGTGGCTTCTGCAAATATAATAGAGAACTATTTCAAATTCAAAAAGAATTTTAATATTTTAGCACCAGGAAGAAAACTTTAAAAGAAATAAATATATTGGAAATACATTAAAACATCAGAAGATAAAATAAATAAAAGCTTGAGAAGAAATCCATACTGGTCACTGTAAACGGACGCAGAAAAATGTTTGAAAAGTAATATTGTTTAAATGTTTATAAAAAGAAACAGCTTTTTTCCGTTTCAGATATTAAATGTACAAACATACAATTTCATTCATAAAGAAAGATTCTATGCATACATGTTTCAATATCCTCACTTAGAAATAAAATAACACTCTTAATTTAAAAATAACTATACATAACATGTCTCTAAGGTTTTTGGAATAAGATATTTACTAAGAAAATCAATCATAATATTTCAATTTTATCTTACCATTCACATCAACACCGATAACTTATAAAGAAGATTTGTAACAGAAAGATGATATTTAACAATTTTAACTGATAAATACAGCAGAACAAAATATTTTACAGTAAACTCTCGACTATCCACGATGTTCAGTCATCAAAATTTGACTGGAAAACTTCAATCACAAATAAAGAAAAATGTGTTTTAAAACACACATACGCACGGCCAATTTTATTTTTGATGAAAAGTAAATCAACAAATTAAGTACAGGTATCGACTGTTTACCATAATTGATAAGTATGGCATAATAACTGCAAGAGCATTCTATATAATTGTTCAAAAAGATTTTTTGTGTTGATATGTGCCTTTTTTCAGATTATCAAAGGAATTCGCTCATCCATGGTTACTATACAACCCAATCCTTCAGATAAGCTGAATATTACTGTACTTGTTTTATTACACAAGCTAAAATAATAGCTTGCTTTATCATACATACTAATATAATTTTTAATAAAATCAAAAAACTGTTTGTAGCAACAAACTACAATGATATGCTTTAATTTTCTTTTATGCAACTGTATATTTTTATGCTGTGCATAAAAAGAAAAGAAAATTTATTATTTTTTTATATCAGGGAATTTATTAAAAAAATTGTTTCCTCAAGAAATACACCAAAAATAAATTCAAACTTGATTTAATAAATACATTATTTTGGTAATAATGCTAAATTTTTTATATTTAATTTATAGAAAATATTGAAAGTTTATAATCATTTAATGATCTGGAATATATCACAAACAATAATTAAGCAACCAAATAAATACAAAAATTCATCTCATATTTTAAAGACATTACAGATTTTTAAAATTAACATTTAATTATAATTTATTTATTATTATGTACGAAATCTTTGCAGAGAATGGAAGATTAAATTTTCAATATATACTTGTAATAAATATAATTAATGTAAATATAAATTTAGATTACAATCTAAATAAAATAGTTGAAGCATGAATTAAATATTCTCAAAATGGTCAACAATTTCTAAAAACTAATACAAAGTATCAAAATAATCAATATAAAGCAAAAAATAATTAACACAAAAAAGCAACACAAAGTTTCATACTTTTTACATTTTCTTAAAACATTCTGAAAATTTTGTCTTACCTAGGATAAACTATTAGAGCCATTCCAGATTGAACGGCTTGTGCTGGATATATCATTGTATTGTTTTCCATAGAATTAGGTAGGGCTACGTCCGATTTGTTACATTGTTGAGTACTGCTGCCTGCAGAATCACCAGAAACTTCTTCATTGCTTGTTTTCTACAAAATAAAAATCACACTAATAAGTATATATTAAATTATGATCAATTTAAATGTTATTTATAAAGCAGTGCTTACATTCTTATTAGTAGCCACTGCATTAAGAAGCTTCTTTCGAGGCCCAACTGGAAGACCAAGACTTTTCAAATCATCTTCAGATAAAAGAACCTATAAAAAGGGAAAAACCTTTTCTGTGTATTTTAAATTTTAACTAATTTTTCAAATGTAAAGAACTATTAAAGCCCGTATTTAATCAAGTTAAATAAGCAAAATAATATTCCTCAAATTACCATCAAAAGTTTTTAAACATGACTTTTATTTTGTGGTTGTTATATTACTGATGTAGGAGAAAAAAAAGTTACAACAATAACTTGATCCTTCCTCGAAAAAATAGTTTAGATATCATTAATGAATTATAAGAATCTTAAGCTAAAAATATGGTTGTATTTGCATACAGAAAACTATTACTCAAAGAGAAGAGATTATGATTAGAGAAGAACAATTATTATTATTATTTTAATTAAGACCAACAATGTACAGATGAAACATAATACAAAGTCATATTTCAAAATAGAACATTTAAATAAAGGAAAAGAAACAAGAACAAAGTTACATTATGAAATATGTGAGGGAAAAAAGGTAATGCTAACCTTTATTAACATATAAATAAAAGATATTTTGGTTAGATTCAGGAACATAAGAATCAAGTTCATATATTCTGCTTAATGGACTCCTCTATAATATATGAGGTAATGTTAATATATAGTCAACAAGAAGCTTCAAAAGTCATCTTTGTTTAAACCTCCAATATTCTAATTATTGTAATGAATTAGACATACTAATTAGTTCAGAAATGTTTCAAAGCATTAATAGATGCCTATATTTTCACATGATAATTTTAAAATATATAAATCTATACTAAGCACAGCCACAACTTGTTTCTTTGGGAGGGGAAGGAGGCTTTCACGTAATTTACGTACTTGCAGATAGATTTAACTACTTCATGATGACAGTGCAATAAATGTTAATATTATTAAAACAAATTAATATAGGTGAAAACTGTGTTAACTGTACAATCATTTTCAAAAATTATTATATAACTTTATTAATAACCAAAATAAAGTATTAATATTTTATTTAAAAGCAAAGATCAGATAAATTTCATGATATTTTGATATATTTACAGCTCATAAAATAAAGAAAATATGTCTACATATTAAATTCATTCACAAATGATGGCAGACATAGTTGTAAATTTAGTCATTCAATAAATACACATTTCTATAGAATTTTAAATATTAATATTAAATACTAAAAGATATACAAGTCAGGAAAATATCTACATTGAAAATAAATTAATTTCACTTCATTTAAAATTTTCTTGCTGAAAAAATGTGTCTTTTGCATAATAATAAATAGATATTTTAATAGGACAAACGAAATTACACACGTTTAAAAGTACAGCTTACCAAAGTTTCAAAATCAATTCTTTCTGTACTGAAAGTTTCTATATAATCATTCAAATCAAGGGATTCAAGCAGAGATTCAAAACTTTCTTGTGGTTCACAGATCTTAGAGGTTAAATCAGCACTTTCACTATGGCTATCGACTGTCGTTGCTTTCTCGCTTTCCAAATAATCTTCCTTTTGACATGGAATCTCACATCCAGAAGTGTTTTGGTTAGCAAGAATATCGAAAAGAATTAAAGAGCCTGAAAATAAATTATAATTTCTTTATTTTTAACTTGAAATCTATAACAAAAACTGAATTGCAAAATTTATAGTTTTAATTATATTTACCTAAACTGTGACCAGCCACAAACACTTGTCCAGAAAAATTGGGATTTCTTGACAAAAAGAGCTCATATAAATTGTTTAGTTCACATGCTACAGTATCTATAATGGATTGGCAATAGGATGGTGTGCTGTACAGCAAAATATCGATTAAAGTATCATTAGTAAAATGACGAAGCTTTGGTATGCTAGGCAAAGTCACCTTTTGCATTCGCCTGAAAATTAAAATGGATTTAAAATGCAGATTTGGATGAAATGTTATGAAGTATTCAAAACTTTACAAAAAAAATAATAATCCATATATAGTTACCGATCAAGACCAACATCACTAGTGTGTAGCTTAGCATGCCATGCAACAGGAAGGAACTCAACTCTTCCTACCAATCCTTGATCTACTTCATTTTTAAAATGAGTAGCGATCAATTTATTGGCTATGTCACGGAATCCATCCACTGAAAACACAGAAAAACTATTAGGAATAAGGAATATAATTAAGAAAACCTAAAGAAACCAAAAAGTGCGTTCTATTAAATTCTCATACTACAAAAGATTTCATTTAATAATTACCACATTGCGAAACTGTTCTAAAACGAAGATCACAAAATGAACCAATTCCTTGAACAATGAAAACGAGATGGTCTATATTAGATGATTCATTTGGCATTATTTCGAATCCATCAGGTAAACCTCGTTTAACAATTTTTGGACTAGCTTTGGAATCCTATAATGTAAGAAAACATACATTAATTAATAATCACTGAAAAGGAAAGTAACAATAAAAAGAAAATGAAACTAAGGCAAACAACTCACAGGCAATGTAGGCCAAACTTCCAATTCATTTTTATAATGCAACATCACTTGTTCATTTTCAAAAACAAAACTTCCCACTCCAGGGACATTGAATCTTCGTTGCCATTGCCCTGAGGTAACACAGTTATAATAGTGTTGCTATAAAAAAATATCCATTTATAATACAAAATCAATAATTTTTATGCCAAATAATACAACCTCATTTCATAAACAATTTGCCAAATTAATATCATTAAAACAATAAATTTTTTAATAAACGAGAAAAAACGGCAAACTTCAGGACATTTTAGACTCATGAAACTATTTCTGCCATCAGATTGTAGAATTTAATTCAAAATCTGTTGAGATATAAAATACAGCAGAAAAGAAAATGAATATATATATATATATATATATAATTTAATTTTCTTTTTTCATTACACTGATAAAATTTAGCACAAATTTCGGAAAAGCAGTAAATTAATGACTTTAGATCTTGCATGGATTTTTCCATCATTCAGTGAACAAGTAAGACGACAAAAGACATTTCTTAAATTCAAAGGAACATCTAAACACCGCTGTATCTGAGAATTACTCTTAATTTATCTGCTAAACATATTGATTTCAAAAATCTGAATTTTTTTCTCAAAAGAACATTATTGTTTCAATTTTGCTACAACAAAGACCATTCTAAGATTGAAGTTTCTAAGAGAACTGTAACAAAGTTTTTAATATTTCTTCTTAAGATTTCTACTTTCTTTCTACAGATCTTCTTTCTTTCTACAGATTTCTTAAAAACTAAATAAGATGAACAGATTTTCTTGAACAAAAGTATTTTAAATATCATACCACTATCGCATCTTCCAAACAGGCAGAACTATAAGAGTTTCTATCTAACTCACTCTTTGATGAGAGCAAAATTTACAAAATGATTTGCTTAGAATTTAAAGGCAAGATATATGACATCATTCTGAAATTAGAACACAGTTCATCATTATTATTTTAAGAATACTTAGAACTTGTGATATTTTAAGGGGATGGGATTTCTGAGCATGTTATACTACTTAAGGAATATATTAGTAACAGATTTTAAATAAAGAAATGATAGGAGGCAGCTATTTCCATCTTAAAATTCAATGCCAGTTTGAAACAAATTAAAGGTTTCTGAAAAAAGAAAAAAAGTTGGAATCAACACTGGATATTGTATTGATACAAGCAATCATTAAAGTTTTAAAGAAATAAATTTAAAATACAAATCAAATATGTTAATGAAACAGTTAACTTTTATTTTCATTCACTCTTTCAGAAAATTTATGACTATTTCTCGTACATAGTAATATTCCTTCATGTTTCTGAAAAGAAAAAAACTAAATTCTATTCAGAAGAATAACAGCAAAATCAGCAGCGATTTCATTTGGACTTCTAGTTTTAAATAACTGTGTGGAAATAACATAACTTTTGTGAAAATAACAGTTTCATCAATTTTATCAATTAACTTCAAATACTGAAGGAATTTTTATATTCAAGGGGAAAACAAAAATAAAAGCAATTTACATGTTTCGAACATTTATACCCAACATAAAAACCTTAATTTTATTTTTCTAATAAATAATATTACTTCAAGAATCGTTGCAGTTTCTTCTGTATATGGTCGAAAACGTGATGATGTTCCATTATGGTAAAACCAAGTACCTCGCCTAACTGGTAGATCTTTAGAATCAAAGTAAACAGACTTCTTGATTCTTTCGTGAATATACACATCATATCGCCCACCATCAGTATGGACAACAGAATTGTCACCTAAATATATTTCACATATCATAAGTAAATATGTTTTCTCTAGCATAACTGATGCATAAGAAAAGTATAATAATAATTGATAAAAAAATTCAAATAAATATCATATCATTACAAAATATTCAGTTTAAATATAATATGCAAATATTTAATCCTTTGAAAAAAATACTCTTTTACTCTCCTGGATATATTACGCTATTTTCCAATACATTACATTAACTGAATGAAAAGTGAAAAACAGAAAGTTACACCCATATATAACTTTAAAACATCAAAATGCTGAATTCAGAAAACTTTTAGAAATTATTTGCAATTATGTTCAAAAATATATTCTATGTTAACTTTATTCATTTGGTAATATAAAAACTAGCACCATTTATTGAAAATAATACAAAGAAAGAAATAATTACCTTTTAGAAAAGCAGCTTCAAGTTGCTCTGAATCCATTTCACTGAATCCATACCACACTTCTCTGGATTCTATAGTATCTTCAAATAACCAATGTGGTTTTACAGGAACATAATATGAGTAATTTTGATTTGGAGTGCTGGAATGCAAGGTATTTTGAAAAGTATTACTTTGAGTCATTTGAAAATACTTGGAATCATGAGAATGTGTAACTGGAGCAGCATAATCATAAGAAGGTAAAGATCCATGTATTTCACCAGGTAGTTTTGCATACATATTTGGCACATCTGAATGGCTTTCCCCTTTAAAAAAAATGATTGAAAACAATGAATTAAAATTTTATATAGATTTTTTCATTAATCTTATATAAAAATTGAAAATAAAAAAATATATATACAGTAATTTATATTTTATAGAATTGATAGGAAATATGACCAATAAATGATATCAATACAGAAAAAAGCAAGCATAAAGATTTACACAAATGCTTATTGTCATAAGACCACATTACAGGTGGCAAATGCAACCATAGCATTTGTTTCCCTCAATATTCATTAAACACAGAATACCATAAACATCAAAGTGATCCATCAGATTTCCCAGAAAGAAAATTAACTCTTTCAACTGCTTCACACGACTTGGCAATGAACTAAGAAAGGAAGCTTGACATGGGTGCTTCATGCACTCACATGAAATAATACCAAAAGATTTAGAAGCATGCACTTCTTTCTTAAGAAGAAAGTTTCTAAAACAAATGATCATTATGGATGTTTTACAACTATTCATATTTGTCTCATTAGTTTGAAATGAAGCATGTTTCCGGAAGAATTCCAAAGACACTTTTACATCCACAGATGTAGTTCATTGTATGACAGTCTTCTGCCTGTGTTATTCACTACTTCTTCCTTCTACAGCATGAAACAATGAATGAAATTTAGTATTATACAAATATGCAACAAATGCCTGTCTTAAGCATTAGGCACTTGTAAATTAATATGGAAGCCCACTATTAACACTCGGCCAAATATGTCACAAAAAATTCCACAGGAAATTAATCATTTGATAACTGAAACTGTGTTTCTTCATCAAACTATCCTTTATTCTCTACTTGAACCACTTTTTTCCCAAAGTATACCTTGTAACAATACAACAATATGCAGGGCACACGGGACTTCATCATATCAGAAACACTAATTTTTATAAATCTAGCAAGAATATATAATTTTGTTTTTTATAATTGCAAGTACAGCATTGATATTGCTGGAGATAACATTCAATAAGCAAACATTTTTTAATTTCCTTCCATTCATTATATTTTCGTAAACAAAACTTATTTAATAATTATCATATTTTAAACTGAATGTTTAGTCGTAAATTGCTGAATTGAAGAATTATCACTTAATTAATAATAAAATATTCCAATTAATCATTGAATCCATTAATTTACAATCGATATCAAACAAATACATGACCATGACAACTGCATATTAGAGAAAGATTAACTACTGTAAAAAAATGTTTTGAAATATGAAAAAAAAAAAAATCTATATTCAATATAATTTGTTTACATCCTTGTTTCCTTTGGTAGTTAATAGGGTCTTTTAATAATTTTTAAAATGATATGCACCAAAAAACATGTCCTCAATCATTTGTCAAAATATGATTCCAAAATTACATATTGTTATTTGTGTTCATTTATTGCAAGAAAATTAAGAATTGGTGAATAAAAAATCTTTCTTTAAATTTATTCTTTTACATAAATAAACATCGGATACACAAATTGAAAGTTCACTTCTTTACACTCAATACATGAACTCAGATTTAACAAATACCATTTCATTATACTGTTCTTTTTTATGTTTAAATTAACAAACCATTTAATGTCATGAAAAAGTCAATTAATGTGATAAAAAATACTTCATCAGTATTATTTTATTATTTTTTAGAGTAACTGGAAAATTACTATTACATGATTTGGAAAACTGTTTTTTTTTTTTTTTTTTATGAAATATAATTTCAGGATAAATAAATATGCATGAAATATAATTTCAGAGGTATATTAATTCGTAAAAAAAAAATTAATATTGGTTGCAAAAATTTCTGATGCGACATTTACACTTATCTGCCTTTTTATTCAATGAATCAATAAGCAAAAAGAATTATATTACATATAAATATCTATTTAATTTTTAATGATATATTGAAATCTACTTTATTATTTTATTTCACATTCCTAGTATTTAGTGAATTCATTAATCTATCATTTATCCATATTTTTTTCAAAATAATACTATTTCAGTTGATTTATTTACACTGCATTTGACCAACTTTTCAAAATACCTCTTTTCACAATTACAATATTACTCTACAGAGGCAAACAAGCTCCATTTTATCAAATGTATCAACTTTCAATCCAATTTATCTAATAAAAAATTAGATACAATTATATTATTACTCATTTAAGAATTGGCCACACTCGACTCAGACATGGGCATTTGTTGTTAGGGGAGCCCACTCCCCAATGTTCAGTATGCCAATGTCTAATGACAGTTTAGCACATTCTTATAGAATGTCTACATTTTAATTCTTGATGAATCCAATGTTTTCATTCTTCTTGCATTACTTTATAAGCCATCCTTCATAAAGTGCCTCATCTTTTATTGAACAGGAATTTAAATTAACCTTTTAAAATGTGACCATGCTTCTTTTTCTTATGGACCATATATTTGCATATACCTTATGGTTGATGTTTCATAATTAGAAATGGCTCCTGTGCCCGGAAACCAAATCAAATCAAACTATTCATGAATTCCTTATTCTGCATTATGTGTTCTATTTTTACAAAATCATACTTTTATAGCTGATTTATTTATGCTACATTCGTCCAACTTTTCAAAAACATCCCTTTTTAAAATTACATTATGGATGAAGGACTAGCCTTAATTTCCTGCAACCTTAATTCAATATGTGTAGAAACAATTACTTTCAAATGGTCACAAAATTGAATCTGTTTACTTAAATCGGCAGCTTGATTTCTTCCTGCTTTTAACACTTTAATTAATTTGAAATTTAAAGTGTTATATGAATGTCTAAATAATAGTCAAGTAATATCCAAAGAACTGTTTTGTTTTCTGCCTCATTTTAGCAAAATCTTTTTTTAGCCAATCCATTTGTTAAATTGCAAAAACTTCAAAAAGGAAATGAAAGTGCAGATTTCTTAGCTCTTTCAAATTTCGCTGTTTATCTGCAGAGTTACTGAACAGAATTAGTGAAAATTTTACACAGTACTGTTTCAGTTATTCCTTTTTTGACTAGCATCAAAATTTTTGCATATGCTTATTCCTCAATTTTTAAGATATAAATTCAATAATTAAAATTATAGACCTTTTTTTGAATTTAAAAATGTAAGTTTCTGATATATTATGTAGCAGTTTAATGCAAAACAAAAATTATAGTAAATAGAGTAATCGATCCATTGCATTTTTAAAATAAAGACAAAATTCATTTAACATTAGGAATCTACAATTTTATAAATTCAGCATTAACATCTGCTTCTATAGAATAGCAAAAATTTCAATTCAAGGTAATTCAATTAGAGAAATTTTAGTTCATATCTCAAATATGACATTGATGTTAAAAAAAACAGGTTAGAATAAATTTTAAAATGAAGATGCTATTTTTCCTAAACAAAAAAATGCATGCACTTACAGAGATCATTTTTCTAAGATGAAAGAAAGTTTTAAATTTAATATGTGTTAATAATATGATTAGCTACTGAACAACATGAAAAATTTGAATATTTTTTAAGCCAGACTGTACAAAGAACGTATTGATATTAAAAGCTACACATTTTAGCTGCCACTGAATACATTAAAAAGCAGTACAATTTTATTTTAATAGGAAATATTAATATTTTCGAAGTAAGAAATTAAACAATCACTTCTAGAAAAGGCATCAAATAATAATTACTAATTATCTTCACAAAAAAAAAAAAATCAAGAATTAATTTATTAAATGACTGAGGATGAATTTAATTCAGCATTTTGGAATTTAAATAATTTCGGAAATGCAATTTTCAATGGTACTAACATTTAATTTATGTATAATTTGCTTTATTATGCCAACTAATACTGCAAAAATTTTGTTAAAATGACTGAATTTAATAAATGTAAATTATGAATTAAATTCCAATATTTAGAATTTTATATCGACTTTTAAGGAATAAAATAACACATGTAATCGAAACACAAATTCAAAATGCAAAAACTGATATCTTACCAGGAACAGAATAAAAGGCTGGAGCTGATGCTGACTGCAAGGAATAGGCTTCAAAATCAGTACTCCCACTAACAGATGGTGGAGCCAATTCTGTCCTTTCCACATGAGGACATTCAGAGGATTCTCCACCACTATGGCAAGACTTGGGAGTAAAAATTCCAGTTTCGCTTCCCACTGGTTGGCTGGACAGCCCAACCTGCGAGTTAGATGGAGGAGGGCCAATTTGTGAAGAAACAGGAAATTGAGAATATACTTGAGGAATTGTAGATTGAGTAGACGGATTTGATGTTGATTTCCGCATAAGCAAAGGCTGCTCAAGTTGACAAATAGATTTAGCTGCAGGTGCACTGGATTTGGAAGATTGGTCACTATTATCAAACCCAGAATTTGGAGTAGATTCACGACTTTGAGTATCTGGGAAATAATGCAAAATAAATGACCTTAGGATGAAAATATAGTGAAAAAATGGGGAGGATGAGAGTTAGTCATTTTTAATGGTAATTTCTCTATAATGAACAAAATCTAGACATCTCTTGCCCATTCTACTTTGTGTTTTACTTCTGTTAACAATAATTCCTGGCACTTCTTAAATCAATATTTCTTATTTGATATTTCACAACTTGAAAATACTTTTTTTTTTTAATTGCTGGGAACAACTCTTTACAAAGGCAAATATTTAGGCTTCCAAACAAGTTTTCTTTCAATACATCACAACATAGCCCAAATTCCGATTTTCTGCAAAATTCTACAATTACTAATGTTCTCTAAAATGTCATTCTGTATATATGTTTGTTTATTCTTAATTCAAAATCAAAATTTTCTGTATATAATTATAAATATATAATAATAGTTTAATATATTTTCCTTATAGGTATTAGCAACAAGACATATTATAGAACAGAAAAAACAGCTATATAAGATTCTTATAAATAACTGTACTCTATGAAATGAAATGATTCTATAAAAATCTATATAAAAAAATGCATAATGAACATTTTGATGTCACAATTTTATATATTAAGCAAAGCAAAGGAAAAAAAAAAGAAAGAAAGGAAAAACTTACAAAAAAAGAACCATTAAATCTTTTTTAATTTATCTATGTGATACATATTCCAAAAATAATATTAAGATATATTATTGTTGACTTAGACCTGTCCATACCAAATCCAAAAATGCTACTTTTCAGAAAAAGGAAAACTCACTATTAACTGCACTTAAAAATTTGACATACAGAAAAAAAATTTGGCATAGCTAGAAAAATTGCTTCTTTATTGAAAACAGGATTTAAAATAACACCGAAAGAAATAATACACAAGCTATAAATCAAAATTAAAAAGTTAAGAATAATTCTGATTTTAGTCAGTGATATTTGCATCATATCTATAAAATATCATCTGGTTTTATAGTACAATTAGAAATTGGCTATATAAAAAAAAAAGATTTATTTTTACACTTCATAAACAATTCTAAATAAGACTACAATGTATTTAAAGAACGATACATCTGGAAAAGAACTTACATTGCAACTTTCAAGTTTCTATACACTGTTAATTTGTTCCCCTTCGTTATAGTTTATATATTAAACATAGAGAGTGTAAGTAGCATTTATGATCCCCCCCTCCTCCTCAAACTGTCATTAGTCGCCTACAACATGTAAATAATACCTGGCATATGGCATTTTCTATTCTTGTCATATTAAGCATTAAAGAGAAAAATATATAGAACCCTGTTTCTCTAATGACATCCCCTCCAAAATGTTTTGAATAACTATACCCTAACTTATCACTATTTGCTCCTCTGGAAGAGTGTATATGCTTCTGTTCCTCAAATCTATTAATACATTCAGGGTGGCCAGCATTTCTTATGTTTGAATTTCCCCGACTTTTCCAGTTTTTTAAAGAAATTTTCCTGACATTTTTTGGATGTTTCCAATATCTTCAGAACGATGTCGACTTATTTTATTCTCTTTAATTATTGCACAAGTTCTTAACTTTATTTGAAAAATTGTTCTAAATCAATGTAAAATAAAATTTATTTCCCAGAAAAAACATAATTTTCACCTACTGAATTTCAGATAAACTTCAATAATGTAAAAAAAAAAACCTCCCTTTTTTTTTTTTTTGCAAATATATTAATCAATATTAGATGGCACATGCCCATCTAGACCAACTTTTAGATAACCAGTCATATCTTGGAACTGTTCGTTGAATTTATTCACAAAAAATGATGTACATTTTTGTGGTGTGCTTAAAAATGAAATGATTTGTTTCCTTCCAATGGGGCTTCCCTTATCCATACTGTTTACCAACTCAACAATCAGAGCTGAAGAATAATTTTACTAACAGAAAAAATATAATTTACAAATGCAAAATGAAATCTCTACATCAAAATAAGAAAAATTCTTCAATGAAATCAAAATTGCATTGACTTTTAGCTTGCCAACTATAATAATAATAAAAAAAAAATTGCTGGTTAGTTTATCCCTTAAAAAAAAAAAAAAAAAAAAAAAAATGGAAAATTGGCCCTACCAATTTTTTTCTTTATTGCATGAAAAGAAATATGTTTTAGACAAATAAATTTTAAAAGAGATAGTACTTTTGAATGTTGTAAATTTTTGTGATAAACAGTTTCATATATTTCAAATCGTATAAAAAAAATGCTGCCCTTTTTAAAAAATATTTTTTGAAAAAATCACAAGAGGCACGTGTAACTATATCACATCAAACAAAATAATTCTTGTGTTTAATATCATTTTAAAATTATAGAGCATTTTGTTGAATGTATGGAGGATTTTAAATGAACACAAAATTTAAAAAAAAAATGTTAAAAGAAAATATTTGTAGTAATGTCGATTTGATATCGTCCACAGCAACCATTCATATGAAAAATTTAGTAATCCGTCTTCATAATGTATAAAAACAAACAAAAAATACCTTTTAATAAAATTATAGCAATAATGTCCAATACTTCATAATTCAACCAAAAGATCTCCGAGAAGAGGGGAAAAATTGTCATTTTAAAATATTTGATTAATTAAACAAGTATTTTACATTTATAATAATAGGTTTTGGAATTAAAATAATGGGACAATATTTTACAATCAATTTCGAATATGAACACCCAAAATTCATACTTTCGCTCTCATAACACATGGTATGATCGATTTGACGATTATTTTCCCATTCGATTCCACTCAATTTGGCACTCTCTCTTTTAAATAAAAGACATTCATTATTTCTTTTAAATAAAAGAGATCCATTTAAGCTTAAAATCTTAACAGTAATAAGAGCTGAGATTTAATTAGGTTGCCTTTTCCTACAGTACAGAAAAACATTTTCGCTAATTATACCTATAACTTGTCGTTCTGAGGGGGAAAAAAAAAGCAAAAACTTTTAGCAAAAATAATATATAGTCCTTACATATTATGCAATAAATTAGATATGGTGGTTAATCTTCCTCTTCCATAGTCTGTTTTAGACCATTAGTAAAAGATTGATTTTCATTAGTTGCCAATAAAGTTTCATTCTACTAATAAAAAATGGCAGCAAATTATCATTTTCAATAAAAATCACCATTTTATAAAAAAATTCCCAGTTTTATAATAAATTTCCTAGACTTTTCCTGATTTCCCGTAATTCCCTGACGAATTTCCCAGTTGGCTGGCCATTCTGACATCATTAATTTGGTTTTAAGTTCTTTCATCATGAAATCTCCTGGCGATTTTATGCATATCATTATGCTTGGATGTTATACTTCTAATCACAATATTAGCTGAGATAACAAAGTCCATAAGTGTAACACCATTATTATTCAATTCTTTGTGTAGATTGTAAATTTTGGTAAACATAGCGAAATTTTCATCTTTACAAATTTCTGCATTAAAATCACCCATTACAAGCTTAATATCATTTGAATGACATCCAGTATAGGTCCTGTCAAGATAATCATAGAATTCATCCTTCTCTCCATCACTTTTATCCTCAATGGGGACACGAGCAAAATTAAAAATTTTTGAACTTGAAATTTTTTGTATAATCTTTAAATAAACATACTTATAAAACAATTCAAATTATTAACATAAAAAATAATATAACATAAAATGAAATGTATTGCAATTTAACAAAGAATTAAAAATTCAAGAAATATTTAACAGTATCGTATATTAATAGATTATAGTCTACATACTCTTTGCTTCATTTATAACTTGTAATCATCTAATCATTGATTCTATTAATTTGTAATGATCTAATCATTGATTCTATTAATTTATGGCATATTCCTAATTGTAGTTTTAACCATAGTTTAGGATAGTTTTTAACCATCCTTTCCAAGAACTTGCTTCAAACTATTTTTTTTTCTTTGTTTGCATAAACAAAAGATGCCACAAATTCTCAAAAGAAATGAAAGAATGTTTTCAATTGATTATTAACAATATAAAGCAGCTATAATTTATAATACAGGCTAGACATTTAAGGTTGCTGTCTTCTTGAAAATAATATGCATCAACAATTTTCAAATTCAATGCACTTTAAAATAAATTATCTTGCAATATGTTAAGATACTTGTTTAGTATTCTTATGCCTTCAATAAAAGACATTTCTCCAACTTAAACATAAGGAATTGATTGAACTCTCAAATCCTTAGATGATCACCACACTATCAAGTTTGACAATTGGTCTTAAATTCTTTAATTCAAGGGAAATACACATCTTCCAAGGCACATTTTTCACCAAAACTAAATATATTATATAAATTTTTATCAAAATACATGTTTTTTTTTAAATATTGGTTTATTGTCATAAACTTTGGTAAAAACACGTATTTTCGTGTTTTAACAAAATACGTCATATGCCCTTCCCTCCCCTTTTTTTCCCCTAATGAAAAATAGGATTCGTTTTGTAATAATCGTAAACATATTGAGAGTAGCATCTTCAAATATTTACATTGTAAAGTATATTTTGAGTAATGAATGCATTCTCTAATGTTGATACAACATTAACAACCAATTCCCCAAAACTTCTTTTTTTTTGTCAACTGTTTAACAATGTTCCTCTTTTGTCAATATTTTAGTTTGGTCTTGTTTACAATTTATTTGTACATAAAGTTTTCTCTTCTTAATTACTAGCTTAAATTTACTTGTTTCTCAGCAGTTTATATAACAATCTTGATGAGTTATTAACATCTCCCAAATTTCCATACAAATTTTATATGCATTTAATGCTAATTGTGACAAATTTTATACCCATTAAAACTAATCGAGACTGTCATGGAAAACAAATTCTTCGATGATTATTTTAAACATTTGAAAAGAGTACAAGATTTCACATTTACTGAAAATTTGTATAAATTGAACATTCAACAACTATAAGGATTGTAATTGCCATGAATCCAAACAAAATGCAATTTGACAAAAAAGAACTATTTTAATTTTTTAAATGCATTTCTTTTTAGGGAAAAGGATAATTATTTGTAACTATTATTGAAATAAGATACTATTTCAAATGATTTCATAACTATTGCTTTTTACAGTTATTTAGGCAAAATAACGCATGTATGGGGTCGCACACCCAACATTTTTTGGGTGTGAGAGTGAAATTTCTCGGCATTACTAAAAGTCAGTAATATATAAAATTAAAATTCAACGGTTTGCATTATGCTGAAGATTTGTATAAAAACGAGTAAATCGATATATTAATTCCAAGGTTATGCAACATTATGAAAATTTCAAACATTATAAAAATTGCAACATTATGAAATTTGTTTTTGATAACAAAGCATTCTATGAGCATCACTCACCATTATTCGATAACATAAAATAGTGTTTCAAGAAAAATACAACTTACAAAATTGAATCATTACTATAAAGGCTTGAAATTATGAATTCTTATTTTTAATGCATTTTAATCATCGATGAAAATACAATAGTTCAACAGTAATGCATTCTTTTAACTCACAGGTTTTTTAAATTCAAACTTCAGTTGACATGCTCAAATAAAATTCAAATACACGCATCATTGCATCATCAGCAAGTTACAAGCGAAACTAACATATTTAACATCTGTAACAATTATGAAGCTTACTGCCGAATCATGCGTTTTACGGAGACACTACAAAATATAACAGCCATTTCAATGCACCACCTTTCATATAGTGACACGACATAAAGGTCAGATTAAAAACATTTCATTTGAGTTGGAACATGAAATTTCAAAATATGTGCTTACCATCAGTTTTTTCCACAGCTACCGGCATTAAAAGAGAGCTTGCACTCATTTCGCTAAAAGAAAGCATAGAATTTGGCAACTGCAACAGAAGAGATGACTCATTCTGCTGCACATTTTTACTTTTGCCGTCCATCAGAGCTCCAACTTGAGATATACCTGGCTGTGCAAAATCAAAACATGAAAGAAAAACTAAACTAGAATAAATAAACGTCACATAGCAAAAAATATTTGTTGCCACT
>JAPMOR010015631.1:40373-87573 GCA_026543865.1 Argiope aurantia
TATAATAAAACAAATGTTTTCACATAACAACTATATCATAAAAGCCAACGCTTTTTTTAATAAAATTTTAGAGTTGATCATATTAATATAATTGCGTGTTTAATTCATAATTCAAAATGCATATGCATGCGTTTGACATAAGCAAGATTATTCTAAGTATCTAACTATATCTTAATACAAAGGAATAATCTAACAATGAAATTTTATTAAACAATGTCCAGAACTTGTAGAATAAATCCAAAATTCTTTTTATATAATATCGGTGAGATAGCTTGTGGGTTTCTAATCCTCTAATTCATAGACATTTTTTGAGATTTTTTAAAAAATTGTTATGCTGAATTCATGATTACCCCAAACAAATACTTATAACAGCAGACCTTTTGCTTTAAAATTCTCTCTCTCTCTATATATATAGAACCTTCAACTTTAAATGACATAGTAAAATTCTGTTTTTCAAACATTGTGTTCTAATAAAAATATTTACTGGACTTAAGTAATAGATAATTATAAAGGTAATTAATATGCAAATTCGGTGAAAAGATGAAAAATAGGTTAAAAGAAATAAAGTTAGTTTATTTTTCAGTTCTGAAGAAACAAGCTCGTTTCATAAAAATAAAGAAAGAAAATTTCAAAAATTATATTTCCATACTAAAAAAATTAAATTCGGGAATAAGTGATTAAATGATCCTGACGTGTTTGAATCAGAACCGAACTTCATTAATATTCGTACCAATATGAGAATATCTGATCTTCGAGAGCAATTTTAGTGCGAACTTGCCATGTTCTCCTCGGATGAATTAGAAAAAAAAAAAAAGGGATTTCTTTTATTATTCGCTGCATTATATAAAAGATGTGAATATAAAAAAATGACAAGTAGACAAAGATATTTTTGTAATGCTTGCTGCTAGTATGTAGGGAAATTATTATTTTTTGTATTACTTTTTTGCTTCAGGTTTATTTACAATGTCTGTAACTCAAAATGTATTTTGAGAAGTTATAATATCCTTCTAGGAATGCAGAATATTGCGCTGCATTATAAAAATAAATTTAAATCTTCTTTAATAAACAGAAAACGTTCATGACAGCGAACATAAAAAAGAGCAAATCTTATTGAGCTTTCGAATTTGATTCCATTTATAAGGGCAATATCTGTTTAATGTCAGTTGAAATAAAAAAAATTTGAAAATGTAGGTAATAAATTGTGATTTAAATAATTTTAAAATGTAAAAAAAAATGATATATTGTGTGTCTAGCCATTGAAAACTAACTATTATTTGTTATTCTGCAAGCGTTTCAATAAAATACCCCATTCAAATGAAAGAAAGAAAAAATACAACGACAAAAGATGAGTATTCTAAACTTCTTCCTCGACAGCCTGATCTGAAAGTGTGTCAATTCGAATGGGCAGAAAATTTAAATGAAATGGGTATGTCTAAAAATTGGAAACTCTTCTCTCAAATTTCACAATTTACTCTGACAATAACAAAAGTAATACAAATCTCAAAAAATGGTTACTGATTCTAATAAAGTGAATGCTTATTAACCAAATAATGAGAAAATTCCCCAGATTTTCATAAGAAAACATCGGCAGTGATTTCTCGAAGCCTTCTTGCATGTTTTCCAATTAAGGTCTTATCCCCGTCCCCTTACATAAAATAGTAGGTTTTACGAATGGCAATAGTTGTTAAGGCGAATGCCTCACATGGCATTAGTGAACAATAGTTACTAAATATAGATCTCTGGCATAAATCTAACATGTTTACTTACCTGTCGTGTGAATATGTATTTTTAACATCTTCTTGGCGACTGATTAAAACCAAAATTTGACACGGAATTGTAGTTGTAGTCAAAAGATAGTATACAGAATTTCACTGATTTAAATCATTGCGTTTACATGCATGCGAAAGTGCAGACAGACAGATGATCAATTGTATCACAGATTTATTGTAAAATTTGATAAGAATCTACATTTTAGATGCTTAACTTGTGTACTAAATTTTATCTACCTAACTCTTTGCGTTTTATGGTTGTCGAGTTCACTTGCATTCGAATAGCCAGACAGACAATCTTCCTGTGGAAAGATTTGGTTCAATATTTTGTAGAAATCCATAAATTTGTTCATAATTCTATATACCAAATTTCATCCGTCTAGCTCAAAGCAATTTTGAGTTATCGAGTTTACAGACAGACATGATGCCAAAAATGCCTTTTTTGAACTCAGGAAGGTATGACAAGGAAAGATTTGTCAAAATCTGAAGTTCGAATTATTTGACGATTACGAAGTTTCTTCTATACTTTGTATACGAGAAAGTAAAAAAAAAATTATAAAGTTTAGTCCTCAAAAATTTCTATTAGCCAAAAATGCCCACCAGTATTGGTTTTGATACATTCCAAATATTTTACTACTGTATTCAGGATACTAAACAACATCTGATCACCTGGTGATAAAATCTAAATTCCAAGACTCAATCCCAGAAAAGATCCATCCTGGATGTGGGCCTAGTGAACGTTAAATCTAATCGGATGCATCAAACATTCCCACGTTTGGTTGGTATGGACATTTAAAGAATAGGTGCCAGATCATATGTCATTATCTGGTCAGAGATTAAAATTACGAGATCAGTCCTAAAATCCCCTTCATGTGGTTTCAGTATGGGATATTAATATGACGCAATAAATCCCACGGATAAGCAAAAGCTAAAATAAAACAAAATAAGGTCGAAACTCTAACATCTAAAATACAAATTGTTCATAAACTCTCAAATTTCTGAATTTATTCATGGTAATCGTTAGATTTCGCCTTCAAATTCAAGTAGATGGAGGTTTCGAATTTCTTTTAGCCTAAAGATAACACATCTTATAAGCCAAGGAGGGGGGGGGGTTGACTGTATTATCAGATAAATATTATTTTTTACAATTCTTAAACAAGATATTATGCTAATGAATTTCGACAGAAACACATAGAATATGTGACCACTCACATCCCATAGTCTTGAAGTGTACCTAATATTTGAGAAAGGTTGCCTGATCGAATGCCAAATGATGGTCTAAAACATGAAATCTTTCCCCAAGAAACATCGTTCAGACACTACACTAAAGACAGTAAATTATAAATAGAATCTATTACCTAAAATTAATCTAAACAAGTGAAGTCCATTTATCAACATATGAAGAAGTTCTGCTGTCTTCTGATGTGGATTATTTGAATGTATAAATGTTAATAATTTAGTTGAGTGATATTAACGTCCCGTTTTTTTAAAGCAACACTAGGGCCATTCTGGGACGGACCTCGTAATTTTGAACCGCGGTCAGATGACGAGGACGACACCTGAGCTAGCACCCCTTCTCCAAACTTCCATGCCACACCAAAGCGAGGACGTTTGGCCCGACGGATTTAGAGTGCACCAGACCCGCTTACACGGCGGTTCTTCAGTGGAATCGGGTCTCGAAGCTGAAACTCTACGGTTCTGAAGTCGAGACCATATCACAAGGCCATAGGGGTCTTTCAATGCTAATAAGTTGTTCAGAAGATAGGAATGTAACTGCTTAAATTGGGGCAAATTCTAATTACAGATTATGAACAAAGAAAAATAAAACAAAAATTATAATAAGAAAAACATATAAATTAGAAAAACTAGAAAACGCTATGGAAACTTTCTGAGTATCATCATATTTTATTTATTTTTGTTAGCTATGCAATAATATATTATCTCTGACATAAAAACTGTACTAAGTATTTTAGATTGGTGAATTCAGTCCGATAAAACTGAAGTTCAAATTCGGCCGAATTCTAGTGAAAAAAAATTGCATCGGTTTTAGACGGCATGACATAATAAACTAAGAATAAAAATTTCGTATATATCTATATCTTTTGAATGAATTTCATAGGAAAATAGATTTGCATATTGCATAATCGTTAAAATAATCGAATTGTTTCAATAAATTTAAAAATTCAGTGAGAATTCAGTAAAAAGAAAAAGAGAGTGTTCCAAATGTGAAGTATTTCTATTTTTATGTAAGGAACATAGCTAGCCTTCTAGATAATGCTTTCAACCATATGCAAGTATTATCTGATCTTCATTTAGAGGAGGGCTACTAAAATTGTGGATTGCAACTTTCAAGTTGAGATATCCAAAATTCTTACATGTTCTTTCTTCCAATTTCAGAAAATTTGAATTTTAAAAAAATTTGAAGAAGTCAATCCTGACTTAAAAGACTTCCGCAAAAATTTAAAATTATATTCGAATTATTTTTTGTGCTATCATTAATTAATACATCATTTTTCAATTTTACAGTTTTAAGGTTGAGCCGAAATTTTTCTTATGCTAAAAATCTTTCAAAAGCGAAGTCGTGAAGGTAAAAAAGCCGAAGAAGTTCAGAGCTAACAGATGTCAACAATATATTTGGTCTAGGAATTAATTCTGCAGTTTTTAATAAAAAATTAAAGCTTTATTTCAAAAGCAAAATACATAAATATGTTATCAAAAATATTGTCCATCGCTAGCCACTACTTTTTCCCATCTTTCAGGCAATTAACGAATTCCGTGTTGAAAGAATTCCTCACTTTTCGAAGCGATCCAATCAGAGATCCATTTTTCAATATTTTCTGAAGAAGTGAACCGCTGTCCAAGCAAATCGTTATTCATGCAATCAAACATGTAGTAGTCTGAAGGAGAAATGTCTGGTGAATACGGCGGGTGGGGTAATACTTCCCATCCGACATTTTCCAAATATGTTTTGACCGGTTTTGCGACATGTGGTCGAGCGTTATCATGTTGAAAAATAAGTTTATTATGTCTGTTATCCCATTCGGATCGTTTTCTGGCCAGAGCTTGCTTCAAACGCATCAACTGAAGTCGATAACGTTCTCCATTAATAGTTTCACCAGGTTTCAGAAGCTTCAAATTTTTTTGACTGTCCAGGTCGTTCTTGGTCTTCCAAGCCGTAATCACCACTTTTAAACCGTTCAAACCACTTCTGACACGTTCGCTCAGCTAGAGCATGGTCACCATAAACTTCCACCAAAATACGATGACTTTCGGTAGCACTTTCCTTCATGTTAAAGTAATGAAGAAGAAACCCGCGCAAAAACACTTGATCAGGCACAAAATTTGACATTTTCAGTTGAATAAAAATTGTTGCTGTTTACGCTTAAACGAAATGGCATATACTAAACTAGATGCGCAATAACAGTAGTTTTAAATGCATGTTTGAACAAACGAAACTATGGGACAATCAGCTAGTTACGCCATCTCTTGTAAAACCGCACGAATTAATTCCTAGACCAAATATGTTTTATGAATCAAAGGCAAATGAGGAAGAAATGTATGATGTAATAAATATGTCCTTTCTATTTGGTTTATTCAACATGAAAGGAAGGAAGGATTTGGAGTATATTTCTCCGTCAAATATTTTGAAACGTTTTGTGGTCAAGGTTTCTTGTCATATAACATAATTATATAGAAGTTCGAAAATAAAATTCATTAAGTTTCACATGAATGACATATTATCCCTTTATCTGAAGTGTGTGTTTCTTCAACTTTCTAATTTCATATCACCATTAGTTATAGAAATGTCGTGATGATACCCTTAAGAATCCCGAAAACACTTGAGACATTTGCGGATTATCTGTCATTTTTATTTTCTCGTATGCGAAATATGTAAAGAAGAAGTCATTTTATCATCAAGAAACGTGATCTCGGAACTGTATTGAATTTCGACACTCAGATCTTCAAACTCACAAAAAACAGTTGTTTGAAATAATGTCTATCTGTTTATGAACATGATAACTCCAAAAAGGTTTGAACTAAACCGATGAACATTGGTATATAGCTTTTACACCAAATTTGTATATTTCTGTCAAATTTTGAACAAAATCCATTCACAGAAAGTATACCTTTCTGTCCGAGTATAAGTGAGGGCGATAATTTTTAAAAAGTAAAGAGCTAGATGTATAAAATTTGATATACAGTTTTAACATCTAAAAGGTAAATCCGTAACATATTCTTAACTAAATCCATCAATGAATTGATCACCCGTTAATATGCACATTCGGAACGTATGTAAACGCGTTAACTCAAAGAAGCAACGACGTATATAAATAAAATTTAATATGTGATTTTGTTATTAAAACTATAATTTTGTGTCAAATTTTGATTTTATTTGTGTGACAAAAAGGGACACCGAAAATAAAAATCTAAGCATTCGTGGCGTTGACGACCTTGCTCAAGGTCCACAATTTTTATATTGGAGGGAGAGGACGGAACACCTATATTAGAATTATGCTAGAAAATTTCGAGGAAACCACTTCTGCTAGTTGAATTAAGTTATAAATGTCTATCAAGAATATAATTTAAGATACAATAATTCAATGCATGAATCACATTTGCTGTTAACAAATTAATCATTATACATTTCATATATTTGAAAGACTGAAGTTTAGTTTTAGATCAGTCATAAATTTCTTCTGGAAGTAAATTTATTCACAATGGTGACAGTGGTTCCAATTCTCTTTTACCTAACCAACACATAATATAGGGAAGTGTAAAAACTTCTGTTGGTCAAAACGGTCAGCCAGACACCACCAGGCATAATTTAAGCTAGAAGCTTGACTTAGTTTTATGACTGACTGATGGTGAGCACAGTTGATAATGGGGTAAATTGTCTTCTTGCGTGACTTTCTACGGAAACTGGTTCTCATTTGTGTTTCATTTATATAAATACTAAGAAAACTTCCAGTAGTCTACATGACGTAAGAGAGCAATTTGGTGCTGAAAGCCTTATCGATCTATCTGTTCTGTTTTTTAATAATGCTAGTTAAAAATTACAAACAGAGGAGAGAACTAATAATCTTATTTTAGGTATTCATATTCCTCAGCTATGCTATGCATTGACCTACAAAGTCACAAATAAACTTTATTCATTGTTGTGTCCCGTTTGAAGTCTTAAGGCGTCACTCATACACATTCAAAATGCAGCAGAATTTCATCAACGCTTATGTATAAAAAATACGACTATTACTAAAAGAACTGTGAAAATGTTTAAATTGTTATATCGCAAGTAAATAACATACGGATATAAATTATAGTATAGCATTTTCTCATTAGTGTATAAAGTTCTTACTCTCTTGTATACGAAGAGAAAGTATTGTAATTAAATAGAAAGTATTTTAAATAGTAAAAAAAATCATTCAAATTCGAGATTTTGACAAATTTTTACATTTTAGACTTCCGTGACTCCAAAAAACACATTTTTGCAACCGTGTCTGTCTATCTATGAACACGATAATTCAAAAACGATTTGAGTTGAGCGGTTTAAATTTGGTAAATAGTCTCTACATCAAATTTGTAAATTTCTATGACATGTTGAACGAAATTCATTCAGAGAAAATCTATCTCCTCTGCTGACCGAATATACATCAACTCTATAACTATAAAACGGAGAAAGTTAGATGAATAATATTCGGTACACAAATTTAACATCTAAAGTTATCTAAGCTACCAAATTTGGAGCCAAACCGTCCAGTAGAAGATTGATTTTCATAAGCACTAAACGTGATACTAAGAAACGAAATAACTTAAATAAATGTATGAAATTTGGTATGTAATTTTTTGACAACAATTGTAGCTCTCTGTCAAATTTTGGTTTGAATCTGTGCGACAAAAGTCATTTTTAACACACATTCGGTGTTCTGGTGCTTGCGTATCCAGCGATTAATCGCCAAAGATCGCACTATAATACACTCTTTTGTTTCTATCATTTGGCGATGGCATGCGGTAAATGATACACAAATTTATTAGAGAGTATATGAGAAAGTTTAGGGGAGACTTCTCCCTTGGGTTGTACTATGTGGTGTGCAAGTGTGCTTGATCCTAATTGCTTTCTAAGTTATTAATCTCATAATAACGGAAATTAAATTAAATGCGAAAATAAAAAAGGATATTTAGTTTTTATAAAATACATATTTTTTCTTTAATTTTAGCAATTTTTTATAAAAAGCCCGTACTTATTTCTATGTGCAGCTATTTTTTGAGAATGTTTTTCTAAAATTATTTCTGAATGAAGTAAAACTTCTATTGATAAGGTACTACAGGAAATAGTGTATAACATTATTTTTTTTTCTAAAATTGTCTTCAAATAAAACTTTTATAGCTCCTATCAAATGGTAACATTTAAACAACGCATTTCGATTTCTGATTCAATTTTCTTTCGAGTGTGCTTAATTTTATTATAACACCCCGTTTAAAAGCGAGAAGAGGTTTATATGGGAGCGGACCTCGGTCAATTGGAGCCCAGGTCAGACGGCGAAGATGACACTTGAAATAGCACCTCTTCTCCGAACTTTTGCGCTACACTAGCATACTGATGGTTGGCTCCCAAAGGCAGATTTAGCAAGCGTCAAGCTCTCACATTCACGATGGATTTTCAATGGAACCGGGTTTCGAAACTGGAACTCTCTGGTCCCACGATCAAGACCTTGTAGCTAAGCCAAAACGGCAGTGCGCAAAACGCAAAATATGTTTTTGGTCAAAACATTACTTTTAGCTTTTTTTTATTAGCATTTTAAAAAGAAGAGAAATGAAGGATAACTGCACATTTTATTCAATGTATATGAAGTTGAAGGAATATAAAATCGTATGGTATCAGAAATGACATTTAAAAGAATTCTTCCTTCTTAAAATATTCTCGCTTTTTTTCAGGAACAAAATCTTAACCAAAAGAAGCTGTACTTTTTAAAGAGGAGACCTTTTAAATAAATTGTTCGTTTCATCAAAAAATTACGTTTCTTAGTTTTTTTAAATACTCTGTATTGTTATATTAGCCAATAATGAAGCTTCTGTGATGTATTTTCATTCACTGAAAACAATTGCTTGCGGTCAACACAATTCGTGACGACTTATGAGGCTATAAAATAAAAATATTATACGAAACAGTTTACTAAATATAGCACTCTTAAGAAGAATAAACTTAATGATTATTGTTAACTGTGTAATTTATGACATGGAAATGAAATGAATAATGTGGCATTTTTATTTACTTTACTGGATTTCATGATGGTTGTTTCTTGAAACTTCTATCTCAGAATTTTATATGTTTCTAAGAATACTACCAAAAGAAATTTTCGGTCTTGCATACTAACAAGTATTATTAGATCAATTTGTAAAATTTCATTTGAACCGGTTTGTTTCTAAACAATTTTCAATCTTTGACAATTTTATATTCAAGTTTGTATAACAGTTTTATATATAATCAATTTTTTAAATTTTATATATGCGAAATCTTTTTGAAGATTCATATAATGCAGTGAAAAAGAATTGTCAAACTTTTGTTGTTGTTGTTTCTAATGGCACTGTCAAAGGCAGGCCCACTGACTTCAGAAGACAACGAATTTAAGCCAAGAGAGCGTCTCTTGTTTTTTCAGTAGCGCCATTTAGAACCAAGAGTACGATTTAGCTACAACCCTTGTTACAGAGCGGACTTCATTCATGCATTTCATGCCCAGATCGTAATTCAGACCTGAATCAGAGAACGATCACATCTGATCCAGTTCACCCAGTGGTATTACTATCGACATGGAGAACTTTCTGACCACGACAGATTTATACGTGCGCCAGCCACTACACACACGGAGAGTCATCGGCCGGCGGGGTTCGAACTCGCAATCCAAGAGACGCGAATCCAACGCCCTACCAACCAGGTTATCCCGGCCTTAACCTTTGAACAGCATTTTCCTAAAAAAAATGTGGAAGTTGAGACACTTGTTTTACGAGTTTAAATTTAAAAAAATATTAACCTTAAGTTTAAATTGAAAAGATTTAGCCATCAAAAGGCCTATAAAATGAGATGTCAAACGTTTTGACAACTTAATAAGGGTACGAGTAAATTTATAAAAAGTGTAGATTTGTAAAAATAAGTTTCATTTTTTTTTTTTTTTTCAAACTGAGTGAAATTTTTGGAATTCCACCTAACTACTTATTATATAGAAGTAAATTATGGTAAAAATTTCAGATCGATATCAGTATAATTTTTTGAAAAATCTTTATTATTATTATTATTATTAAAAAAAGCCAGCAAAAATGTTTTTAAATCCTTTTCTATCAGGCACAATTCGCGAACCGAAAAAAATTCCTATTCTAAGAGTATTATTCTACAATTTCAATTAGTATAATAATGGTTGATTTTCAATAATAATAATAATAATAAAAAATAGAAGCAGTGAAAATTAATTTTGAAGTTAATATTTTACGTTAATTCTTAAGCCTGAATTCATTTTCAGATGATTGCAATATCCCCGCACACTACCTTTGAATGTTTTTTAGGAATCAATCGCAACATGGTAAGACTTTTTTTTAATCAAATTTAAATTTCACCACTTTTATTAAAAAAATCAACCATTATGGCATCATATGAGATCTTAGAATAGCACTATCTTTTTCAGTTTGGGTGAAATTTTCGGAATTCCACTTATTATGTTGAATACACTTATAGAAACTACTTATTATATAGAAAGAAAGAAATATATGGTAAAAGTTTTAAATTAATACCGGCATTGTTTTTTGTAAAAACATTTTTTGTCAAAAAAAAAAGGAGAGGGGATTAAAAAAATGTTTTTAAGTATTAAAAAAATAAACCTATACGACACCATTTGAAATCGTAGAACTGACTTTGTGAATAAATTTTTTTTTTCAATTCGTGCATTCTGACCATAGAAAAATACTTTTTTTTTTATTAATAAGGCAATCCTTGTGCACCCCAAAGTACAGCACAAGGCTTTCAGAAGTAAGTAAAAACAACTACATACATTGATAAAAACAGATAAAAAAATAAAGATAAAAAAACAGGAAAAAAACAAAGCAAAAAACAAACAAGAACTAATTAAAAACTGAAGCAGCAAAGGCAATAAAGAGAACTTAAGGACAATTTTCGAGGGCCCTATTTTTTTTTGATAAAGTCGAATTTTCCAAAAAATAATGCAGATATCTGTCTGAAATTTTTACCAGTTATTCCTTTCGGTGTGACACGTAGCTAAGCGGAGTGATGAAAGTTTCGCTTAAGTATTGAGCCGTTTATTTTGAAAGAGGGGAAAGTCCGTTTTTGAAAAAAATGGGGCTAATGGTAGTTATAGATAAAACTTGTTATGATCTTTTTAGGCGTAAACAATTTAAAGTAAAAAAAAAAAAAAATCAGATTCTAGTATTTTGGAGATGGAAGTTTTAGCTCTTAAAAGTATTGAAAATCTGTTTATTTTGAAAGTGGTGCAAGTCCAACTTAGATTGAAATTATTTTTGACCGAATATATTACGGCAAAATTTAGCTGCGGTTGCTGTATGGTGAAGCAAATGTTGTCGTTTAATATCATGTCTGAAATTTAGGGTGTTTCTATCTATCTACCTTTGATAATGAAAATCTGAGGTAGTACAGTATTTCATAAATAATAAAAAGTATATCTTAATTTTGTGTTTCGATAATAATATGTTTACTTCCAACGCCAATTGTTCAGTCCAGTGACAATGAAATAAATATCATTGATCACAAATTTTTGTTGCCAGAACATTCAATTTTATCGAACGATCGTGATTTTGGAATGGTAGGACTGGCAATCCGGAAAACCAGTTCCTTGTATATTCCTCAGGATCACTATAAAGTAATACGAAATTGTAGAAAACATAATAAATGTTTAATACATGAAATGAAACGCGGATATTTATTTTCAACCCAACCTCTAGAGAAAGTCGTTTTAAAACGAAATAAAAATACCGATGGAGAAACCGTGAATTGTTTAACTATATGCTGGATCGGATTTACAAGGGATGCACCATACAAAATGATCTACAAAATTTCGATAGAACGAGATGCTGAATTTAAAATTATCGATTTGCCACCACAACGAGGAAGACCAAGTAATTTCAGAAATATGAAATTATCTTTTATGTATGAAAAAAAAGGAGATCTATTACATCTGAAAAATGCAAAGACATGATGGATTTATTACCATACTAGCCGCCTTTGGCGACCAGCCTGTTCGCCAGTATTACCGCTCGCTCCAATTTTCAATTAAATATTTTAAGTAACTGGTCTCTTAATAGATTCTCAAACAAAACATATTTAATCTTCAAATTTTGATAGTCATACCAAACTTATACTTTTGTTTAGATCGTTTCGTTCAATTTACTCTATATATTTTGCTAATTTGTTGTCATTTCCGGTAAAACGTCAACTTTAATTTAAAGTGAAAATGATGAAATTGCAATTAATATAAAGATATTTTTTAATAAAACCAAGCGTTTTATTTTATTTATCATCTTTATTGCTATTTATTTATTACTATTATTATTGAATATGAGTATTGCAAACAGAATATCTCGGTATTTAAGTCTTATATGAACTACAAAATATTTTTGATAATTTATGTAATGTCTCAAAGAATAATTCAACAAAAATTTCTCAGATTTAGCATAAAATTTAGTTTTTAGTTTTGCTTTCAAAAGGATTGAAATGAAATCAATAATAATATTTTGTTCCGTATTATAAATATATTTCAAAAATTATGAAATCTAAATTTAATGCAGTAAGGTATCATATTCTGAGAAAATATTCTAGACACGCCAAATTTTAAATAAATGAATGAATGTTTCTATTTTTCACAATCAACTAAGACTTATTTATGAAGTTTTGAATGTTAAATATTTAGAAAAACTCAACATTTTCATAATCTTAGGCCAATTAATCTTGAGAAACCTGCGCTCTGATTGGCGTATCTTCTTTGAAACGATCGATGGAAAATCTAAAATTATCCTTTTTTTTTAATTGAATAGTGATATTCAAATTTTCATGAATCAGTCAGTTTAAGTGATCGGTTTAGTTGATTGGAAATTAACTCTTTTTATTTAAAATATTAGAGTTTCAAGAACATTTTGTTATTCGTGATTTCCACAGCAGAAGCTTTATGTAAAATCAAAAATTCGTTATTTATTAGAGCATTTATTGAATTAAGTAAAATATAACCATTTTCTATTTAAACCATTTTAGTATATCTATTGTGTTCGTGCGTCAACAAAAATAGAATGCAGACAAACTTATTATGAAACTAAATCTTATTACATTGTAGATAATATTATCAAATTTACATCAACTTATTTTCATTCAAAATTCTAGCATCGTTTTTAAACAACAAATTAAAAGTTCCGAAAATATCACTGTTGCCAATCTTAATTTCACTACTATTTACAAAATAAAATTTATAATTGTTAAAATAATCGTTTGCTACTTTTAAATAAAATATTTACGATTTATGTCGCAACAGATTTGTGTCTTACTAAAGATTTACAAATTAGCTGCGTGGCCCTGATTTGAATGGATATCCTGTTCATATTAAACAAAACTTGCCTTAAAATAAAACTGATTTATTGGATTAATAATATAGAGAGTGTAAAAGATCATAAAATAATTTTTCTTGAATTTATTTTTTAGAAAAAATAATATTTCATATTTGTTTCATTTCCTACAAACACGTGACGAAAATTATATTTTTGCAGATTTTATTTCCAAAAAGATTTAATTTATTTTTAATTGGTGCTTTAATCAATGTGATGGCAACACTTTGAAAACAGCTATTTTTTTCCCAGGAATGCGAAACGTTTATTTTTATTTTGTACGAAAGAAATTGTTGAAAAATAGAGTTAAAATATTTATTTAAAAATTCATTAAAAACTGAAATTTAATTTTGATGTTAAAGCATTGGTAGCATTTAAAAGATAAATTTTTGATCTTTAACTTGATGTAAAAATCTTTTTTGTGCGGTAATATTTTCGGAAGTTATAGCAGAAACACGCCAAAATTTCGCTTAATTTTTAAATAAATAAAATTCTAGTTAAAAATTCGAAAAAATAACCCCCAGGTGCACATTCCCGGCCTCCAAGGTATACACGTGCCAAATTTGGTAGCTGTAGGTTGAATGGTCTGGCCTGTAGAGCGCCAACACACACACACACACACACACACATTGAGCTTTATTATAAGTATAGATATACCACTTGTTCATCATGAACACTTTAAAATGTTAAATCCCGGATAAAATTCAATTTAATTATACCTATGTATAAACTGAAAATGTATAATTTCATAGAAATTCTTAATAAAACTGAATATTTTTCGTTATATTATATTTTCTGCAAGAATATTCTTTGTTTTGTTTCACTTTTTATCGAATAAATAAATAATTGTAAATTTTTGCATAGTATTTTGTTTTTATTATTAAAAAAAAGGCTGATACAACTGAAATGTTTCCGAATTAAATGAACGTTTACAATAATTCATTAATTTTGAAAGTGAAACAAGTCCCTTTAGTTGTAATAAAACTCTTATTGTTTTAGTTAGCACCGTAAACACTATTGGATTATAAACTTACATTATCTGATACCACAAAATACAAAAAATATATCTATTAATACTTACCAATATTTTAAAATTTATTGAAATGCGAACCTTTAAATATCTTGCAATAACAAAAAATGGGCTTGCCCCATTTTCAAAATAAACGGCTCATATATATATATATATATATATATATATATATATATATGTGTGTGTGTGTGTGTGTGTGTGTGTGTGTGTGTAAAAAAAAAAAAAAAAAAAAAAAAAAAAAAAAAAATTTTTTTAAATATTACATAAACATTCATCGTTTTCCAAAGTGAAATAAAATTATATCATTTTACTCCTGGCTAATTAAGATATCAAAACGTCCAACGGTGCATTCTATAGGCCTTTTTAATAACTAAAATTTTGTTTTTTATGAAAACTTCTCCACTTGGATTAATAATTACTTATTCAAATGGGAAAACCCAATGTTCCAATTTCCACCTCATCCTTCTTCGCCTTTTATCTGACAAATAATCAGGATGCGAAATTAGAGCCCTGATTTGGATAGCCAACTAACCTAAACCGATAAAATTGCTCTTATGATTTTTTTTCACAATTTGATAATTTGAATGCCAATTTGACTGGACTACAACAACAAAAATTGTCTGTGTATAAAGCATTCAGCTGAGTTTAGAATTGTACAGTTTTCTAATGCACAATTTACAAACCGGGATCAATCCTTAATTTTTGAATTACTTTCTCCTATATATCCAAATAATTTAGATTTAAGACGAATAAATTTTTATTTAATACTTCCGCTTGGGATCAATTTCTTTTCAAAAGATATAAAATTTCTAGATACCCTACCCTTGTTATTTATATTAAAGAAAATTATAAAATAACATTAATTTGTTATTTCGCCTTTCGCTATTAAATATTTCATGTTTAAAGAGAATATATCTTTAACTCAGCAATTGCAGAACTACAGATTAGATTTGCTATAAGGAACTTCAATCAGCTTTTCAATCCCCAAAATTTGCAAATGGCATTAAAGATAACCATAATTCAAATATTGCTGTATAGAGAAGGGGGGGGGGCAATATTAATACAATAGCTTGTGCTGCCATCTGTTGAATCTGAAAGAAAATTTATTTAAACTACCTCTTTCTTCGAGTAATTTTCACGAATGATTCAAGAATTCAGTAGTTTTTGTTGTTGTTGTTTCTAATGGCACTTGTCATAGATAAGCCAAATGACATTAGAAGTCAGTGATATTCAAAAGTAGTAAGTATATTGTACTTCGAATGAAATGCAAACTGCATTCTTCAAGCATATGGAATATTGCCTAGACATATTTCAAATTTCAATATAACACTCATGACTAAGAAAGATGAAATCGAGCTCGACATATAGCATTATTTTTTCATTTTTCTCATTATGTACAATGAAATAATGACACTAATATATATCGTCCCCATTATAGCAGAAAGTGTATGCTAAATTTATTGAATAATTTTATTGATGCAAAATACTTGTATAGAACTCTATCATAATTATTCTCTAACATCCAACTCCTCTATAATATTTTTTTGCTTATTAGATTCGGTAGTAGGGTTGTCTCAGTTATATTTTTTAATGCACTTCACATCTTTCATGTTTGTAAAGATAAAATTTTGTAATAAAATTTCACTATCATTCTGATATATTTAGAGTTCTGAAATTTTTTACAGTTTTGTGTACTCGGTGATTATACAATATTTTAATATTTTCAGAAAAATTTCAGTTTATCGGCTGATTTTAATAATATTCTAATTTCATACTGGACAACACGATCAGATTATGGTTTAGAGAAAAATTGCAGACAGACTTCCATAATAATTATAATAATGAATTGTGAATATTTAAAAAAAATCGTTGATAATAATTAATAAAAATTTTATAAAAAGGACCAAAAAAATCTCAAGCTTTTATTAGGGTATTAATAGTTTAAAATAATTTTTTTTTATCAAAAATATGGAAAATCAAAGACATCATGAGCTGAAAAAAATATAATAAGAAAGATAATTCCGTAATAAATATCACAAGGATTAAACTTATTATTAATGTGATAAAACAATCTTTTTGATAAACAAATATTTTGAGTATTTTTAACAGTACTTCACATTTCTATAATTAAACTCACTATTTATTTTAGCTCAAGGCTTTGGTTATGAAAATTGTTTTCTATTTTTTATCACACACAATTTTTTTTTTTTGCATTTATTGTTTTTTTTTTATTTATAGACATTTGCTAGTTTTAATGATTTTAGTCCTTTATCATTAGTTTTATTGATGGTTACTTATTAATTTTAATTATTTTTAGTTTTTTAATGAGTGTTTTATTTATATTTTATGAAAATTAGTTTCTTTTACCCTGAAAAGTGAAACAGCGTTGTTAGGATGCACAATTATCAGAAGGTTGTTGAATTTCTTATTAATATTCATTATATAAAATTTGTTAGTAAAATGCCATAGTGAAAATATTTTAATTTTATTTTTTACATAAAAAAGTAAGATGAAATAATTATATTCGTATTTTAAAAAAATAAATTATTATTTTTTTTATTTAAAAAATGTTATAGTTATTTTACATTATTTTATTTTTATTTTTTTAAAATTAACTTTAAGAAGTAAAGTTGAAATATTTGTTTCAAGGATATATTATTAGCAATCAATTTGACGAGAGAGAAGCAAAACTTGAATGTAGACGGAAAAGAAAGAACAACTCCAGGCAACTCCAGGACCACTGAAACGGTCTCTTTCCGTGATGTTATTGGGATGAAACCGTGTCCCGACCTCTCTCCAAATTAACTGGCGTTGGGAATCGCTTGTAACATCACGGAAAGAAACCGTTACGGTGGTCCTGGAGTTGCCGTCTGGGGAGGCATTATGATGAACGGGCGGACTGAGCTCCACGTTTTCGACAGAGGTTCTGTAACTGGAGATCGCTATTGTCAGGAGAAGATCCTTCCCCATGTGCGTCTGTTCCGAGGTGCCATTGGATCAAACTTCGTTTTTAACGATGACAATGCATGGCCACACAGGACTCATGCTGTTGAAGAGCTCCTGGAAAGTGAAGATATCACTCGAATGGATTGGCCGGCGTTCTCCCCGATTTAAATCCGATAGAACATGTGGGGGATGATTTGGGGAGACGCTTTGCGGCACGATTACATCCTCCTGGGAACACCCGACAACTTAAACAGATGCTGATTGAGGAATGGGCACTCTTACCTCAAGAACTGTTGGACAATCTGGTGCTGAGAATGGGGAGACGGTGCGAAGCAGCCATTGCAGTAAGGGGAGGGCATATCCCATACTAAGGAACATCTGCTTGCTGTTCTTCCTCTTGGACAGACAATCATGTGTAACGATACTATGAGTTCAATAAAGCCTTTTTTTGTTTGATTCCATACTGTATGCATTGTATTCATTTCTGCGCAACTATGCTTTCGTCATTCTTTCAGAACAAAATGCTGTATCTCATTTCTGAATTTCATGTCTCTCAGATGATTTCTCGTGAAGTTATGGCAAAAAACATACCTGTTGCTTAAGTTTTGCACACCAGTGTATATTACGAGATTTCGATAGGGATTTTCGTTACACGCGCGGAGAAGGCAGGGGAAACACAGGGAGATTTTAAAAAAGAATTTGCCTCATCAGCGGTATTTTGCCTCTTCACGCGGAGTGTGGGAAAGTTAGACTTTTAGCTTATTCTGCAATTTAACAAAGCTTCTCTTGAATTAATTAAGTATAAACAGTGGAATTGGATCACGGAATAAGAGAATATTTTAGAATAAAGTTACAATGGGCTAAATTAAGATAAAATCTTGAAAATTAATTAAATTGAAATTAGAGTTAAAATATCATTACATATATATATTTCGTATATTGAGTACTACACTGCATTGAGTATCTTATAGATGAAATTTCAACTCGGTGGATAAAACATTTTTAAAAAATACAATATGTTCAGTATACTGGATATTCCGTCACAACAGTTGTAAAAACGTGTAATATTGCGAGAGAATAAAATTTTACCATCTTATCAAATATTTTGAATTTAATAAATTTTGTTCTTTTAACATGTTGGTTTTAAATTTAATTTACTACATTAACATATAAAATTATGAATACTTTTAATATTATTTTCTTAAAAATAAAATAATTTAGAAAATTTACGGTAGAAAGTTCTAAAACAAAAAACTTATTTGCACACTGTATTATTGTGCATCATATGACAGGCAAATATGATTTTTGATAATTTCTATTGCTTTCATGAATATTGTTTAGTTTTAACTTTATTATTTTTTAATAAAACAATACTACACAACAAAAAAAAAAAAATTTTAGTTTTTTTTTTTTTTTTTTTTTTTTTTTTGTAATTTGCAAAATTAAAAGGTATAATTTGTAACTTTCTGTTTTGTTTTCCAGTTTAGTGAATATTGTAATTGATATTCAATAAATTTAGGAAGTTAAATGAAAGCAATCATACAATGCGAAAAATATATTTAATGTCAAGAAAAGAAATCAAGTAATCACTGCTAAGAGAGTATGCAAAGTACATTGTATAAATTTTTTATGAAAATTCTTGAAATAATTTTTAAGTCTTTCTAGTTGCCAGCACATTTTGCATTTCAGATATATGATGTTAGTTTTACCTCTTTACTGAAATAAAATAACATTAAAATAACATTTTTAAGAATTTGATTAATCAAATCTTGATCATACGAGTTTGAAAAATCGAAAACACAAGAATGCTCTAAAAAAATTTTAAAAAGTAGCAATTTCAGTTCATAGTGAAATTTTACATGCATATAATTTATTATTTGAAGTTAAAAAAATAAGTTTGAATATTATAAAAAAACAAATTCAGCTTGCATTTTTATGGTATTACAGTTGTTTTAAACACGCATTGAGTCGGAATGTTTGGTATAGCTGACATGCATTTTGATGTAAATATTTTTTACTGAAAAAAAGATGAAACAGTACACAAAATTCATTATATAATGTTTATCAAACAGTAATAAATTATCATACAAGCATTTGAAATGGCGAATGAAAAATTCAATACTAAAATAACTTTAAAAATATAACTCCTTTTTGCAAGTAGAATTCATACCCCCCCCCCCCAAAAAAAAATGTATTAAATGTTCACTCAAGTATGATCAATAGGATGAATAAGTCCGGAAGAAAAATAGTGAAATTTATAGTAAAGCAGATTTATATTTCTAATATTTTGCTGTATTTTTTAAAAATTAAATAATTATTTAATTGTATTTAAAACTTTTTATTTTTATTTATTTATTTATTTTACTCAAGGCGTTGTATTGGATAGTGCATTTTGTTTTTGAGCTTCCCAGATTA
This sequence comes from Argiope aurantia, assembly GCA_026543865.1. NCBI lineage: Eukaryota > Metazoa > Arthropoda > Arachnida > Araneae > Araneidae > Argiope > Argiope aurantia. The sequence continues at coordinate 60,138 of JAPMOR010015631.1, forward strand.
CGGTTCAAAAATTTTGGTCGCCCTTGTATATTGTCACAGCTATATCAAAATGTCGTATGATCGTTATTAAATCATCTTATTGATGCAAAGCACTTATATGGGCTTAGCTACATTCGGTCTCAAATTGTTATATGTTGCTACATAAAGCGATAACGTCAACTGCTATATCAAAATTTGTTTTGCTATATATAGTGTTGACATATGACATTTTGATATAAAAGTAATCATATGCAAGATGCATCGTAGGACACTTTATTCACCGAAATAAATTAAAAGACAGAATAAAAATGATAATTCCTTAATTAAAAATTTTGTGACGATTACTACATCACGATATCTTCCGACAGTGAATCATGGATGAACAAAAAGTAATCATTACTGACATAATTACACGTACTGCAATTTAACGATTCTAAAAGCATTATTTCCCTTTTTTTCAATTTCCATTGCAACAGTTCAAATCGAATTTGGCTTTCAATTTCCATTGCAATATTTCAAATAGAATTTGACTTTCAATTTTCTGGAAGCTAATTACCCGACTATGCTAGGTTTCATTTGAAAAGTTTTAATTTAATTTCAGGCGATATTTTTTTCCTCCTTAGCAACTCCTTGAAAGGAAAATAAGTATTGCACAAGTATCCAGCAATAAGCCAGTGAAATAAAAATCGATAGTTTGACCTATTTCATTACTCTCTACCTTCTTTTCAAAATGTCAAACTTCTATCTTAATAATTCATATATCATTTAGATTTTTATTTATGAATTATTTTCATAATTAAAAAATTCAAATAACTCATTTTTTTATACTAATTCCTTTTCTCACTTCTCATGCTTTAGAAATGTTAAGGCCTTTTCCCAATCCATCCGTTTTATGCGCACGTTTATGTATGTTGTAAAAATTGTTGAGTGCGTAAACAGAGTTTGAAAGAGTTACATTCGTTTAAATTCAAGAAAACCTTAATCGAAGTCTTTAATTATAATCATTCTTGGTAAAAAATTACTTAAAAATCTTCTGAAAATATTTTATTCGAATCCAAACCATGATTATTATTAAACTTTTCGCTCAAAGCGACGGGTATCGCAGAGAAGTGTTCAAAGCAGAATGAGAAAGTTGAAAACGCGATTATAGTTTTTTTTTTCTTTTGAAATACGAAAATGCCAAGATTTTTAAGTAAATAATAGCTTTTTAGGATTCTCGAAACTAGCCGATATGGAAGTTTTGTCAATGAAAGTTACAGTTATTACATTTTTTGAACCATGGGAAAAGCTAAAAGTTCTCATTCATAAGTTTAAGTGAAGGGTTTTGTATTTGAAATAAAGATAGAAATGCGTTTTTTTTTAATATTAAGCAGATTTAAAAATACCTAATCATGATATGTAAATAATAAAAAACTATGAATGCAATAGGTTTTCAAATGTTCGATTTAAAAAAAATGATATTATTAAATTTCCTAAAATATTACTATACATTTCATCAAAAAAGATAACATTAAATTGAATACTAGAATTTTAATATTTTAGTTACGAACACATATAAGTCTTTCCTCTCGAACTACACAACATCAGACGCTTAAAACAATATTTTAACTTACACAGCAGATTAGATCATTTGAACACGATAGTAGATATCTATAGAATACTTTCACCATTTTCTTTTATGGCTTATAAATTTTCTTGTGAGAGCACAGTTACTATTTTCGTTACAGCTTATATTGTGTGCATGGTACTCATTATGTTAGAACCCATGCACATTACACAATTTTATGTAATATAGTTTTGTAAGTCTAAAAGTAATAAGAAGTAAAAATATTAGCATTTAAAAGATTAATAGAATTTTTTTTAAAATTCAATTAAAAAAATTTAAATTTAAATGCGAGTAAGATGTGGTTCCAAATTTTTTTCTTATAAATATTTCCTTATATATTTTTATAATTTGATCTTATGAGAGCATTCTAACGAAATTCGTTTTTAAAATAATTAAATGAAAAAATAAGTGAAGTACTACCACGGTTCTTTACACCGTTAGCACCCACCATCTTATTTTTAGGTCAACTACACTTTACTTCTGTGATTAAACCAATGGAATTTTTTTTTTTGCTTTGTTTAATAAGTTAATGTCAGTTGAAACTCGTATAGAGATTTCAGTTGGCATACGTGAGCTCATTAATCAGATTTTGAAGTCAACATTTCGTGAATTTGAAGCATATTTTCCTTTTGATTAATTTTCAAGGTAATGGAAAGAATTCGAAAATAATATTTAATTCTTGATATTTTATTGTATTTTAAAAGATCTTTTATATATATATCAATCAAACGGTTTCCATTAAATAAATGACATTCTACCAAAAAAAATTTTTAAGAATAAAAAAAATAAGAATGCAATTTTACTTCTCAATTATTTTAACATAATTAGAAAACTTTACGGAAATCTATATTTTAATGGAGTTGGATGGTAACGGGTTAATTATTAAAAACAGTTTGGATCAAAATATAAAAACAAATTTCCCACTTCAAACCTGATATACATGTTTTCTTTGTGGAAGTTCTTCGTAAAAATCTTAACTGCTATTTTTTTAATTAAACTCATTTAAACATGCACATTCGCACTTTCTACCTCATTTTTTTTTAACATAATAAGAGATACTCCAATGAAAAATTCGAAAGAAGTTGATTTCTTCATTGCTTCGTTTCCTTATATATTATATATATATTCGTTTTATATTGGTAGTTAAAATTTGATGCAGATAAAACGGATATTCTTCGCCAAATATTTTTTAAAATCATTAGAAATTAGTAATATTGTTTTTGAAGGAACACCTTTTATTCCAGCCAACAGCTTTTTATGAAATGAGTTGATTAATCCTGACAATAATTTAAGGAATTTTATTTCACCCATTATAAGAGAGTATACATGCATATATATAATTGTATAGAATAATATATATATTTATGTAATATAGTATATATAATAACATAATATATTTATAATAGTATAGAAAACAGGAACATATAGTACCTGTATTTGTACCAGTATACGTATGGAAGCACTAAATCTCTTATCGCATCACATATAGAATCTGGAATCCAAATATTTCCTTTTTTTACAAAGATAGATCAGAATGCTAAGAACAATTTCAAATATTGCAAGAAATTTGATGTATTGTGATATTAATACTTTTTATGCTATCTAAAAAATGCAATCATATGAATGCTAACTAATTGTGTGTATTTCTATAATGAAAGATTTCCTTGAAGGCAGGAAACTGACATTATCTTTATATAACATACATAAAAGATCAAAATGATAAATAATTTAAAAATATTTTTCAGAGGACATACAAGCGCCGTATTCTTTCATAACTAAATAAATATAAATGCTTAGTATCCTTTTAAACTGTTAAACTATCTGTTGAAAAGAAATGACTTAGGCTGATTTTAGAAGAAAACAGACATTCCTTTTTAATTTATGAATGCAAAAATGAGAAATAATATTAAATTATTTTTTTTCATATGATATATATATAATATTGTTTCCGTTTCTTACGGAATAAATTTACAAATCTCGATCAGTCATGTAAAAAATTAAAATTATTTATAAAAAGCACAAATTATGAACAATTACTTTTACAGCTTTAAATTAAAAGCTCTTATATGGAATATATATATATATATACGACAAAGCAAAATCTAAGAATTAATTCTTTATACATATATAGAAAACGAAACAATGGATAAATTTGATATTTTTAATAAGATATGAGAATAATTTTTTCAACAATTAGTCATTTAAAAGAAAGTATAATAAAATGATAAAATTCTATTAATAATAATATTTTATAATCGAAACAAGTCTTCCAAAAGTATTTTGACAAATTAATTGAATATTATCACTTAGAAATATATTCATTCAAGATATTAGTACATACTTCTACGTAATATACATAATTGATAATAATATAAATAACATATCCCAATGACACGCACAAAAGAAAATATTTATGACACGAAAAACATAAACAAGAATCTTACGTTAAGTTTGTCGACTTGATGCCTGATTAACGTATCTTTGACTTGAAAATTACCACACTAATCTTCCAGGATATTAAAGATAAATAAAATAATAATAAAGATATACCATGAAATAAATATAACAATTCCCACAATTCTTGAAAGTTCTTGATTTTCGGCTATATATTTCGAATCAATTTTCCGGATTAACTGATTCAGGATCTTCATTCTGGAGAGCCATAAAATCCCTTTTATTGTTGTTCAGCGTCTCAAACTCAATTGTTGCATTTAACAAAGCAGTGGCAGCATATTCAAAATCGATCACGGTTTCACGGATTCTTTTCCCATAAATGTCAGCCCCGAAGAAATCCTTACGTGATTCTGAATGGAGAGTCCAAGCATTGATCTCGTTTCTTCCATCGGCGATCACAAGTTTCACGACATCTGTATACGTAAAATTCATTTCTTCACCTGCAGAAGCCTCAGGAAAAACAAGACCGGGCAAACAATATAACATTTCGATCTTCAGCAAAATACGATCGTGGAGTCTCTTCATATGATCAACACATTCGCGAACGGCAGTGAATTTTCTTTCAAAGCGAGTTACAAAAAAATAGTCGAAAACATCCATCTCATCTGCTCTGGAGTAAGGCGAAAATCGAAATGACAGAAAATATTCAAGCTTAATCAAATATTGCAAAAGTGATCCATTCATTTTCGGGAATTAACACATCTATAACGAAAACAATACGACACGTAAGCGCAACGATTTCTCAAATCCTGGAGTGAGCACACTTTTTCATCCTCATTAGAGTGCGCTTTCTTTTAATTACAGAAAACTATTATTTTCAAAATTTAACTACTGCCTTTATTAACATCGATAAAAAGAAGCTGATTTCAAAAGTATAAAAAAAAAGGTAAATGCGAAATGCAAAAATCATTAGTTTTAATAATGTCAAGAAAAGTGAGTTACGTTAAAATAAATTATTTACTGGGTAAATTTGATCTATGCATTTCTTTCTGTGGATGATTTTTTATTGTAATTAATTAAGAGGTTTAGAGCAATTTCTCTTTCTTTTTTGTAAATTGCAAGAAATTTTTTAGAAAGGGAAAATAATTTTCCAAAGAATTTTAAAATAATTGAAATTTTATCGATGGAATTGAATTTTAAAATATGATAATGGCTCTTAAAAGTTTGCTACTTAGTATAAATAATGGTATATTCAGTTATAATAAATTATTTACTACTCCAGGGTAACTTTGATTTATGTAATTACTTTTTGGGTATAATTTTAATCGATATTAATAAAGATAACTTGAGTCATTTCTTATTCATTTTTCCAAAGGAACTTTTTAAAAACAGGAAAGAAAATTCCAAAGAATTTGAAAAATAATTGAAATTTTATGGATGGAAATGGGTTTTTATAGATGAAAATGACTTTTAAAAATTTCTGATTAGTGTAAATAATAGAACGGATTGTATATATCTTCCGATATATAAATCTTACTTACAACCGTGAGAATTGAGAAGAAGCAGTGAAATATACTTAATACCGAAACAGATAAGGTAATATTTCTGTTTCCCTAACGCAACTCCATTTTTGTTCCCAAAAATTTTATAGTAACTCCATAATTGGATACTGAGTAAGATACGTACTCAGTAATATTGAGATAAATAGGGATTTGATTTAAAATAGTTATTTGATACATTTTTACGAATATTTAATGTCAATATAGTTTCTCCAATTATTTTTAAATATAGAAGTTGAAGAATCCGAATCTAAAAAAATTATCATGGCACCAACATTGTACTAAGTGACATCACTTGAGGATCACGACTCATATTTAAGCAATAGATATCAAGCATTTAGTGCATGAGACAGAACTTCCAGTACCCATTTTAATCGCGGGCCCTGTTCAATGACTTTAGTAGGATCGCCGTGCTTTCGCGGTAAATCCGACATCGGGACCAAAAGCATTATGTTAACTCTGTTGTCGTGCGTCAAAAGACTTCCCGATGGTGTGATGTGGAAATTTGGGAAGGGGAGAAGTGTCAGGTTATCTAATTACATCGAAAAATGACAATGGTCTTTAATAAAATATTTTCATGTTTTTTTAAATGGGATTTTTTTAATATTTAAGATATTCCTCTGATTTTTATGAATTTCATAATTTTAAATAATTAATATCGAAATAAAGACAAAGGTTTATTTTTCTTTCAAAATAATGTATTCTTCATATATTAATTTCATTAATTAGTCTTTTTTGTTACTGCAAGTTTCATTTGTTATTTCGTGGACTCTAAGAAAAAGTACCCTTCAGTTTAAAAACCGCCATTTAAACTTATTTAACACGATAAATAATTTTTCAATGAAAGTTATAAAAATCGATATAAACTGGAGTAAATAATGCAGTAAAAATAATTAAAAAATAATTCTAAGCTTCAGCTGTAACAATAATAATTCTTTATTAAAAATCTTCACTTACAAATATAATGTAGTAAATCAATAATTCTTATATTAAGTTATCAAATTATTCAACATCAACAAAAAAAAAGCAAAAACTGCGGCAATACAGATATGAATTACTGCACATTATAGGGTTAATATTTACATCAATAATGGGTTCACCATCTAGGATGGACATATTTCCAGGAAGTAAACAACACATCTCTCGAAAGTTTCAAAAGTACAAAATAATTTTTAAAAAAATTCTACATCCCATTTTTGCCACTTGCCGCTATATGCAAAATATGGATAAAAATTTAATGTGAAATTTTATTTATCTCTTTATTATAAATTAAAATCATTTAGCAAACCAGTCTGGATTATTGGTTGCAATAAATTTTAATTAAATTTTTCAGACGTCCATGACTTCACCAAAAAACTATTTTTAAACCTCAAATTGTCATACGAATTAAAAGCGCTCTACTTTAAAAGTCTTACATATATTTTGTTCCTTGTCTAATGTTAACCAGTCCCATGGCATTAGAGCGCTATTTAAAATATTATTACCCTGTTCATTTATCGTCTTTCGTTATTTTTATTTTTTATATAAACTACTCAGATAATAAAAAGAATCTTTCTCCCCTTGTGTTTCAAGAGCGGAAGAGAATCAAACAACAGAAAACTTGATGAAATGGTGAAAACGATTTGAATTTCAAGGCAACGACGTAATCCATTGTCGAAAATTGGGCAAAAAACATTCCTAAGGAATTGCCAAAATTCATGAAAAATTTGGAACAATTAAATTATTACTAAAAAGACAATTTTAAAATGGTGCACAAATTAGTTTCGAGCAATAATATTTTCAGGAAGAAATGCGGAACCCCCCCCAAAATTTCGCTTAATTTTTAATTAATTTGAATCTTGATTAAAATTTTCAAAACAATCGCTCCGAGGTACACATTCCCACACTCCAAAATATATATGTGCCAATTTCATAGAGCGCTGACACACACACACGCACGCATTCATTTTTATTAGGTGTAGATATAATATTTTTTTATATCTACACCTAATAAAACATATAATATATTAATTTCATTGGGGATTTTCATATTAAGATTTTTAAAGTATTGTTACGGTTGATTATTTTTGCGTATTTTTTTTTTCTTTGAGGCCATTTGTCCTTTTTTTTTTTTTTAGTCTGCTCTTCTCATTTCACGGATCCAGAAATTAAGGCACAACCGTAGGAGGTTCCGCTTTCTTTTAGGGGAAGGCTGTTGGTTCTAGAGTTTCAGTATCATTCAGGTATTCAGTTCAATTAGATTAACGCTTTCAAGCTACGTGAGAGCTATTTTGGGACAAACTTCGTAATTTTAAGTATTGGTCTGACGAAATGGATGACAACTGAGCTAGCGTCTCTCTCTCCGAATTTCGGCATTAGACCAGCAAAAAGACAATGGACTCCGGAAGATTTAATGTACACAGGACCAAAGGATTTGACTGGGGCTAAATTGTAGCCTAGACTGGCATTACGACACTGCGACCAGAAATTAAAACATCGAATGTGCACTTAGATATTTCTGAGTATAACTCGTATGTGGAATGAGTTAATAACTTCAGTATGATATGTATTCAGTTGCACTCTGAGCCCTGAGCCAGTGCAATATGTGGACCAATTTCTCCGGAGAAATTTTCTAAGAAAGGAAATCTGATGCTACATAATAAAAGGAAATACGATCCGCTCGCTGGCCTTCATAAATAATGATCGCTTTATCATTTAATAATTATCACATCATCTTGCAGATCTAAATGCTATTCAGTAGTTTAGTTTAGTTCGATTCATTTTTATTTTTGAATCTATTCAGAATTGCTCTAACACTGGGTCGGATCTCATAAGTTTGAATTGTGATGAAGGAAAACTTTCTGCCCTCGCTTTTTTCATTTGATTTAGTAAATATGAAAAAAAGAGAAAAAAAGTCATAAAATTACAATGAAATACCATTCATAGTAAAAAAAAAAAATATGGATAATGCTTATAAAATAGCTTTCCTTGTTTGGGGGCATCCGTAAAACTAAATAAAACCAAATTTCATATACACACTGTGGGAGACATAGAGAGATAAATTCTGAAATAAAAAGAAGAAAAAAAGTAGCATGAAAGAGATATTTTCACTCTGTAGAAATCAAAAACAGGTTAATAATTCCAATGAAAGTATGGAAAATGGATTATACAAAAAATTTATTAATATTCGAATAATTAAAACTGCATGTACTGAAATGAATGAACTACAGCGTGCAGTTCACTGAAAATACTCTTTTATTAATTAACATGAGGGCTCTCTGGTCTACATACTACATTTTTTTGAATCGATCTTCTCTGTGCACAAAATACTACATCAACAACTTTGGACTTTTGGATCAGCAACTTTCTTCACCTTTTTCCGCAGTTTGTCTCCCTTTACCTTCTACAATCTGTATATTAAAATTGATTTAACTCTGTCCATTAGTTTTAGCTGCGAATGCAGGGAAAATTACTTTATGGCCATCATGCGTTATTTTTTTAACTATTGACGGTATTTCATTTTTTTTTTTTTTACGTCAACAGAGACTGGCGGGTGTGGTTTGTCTGAAACCTTCCCGCGTACTCTCCAATAAAGGACGTATTCCCCTCACACCGCAAAAAAAAATGATGGGCCTGAGGTTAGGCAGCGAATATCTTGTATGGCACTGGTGAGCAGTAGCTACGAGATATGGATTTTTGTCGTGAATCCAGCACTATTACTGAATATATTGTGCGACTATGTATTTTGGAAGCCTATTTTTCGATCGATTGATACCAAATTTTGACACGAAGCTACTGTTTTAGTCACAAAATCATATATCGAATTTTACTGATTTAAGTCATTGCGTTTACATGCATACGAAGGTACAGACTCACAGACTGTCAAATCTTTGATAGATTTGGTTCAAAATTTGAAAAAAAACCTACATTTTAGATGCTAAACCCGTATACCAAATTTTATTAATTTGGTATTTAATTTTTTATTAATTTTATCTAACTCTTTACGTTTTTTCTTCTGAATGGATTGCATTCAATATGGGACAAAAATCTACAAATTTGGTCTTAAGTCCATATAACAAATTCCATCCATTTAAACCATAGCATTTTTGAGTTATTGTCTTCACAGACAGACGGACATGCCAAAAATGTGTTTTTCGAATTCAGGGAAGTCGGAAACATGGAGATTCGTCAAAATCTCCTGTACGAATTCTTTTGACAATTTCAATACTCTCTCTATATGTCATACGAGAGAAAGTAAAAAAAAAAGCCGATTATTTATTAGGATGCGATATGAGATAGCAAAACTAAATAAAATGAGAAACATTCATTTTATGTTATAAATAGATTTGCTTGCTTAGTTTTCAGTTACCTCATAAAAAAGTATATTTTTAAAAGTCCATTTATTTGAGCTTAAAAGCATTCTTTTACTTGAGAGTCCCCAAAAACGGACAGACAAAAGGAATTTTGCTATGATTCCTTTTCTCACTATTATCTCAGAAAGGGAAGAGAATATGTATCCCAACAAACATAAAGACTGATGAAAAAATAGATTCTGAGAGAATGAGAGACTCCAAGGGCCGTAACAGAAACCTACGGTGAAGTGGAAAGCACGAACGAATAGGATCTGCTAGGAAATCGAAGGATGGGCGAACCACATGTTCGTGTCTTCCCGAAAGAGAGAAAGGAAGACCCATTTATCACTGCTATTCCAGCTATGGACGACATTGGGACAATAGAATACGTTTTCCGATCGATCAATTTTAAGGTCATCTGATACCCAAAAGCTCACCAGGATAAGATGGAAGGAAAAAAAACCCGTAAAAAATAAGATGGTTGGACTCTTCCTAATTCACCATTCAAGACTTTTTTTTCATACATAGAAAAATGTATTCTCTTTTCGCTGGTAATACATCATAGGGATTTCTTTTTCTCGCTTCGTGCCTTGCCTAAGAATTTTCTTTTGTCTTTTCATTGATTTCATGCACAGCCCTGCTTTCACACTTCTTAAACATTTTAGATCGGCCGTACGGGTGTTATTTCATTTTTTTGTCCTCCCTAAAAGTGGGCCATAAGAACAATGGCAAAGTGGAAGCTTGGGTTTATAATTTTGTCTGTAGACTTCGGGAGCAAATGGCTTATGCCGATTATTATTTATCCAAAAAAATTTTGGTAACAATTATTCCTCTGCAAATTGTGTGCACTATGTACGATCGATTAAACTTTTGCATGAGAATTAATTTATGTCGATTAAAAATGTTATTCATATTCTTCAAAATTTGAAAAGTCAAAAAGGAAGAAACGATAGTTATATACAAAAGCAATAATTACTGATATGCAAATGATTTAAATAAGTGTACATCATGCTTAGACAGTTCTCTTAGGCAGTTTTTAAATTATTGGATAAAGAGAATTAACAGTCCATTTTGGAGAATTTTGAGCAATTAACTCATAATTTTGATCTCATTTTTTAAGTATAAATTTATTTATTAAACCTTAATATTTGAAGAAAGAAGAGGAGCTTTATTAAACATTCTAAACACCATGTATATTTCTTTCCAGTTTTAAACAAAATTAATCAATGGAAACATTGTTAGTTTGCCCGTTTGAACACAATAACTCAAAAATGCAACACGATAAATCTGTAAAATTCGGCATGTTTTTATTACCAGAATTGCAGTTGTACATAAAATATTCGGTCAAATCTATGAAATATGCCGTACTTTGTAGGTATATAAGAAAGTTTAGGGGGTCTCTCGCTCCTGCCCCCCCCCCTCTCTCTCTTTCTATCGAATTTGGATTACTTCAGTAAGTTATTAACAATCAAATTCTGGCAGTTTATTTGTCACTTCTTCGACAGATTAAATTATTTTTTAAATATTTAGTGTTCAAATATTTAGTATTCAATAATTAGTATTCAAATATTTTAAAGGTTTTTTTCGACTTGGAAATCATAAATTTTCTATCAGATGACTATTTGGTTACTGAATTGCCTAAATTTATGCTTTTTCTTTGTTTACTTTTTTCACTTTTAAAAGAGTAAATCTTTTCAATAATACATTTAATTTCCAATAAAGGAAAGATAATTTTCAAATTTAAAACTTAGGTGTGCAACAAAACGCAATGTTCAATTTTCAGCCTTTTCTAACAAAATAAAACCTTTAATAAACAACAACGAGGCATTTCTCTAATGTTAATTTTTTTTGGGAAAATTGTTCGATATTTAGTTATAACATTAATGATAAAAATAAAAAATATGAAGTAATTTGGAATTATTCCTTTTTAAAGAGCAATAGTGAAAGATGTTAAAAGCTTAATAGTTTTTATACTTGCCGCATACATATATGAGATGCAGTAGCAGATGTAACTAATTGAAAATCAATAAATTAATAATTTCAACGATTTGACAATTAATATGCAACTTAAATTCTTTAAATCTAGTTTTCTTGAAGTTAAAAGAGTAATAATAAATGTCATAACAACATAAATAATTTAAAATCTCAAAATTCTGCGAATATAATCGATAGGTAAATTTTTTTTCAAATTTATCTTTAAAAACTTTTTGCTGTATAAATCTATTTTTTCTGATTGTACATGTTTGGTTGATTTTTAAATATTTTCTGGGATATCTGAAATAACTGAAATAAAATATTTAAAATTGGATACGATAGAATTAATATAATGCCACATGATATATTTCATAATAATTTCTAAATAATTAAAAATAAGTAATTCTGTATGTCGTAAAAGATTCTGACATATTCTAGGAAACAATGAAAGCAAACAAGAATAATGGTATGCACCAAATTATATTTTCACAACCGAAGGTCCATTCTACCATAAAACACTTAGCTGGTTTTTCTAGACAGACATTATAGCAGAGCAAGCACATAGATGATACAAGGACAATAAAAGTATAATAATTAACATCTCACAACTATAAGCAAAGCAATTGTTAAGTAGATTGTCAATTTTTGAAAATTTGTCTGATTGTCTGTCTATGAACACGATAATTCTAAAACGCTTCAAGCTGGATGGCTGAAATTTGGTGTTTAGTCTTGCCACCAAATTTGTAGATTTCTATCAAATTTGAATGAAATCTATTTCCAGGAAACTTGCTTACCCGCATAATAACTACAAACCTTAAAAAAAAAAATTGGAAAAGATGTAGTGCAAATTTTTAACATTTAAAATGTAGGTCTGTATAAAATTTTGAACCAAATCCATCAACGCATTTACTATCTGCCGGTTTGTACATTCACATGCATGTAAATGAAACAACAGAAAAACGCAAATACTAAGATAAACGAAATTTATTAATTGATTTTGTTACTAAAATTGTAGTTCTATGTCAAATTTTCTTTTCTAGGTTGATGCAAAAGGTTTCCAAACTGCATATTTGACTTTCTTTACTATATTACGAAGCACAAAACGCTAATATGAGAGACTTTGAAAATGAAAATCTGAACATTTGTGATGTTCACAGCCTTGCCCATGTTTGCAATATTTATGCGCGGGGAAGGGGAATAACATCTTTATTAGGGACTAAGTGAGAAAGTTTCGCTTAGATCATTTCCATTAGTTTGATTCAGTATCGATCTGATTAAATAAGAATCATTAAATGGTTACTGATCAAATGTGAACCGATAATTTGATCAACCTTCTGGATAATCCCTTTTCAATATGATCTTCCTTTTACATATTTCCTTAGTTATTGATCTAATTTTGTTTCATTTTAATACCTAATGCGGAAATTGAGTAATTAGATGTAATGATTAATTTCACAACTTGAGATCATTTTGAATCACCATCATCACCTTCGCTGTCTTAACATATAGTGATTGCTATCATCATTAGGCGACAGGAGTTACTGACTATTCATGCCAAACATACGATATCTAAATCTGCCCTAATTACTGTTGGTTGGACAGACTACCCATGTATCAGGCCTGTATGCCTGGATAGTCTGCCATAGCATCTGGTCTTGAAATAACATTCCTCCGATCCTGAAACTCTTTGACGAGATCAAAATGGCCCTCTTCATTTCTAATAGTACTTACATCGTTAGTGTTTAAGAACAAATAGAAATAATAGAAAATATTGCTCATTTCAGAATATTGTACTTACTACTTTTGGAGGATTTTACTCCGCGAAGGGTTATGAGCAGCAAAAAGAAGAGCAAGCAAAGAAGAGTTCTTTTTTACTCACTCATTTCTTTTTGCTCTTTTTTTTCCGATACGCTTTTTGATATTGAATGGATTGAAACAAAACTGATCATACAGTAAATATTTTTAAAAATAAAAAAATGCGAACGATTTCCCTCATTTAATTTATTTTAAATAAATACTGCCATTAGTATTGTTAAAATTTGTCAATTCACGCGACGTCTTAAACACATTACAAATATAACTGCGCATTTTATTTAACATCTAACTGTACTGATATTTCTCGTTGAAGTGGCATCACATCCTTTTTCTTCCTGGAGAATGCACAATGGACTCCGAAACAAAATTGCCTTGCTGTACTTGACATGAGCCACGTGTATATATTATTATTATTATATATAATAATTTTTTATATAACTATTTAACTCAATATTTACCTTTGTCTCTTTATTTTGTCTATTTCCAATTTATAACTTTATTTGAATGTTGTACCCGAATTTTAAACTGAATGTTAAAGCTACAATTTATATAAAAATAAAATTAATTCCTTTCAAAAGTTAATTAATTATAATTAACGAACTCAAAACTGCGTTTTCTTTCATATTTAATTCAAGATAATATATTGATGTAATTTTTTGAAAAAGTGAAATAATCGAGTTTTAGCAATTAATAAGTTTAGAACAGAAACAAAATTTCGATGGCGATATTACATTTTTCTATAAATTGAAAATTGAAATTTTTAAGATTTACTGGTACTACGCATTTTCTTAATCTCCGCTTCCTGTTTACTTCAGAGCACTTCTCAGCAATGGTCCAACTACCCCTAACCATTCACAGTGGAGCGAATGAAAAGAAGTCTTGGCGCGGGTCGTCGCTAAATGAAAATCGATGCGAAGTCAGTTCATCAGAAAGGAAAAACTTCTTTTTAAAGTGGCCAGTGTAAGCGGCAGACAAAGTATTCAATCTCCATTCTCGTTCCCAATCGTCGCTCAACTTAAAGAGCTTTTGCCCCACCCTTTTCAAGCTGGCCTTTTAACAAACTCTCTTGCACCTTCTTTGGGGACTGTACTGACGCTGTTCCGATCTCTAATTATTTGAACTCGCGCGATTATCGTCTCTAATTAGAATTATGCAGATTTTTAGTAAGAGCGAAACTTTCTTAATCGATAAAATCTTGTATTGAAATGATACCTTCAATTGGAAGTTTTAACGAACTCTTTGGGAATTTATTGTTAGCTGGTGGGAAAACTTTTTGTCTTGACTATCTTTTCTAACAAGTTCATTGAAACTCGCATGCATATTTAGAGCTCATAAAGGCATGAGGTTGCCTAATGAAAAGAGACAGAGGTGGCATCAGAGAGTGACCTCTATGATGGAGCGTAAAATATTTAATAGTTCGTTTAAAAGTGGATTTAAAGTATTCCTATTATATGATTCTATCTTAACGAACAGAGCGATGAAGATTTCGTATTTTTATTTTCTATGCTATTGTTTTAATTTCTTATTCTTGCAATTTTCTCTAATTGAATTAGACAGTTTATAAACAGTGAAAGTTTCTTAATCATCAAAATCGTTGTATAAAGCTGATGCATTTAATTATAATTTGTAGTATAATTTGTAGAAAATTTGCATAATCCTCTTTTTGTACGTGCATTCCAGCACTCATATCTCATTTATCTGTGACTGTGTGATTTATTTTTATTTTTATTTATTCATTTATTGCGGAATTCATTTTCTGGTGCTTTTCACAGACAACATAAAATCTGTTTTCCGTTCGTTAGTTTTGATTACCAATGCTTCCATATAGAAATATTGTGCCAAGAAACCCTTCCATACTATTACCATTACTATTGCCTCCAAATAAGGAGAGATATTTTAAAAGTAACTTGTATTTTTTAAATCTGATTGATATTCCACTTTACACAGGGTAGTTCTAACATCGTTTCTTACTTCTAAGATTTTATTTTAATCTCAATATTTTTGATAAAAAAATTATTTTCTACTTTTGAGTACGCTTATGAAATCGTATTTTTAAATTTATTTTTATTTTTTACTTATTTTTCTGAGAATGAAATTTCTCTATAAATATAAAACTTAAAGAAAAATATTTCATATTTTGCTCAAAGTATGAATGTTTCCTCTCCTTGTGACAGAAAAAATACTTCTAGAAAAAATTCTCTATATAGAAAAATTGAAATTCTTAAAGAGTACAGGAAAACATTATTCAGGTAATTACGATAACAAACTTTGAATAAAATTTGTTGATTATTAAATCTATGCAATTTTAGAACTGTTAAAGCATTACGGTTAATTCAAAAGTACCAACATTTCGAACCGAAGTTAAGATACACACTAATACATTTTTTTAATACAGTAAAACTTTTAGAAAATAAATTTTATTTCTAAATTTTAGAAATTTAGAAATAAAAAAATTAATAAAAAATTTTTAGAAAATAAATCTTCAACATGATAATTTAGACTTTATGAAATATCCATTCAAACGTTTCCAATAAAATTAATAGATCATGACAACTTAGATATTTCAGTCCTCTTATTTTTTATCACCTATCCTCTATATAAGTGTGAGCATAAATGTAAAATGCACATACCCTTTTAGGAGATATATATAGATAAAATTAAGGAAAAGAATAAGACCAAATTTCATATATATGGAAGCCTTGAGGCAATAAATCCTATTTTTAAAAATCGAAAATAGAGATTTAGAGACTTAAAAATAGAGATTTTAGCGTTATTCGAACTGACCAATAATTAGAATGTAGTCGCGAAAAATGAAATATAAAAGATTTACATTGTCGTTCGAGTGATAAAAAATGAACATGCAAAATTGAATGATATACAGCATGAAACTCATAGAAAACAATCATATCAATCAGCAATGGGATACCCTGACTCAGATGCAACATTTTTGTTGTGCTGACTTATTCTATGTGCAAAATATTGCATCAGCAATATTGGGAAATTTTTTTTTCTCTGAAATCATATCATCTCCCGATGCCTTCTACAGTTTTTACATGAATTTTGGTTTCTTTCCTTTTTTTTTAAGTTTTAACTATATTAAGTTTTAACTATAATTTTTTTTAAAGTATTAACTATATAAATATCCAGAAATAGGGAAAGTTATTCTATGGCCAACCTGTACAATATGAACATAGATTCCATTTTGAAGAAATAGAACAGGTTTTGGGGGAAGGATTCGATAATAGGCCGTGAATAATGTCTAATATAGAATCCGACTCTCGAAGCTTCCATTGTACATCTTATCGAAGCTGCCTGAGATTCCACAAATATAGCATGCATCGATACTGTTTACAGGACAAACTGATGCCAAAAATTCAATGGACAGTGTTTTAATCACGGAGTTTCAAATTCAGCTCTGCAAAGTCTTATCAGCGCCTATTTCTTATTAGATTTCCATCTCTCACAGTGCGAAAGAAGAACAATGCAAATTTCAGAGACACACTGGTATCTTCAATTGAAGAAAACAAAACCAATTCGATATATCTCCCGAGAAATCCGACTGTTTTGTGAATACAGCCTAGAGAAGTAATCCTGATCCATCGTAGTTGAGCTAGATTCCAGGTAATGCTTGCAGAAAAAAATAAGCAAACCCACAGATAGCTTGGATAGGTTAAGCATGGGTGGAGTCTGCTCTTTATTCGAAGAATATGCAAATAAGCTATCTTTATTATCCAACCAACTTCCCCTGATCCCTGTTCTTCTAAAGACCCAGAAAACTTTCAAGTAATCCCCTTTTCCGCAGCCATTACGAAGATTTTCTTTTAATATTAGCTAGCCGTGTTTTCCAAATCAGAATACGGAAAAGGTTCTCAAAAGGCACTTTTTACTTCCATCTTCTTTATTTACATACCTTGTTCGGATAGTTGCTATTTTTTTCTTCTCTGGCAGCATACCGTTGTGGTTTCCGAAATCTCTGCTGGAATGGGTTTATTTTCATATATCTATCGCAGCTTATTTCAGGTACATTTTATGGGATTTACGTAATAACTTTGCATTGCAAATAAAACATTATCCTCTCAATGCCATACAATATCGCATATTATTGTTTTGTTATTCTCTTTCGGTTGAAAACGTTAGAATAACGATAGATTGATACAGCTTATTTGGCGTACATGAGGACTTATACAAAGTAACTGTAACAGTTAAGGTTGACTTCCCTTTGACCTTAGAAGCCAGGGGAACATATACTTAAGAATATTTGGTATTTTCTGGTCTGATTTTTTCATACAAACTTCATTTTAGTTATTGCATAAGAATTTCTTTTAGCTTAGTAATGATTTTTTAATTCAACGGTCAGTGACGTATTACTATTGAATTCTAAATGTTTCTTACATACTTAAAAAAAACTAAATACTATGTAATCCCGAATTTTTTTGAAATTTTATAAAATAGTGTATATGTTTTGCAGTTATATAAATGAAACGAATTTAAATTCAGAGTAAGTTAAATTACTATGTTTAAATTTCAATAAAAATGAATAAAACTTTTTAACAAGCGCAAAACATTACATAATATATTTATTTCATATATTAGTGAATAAGTGCAATTAATTTTACCATGCATACATTTATCAACAGATAATGCATTTTCTCCGAAGAACATATGTAATTGATATTAGAAATTTTAATTAAGAAAAAAGAGAAATATATAAAAATTACCGTATCTGGAAGAGATATGCACCTGCCTGCCTCAAATTTTACATAATTTCTAAATCGATTGATTAAAATTATGTTCTTTATGATTTCACATTATTTTTCTGCCGAGGCTAGTGAATGAATTGCAGTTTCATAATTCAAATTCATTAAAATCGAAAATTTGGCGTGTAGATTCCTTGAGTAATCATTAAATCTTTTATTTTGGATGCAATTTCGACAGATTCCTGACAAAATGAACAGGACATGATTTTTGAATCAAATTATTAATTTCTTAAGTGCAAAAGCGTTTGTTTTACAATATTTTAATTAGCTAATATTTTTAATCTTAATAATGTTTATGCGAGAGAATTTCAAGCAAATTTTGATATTGCTTTTACAACATCGTTTCTTATCACAGTTTTTCATACGTAGTAAAAATATTTGAGTTGAAACTTCGATTTTGTTCTTATAATGCTTTCGAATGTATTTTATTTATAAGCAAGAAAAATAAAGAAAGTAACTACTTCTTTTATTCTATTTATATTTTTAATATGCATGTTTTCTTTGATATAGAAATAGATTTTAAAATATAGATTATCGGTAGTTTTTCACAGTCGATAACGTATCTAACTTGTTAATCCTTTAACTTCTATATATTTTCTTTGGAAGAGCCACAATCTATCTAATACCTTAATAAATGATAAGGAAATAATGTATAAGGAATATTTAAAAATTTCCATTTAATAAAAATTATTTGGTAAAAATATTCGATTTAAAACTAATAAAAGCTTTCTACGAAAACATGATTTCATTAGTGTACTCAAATTTTGTTAATCAAATTTAATTATTTTCTATTTGGTAATTATTTCAAGTTTGTAAGTCATTATTATAAATATTATGGGCTTTTGGTTTTTTATTTTTTCTAATATGGTTTTTCTCAAATTCATCACCGGTAGTGCCGCTGAAGAGAATCAAAGTTTAATTAAAGTATAATTAATTCATTGACCAATATTTAAGTTCTGAAAATTTTTTAACGATTTTGTCATCAAAAACATGTAAGTGTACGAAATTTCAAAACTGTAGTACGTCAGGAAGTAAAAATTGATTCCAAAATTTCATTCTTATAAACATGAAACAAGTCATGTTAAATAAAAATGTGCAAAAACTAAGTTTCGCCAGGAAGAGAAAATCATTTAAGCTATGTTGAATGATTTTAAAAATCATGCCCATGTAAGATGAAAATAATTTCTTATGAGTAATTTATATGCTTATACAATTACAATTTAAGGAGCATTCGTTGTGAAAACTAATCGCTATTTTAGCATTATAACATCATTCAGTAATTTTGATTTGCAAGATAAAAAAAAATATGGCTTTAATAGAAGTTAAATTCAAAACTTCATTCTTTTTTTGTCTGAGAAGTAATAATCATTGTCTTCTTTGTGTGTGTGTGTTTTATATTTAGTGTTTTTATTTAAGAAAAATGATGATAAATAATAGCATTTTTATATATTTATTTGATTTTACCTTTCAAATGTTTCTTAGGTACTAAAGTTTTATTTGTAGTTCTTAAAATTCCTTTTGTTTAAAATGCAACTTCATATTGCTAGTCATAGAACATACATATTATATTATTATATTATATGATTTTAAAATAAATAGAGAAAAAGTGATGGACCGTTACATTCAGCCCTGAAAAAAGCTTTTAATTCTTTACACTTCTGATAAAATTATAAATTTTAAATAAAGTTATGTAGTGATGTATTTTTTTTTTACTCGTGACTATGAGGTAATCATTAAAATTTTATCTTTTACACAAAAAATTAAGGAAGAAAAAAAAAAGAAAAAGAAAGAAGTTTGTCTCTCAAGTGGTTTAATATGGTTAGTCAACCCATTAAAGACATATATTTGAAATATATTGTTCATACATCTGAAAAATGCAATGCATCGTATGCTGGAAATGAACATTTTACCGCTCTTTTAAGAAAAATAATTATTGATTTTAAGCTTCATCTCACTATTTTTTGAATAATTTAAAAAAGAATTTTTAAACTGAAAATTAATATATTATCTTATCTATTGTCTGCCTGAATCAGAATAAACAGAAAAAAAATCAAAAAATGCCCATGTAACAATTAAACTATATCAGATAACAAATCGCTTTTCACCAACCAATGATTCTGGAAATTTTAACATTAAAAAACCACCACCTTAAAGATGTTTGGAATTGGCTTCTGAATTTGTTGTTGCGTATTCCAGATTTAAAAAGGCTCCATTCACCAAATGAAATGAATATAAAAATGTCAAAACAATTCTTTTAATAAGAATGGCATCTGTCTTTTACATACACTTCCTAAATACACATAAAAAACAGAGATGAGTTTAGTCCAGATTTAGTGTATTGAAACTGTTGATATAGAGTACATACTATTTGATATAAGACTCAAATTAAAAATTTAATTTAAAAAATTGTTATTTTTAAGTGGTTTGTAAGATAAATGATCTATCAATGTTGTTCAGAATTCTCCACAGATGATGTTACGTGAGGAAGAAAATAACCAATAAGAGTCAAAAGCTTCAACTGGGTTTTAGATTTATCATTTAGTATCTGACATAGCCTCCTTCACATGCAATAAAATAGTTAGTCAAGTGTAACAAAATTCAGAAGATTAGTAGAATGACTTGATGTAACATGGACAGTATTCGGTGATATCCTTTTAGATTTGAAAATAGGAAGGAATCTTTTTTATTATGGATTTGACTGCTTTTGCATTTTCATTCGATACATTTTTCATTTGATGTATTCAGCAAGTATTTCTTTTAAGCACATTTTTATAATGTTTAATTTTCTTTTTATTCTCTAATGTCGTAATTCTTTGAAATGTTTTCTTAGGATTATATGCATTTTTTCAAGATGCATTGATGCCATCTTAAAATGTCTTTTCACACAATGACATTTTTCTTAAGATTATACATATTCGTTAGCAATATACCGGATGTTTAGAATTAAAACCCTGTTCAGAGTATAGTAAAAAACCAAAGCGCATAAAAAATGCCCAAACTCGCTGTTTATAAAATGTAGGAATAATAAAAAGGGGATGGGAATCATAAAAAAAATGAAAAGAATGACACGGAAAGTTTTAAAAATAAATGATAATGTAATAAATCCATAAAATTTAACCGTCATCGTATAATAATTCACAGTTGCATGTATATTCATTACAAATGATAATTGGTAGATAGTGACCGAATGTATATATAGAGAGATAGATAAAACACTAACGTACGTGGCACAGAAAACAATCTTATTATTTAATGCCAAATGACAACAATCAAATGTAAACAAACACATAATATGAATTTCAGACTGCTTTCTTGAGCACTTTTACTGCTGCACTGAATGTCAACGCTTCACGTAGCTAATTAATGGAGTTGTAAAATATAATTATAAAGTTTCTGGAGATGTTTCGCCATGTCATCAAGAAAGCACATTTAGTCAGAGGAAAGAAGATATAGGAAATCGAGAAGTAGGTTTCAAATACAAGTTTAATTGCGTGCAAAAATACTTACTCGTCGCCAGATGGGTAACCTTTATAACGTGCCTATGGAAATTGATATTCATATTTTCTAAAACAATAATCTTACAAAAACAGTCGCCGGATTATCTTAAGATTTAAAAAATGACTTTTTTAATGATATCAATTTCATTTCCGTAGAATTTTCTCCTTAATTTTAAAAATACTTTTAATTCAATTTTATACACTATATGTAAAAAATTTTTTAAACGCTGTGATGGAATTCAAACTCGTCCATGCAAACATTTAATTCCGTGTTTTTTTCAATCATTAACTCCTTAGTAGATTTTACTTCCAATTTTATTTCGCAATATATACTCTTTTTAAAACAGTAGACTGATTCAAATGGATTTATGTTTTCCAATCGTATCGAATAAAAAAGTGAAATCTTTTTTTGAAATAATACATCCCATAAATTATTTAATAGCCTAAAAAAGTCAATAATATGAGCGAACAAACTGGTCACCAAAGGCGACTAGCAGGAGATATTTTCTTATTATGAGACACCATTGCACCTTTTCCACATGAAATACGTTTTCATATTTATTACTATAATCGGTTTGCTATAGATGAGATACATAAACAATCCTTCGGTAGAATCTGGAGCTAATAGCAGTTGGTGACGATTCTATTTGGATACATAGTATATGTGAGATACAAGAGTATCTCACATTTGGAAAATATCTCACATTCAATTACTTCCCATTACAAAACTGCCATGAACACTCAAATGTCAGCTTCATTAAAATGCTTGTCGGTGAATCAAAGTAAAAAGCCACATTTTTTTTAAAAAAAATCATTTTTTTCTAGATATTTTTTTGTTCAATTTTCCTTATTCCTTTGCGTTATTCTTTTTCCGTTCTTCTGAAATGCATGGTACCAAGTTTTGGCACTTTTGGGATGCCTGAATTTTTTCTTTGACCGAATTATCCTGTATTAAGTGCAGTTTAAAAAATAATTTCTCTAATGTAGCTTTCAAAAGAGAAAATGTTGAAATCTGTTTATTTTATATTCGCAGATAGTGCATGGTATCGTTCAATACTTGCAATTTTGTATAATATGGAACAATATTGTTCATTATTTTACGTCATATTGGTCTTTAACATAAATCAAGAAAGGTAAATACCTCCTTTTTCCTTCTTAATAAACAAATTAGAGTTTTATTTCTCTACAGGTGTATTTTCAATAAAAAATATGAATCTGCTGAATTTTTTCAAGAGACTGCAACAACTTGTTGTACAATCAAAAACACAATCCAAGTCCTTGCACTGAATATGCCACTTAGTAAAGGATTATTTAGTATATAACCATTGATTAGATTAATTAATCATCAGAAAAAGCACTCTAAAAATATTTAATGAAGCATTTTTTTCAAATCATACTCTTTATGAGGAGAATGACAATATTCTTGCTTATGATATCTTCTTGAAAATGAATATTCTTGATTATCTTGATGCACCATTTTCTTTTATATACAAGGTGATCATAAAATAGCTTTCTGTATACAGACTGTGGGAGACAAAAAATAGGATTCTTTCCCCATAAAAAAGTTGCCAGTGCAATATATTACATACGAAGGTAAGATCAGCATATGAGAAATGTAACCATACTGCTTATCAATAAAAAATATTTTCTGTGAAATTATACAGCATATGTATTTTTCATCATTCGAAAATCAAAGAAAATTTCCATAATCCATTTTCTGTGCATTTGTTGCCACGATTGATTTCAGTATTTTCGTTCCATCAGCGCCGAAATTTCCCCTGTCTATGCCTTTCGTTTCTATTTATTGATGTGAATTCATTTTTCTTGCAAGATGTGTGTTTTTTAAGAGGAATTTTTTTTTCCGGAATTCATCTCTCCATGCTTTCGAGATTCTGCACATGAAATTTTCATTTCTTTTTGGTCATGTGTTTTATCAGTAAATGCATCCAAACAGAGAAAGTTATTTTATTACCCGACTGTATCATTAGAATATTTAAGATTTTTAATATCAAGCATCAAACAAAATTTGAACTGATAATTGTATGAAAAAAATCCTTTGAATTTAAAAAGAGAAATTAACGCGGGAATACTTTTTAAGGACTCTTAGTACGGCTTTTTAAAAAAAAACTTAATTCATTTTTCTCCAAATGACCAAGTTGAATCTTTCCGTACTTCACATTTCCCAAAGATTTCTTAGTACAGAGCTCTTCAGAGTTTGCAGTTTTAATTGCTTTCAAGGTTGCAACTCCCTGCTTACCATCCCGAATTCAGATCTGGAAATTGCGAATCCACCAAAAATTCTCCGTGAGTGGATATGAGGCACGCCAAATCTGGCGTTGAAGGACAAAATTTCACCTGTTGGTGAGGTATAGCAGTTCGGAGAGCGAGTATCAATGTATTTTTTGTCTACATCATTTGACCACGACTCAAAATTACAAGTTTCCCCTTAGAATATCCCTTATAGTGATTTTTAGAGGAGGAAATGAATTCCCTATATTTAATAAAACAGAGTAATTTACCGGAAAACACGAAATATGTTGCTTAAAAATTCATTATTCACAGCTCAAAGTTTCCAATTCAAGATAATTCACTATAAGAAGGGTATATGGTCATACATTGAAAATTATAATTTCAATGTAGGAAAGATTCGGTGGAATTTTAAGATCATAAAATAGCAAGCAGCAGAGAGATGTAAATACGTGGTCACGTTCGCCGCATTGATCTTATTTTGGAATTCATTTGTAGTTTTAATTTCATGTTGAAAACTTGCAGCAGCGAAAAGGACATATTATAACATATGAGCGCATGACGACATGCAGCTTGAAGTTATTTGACCAGTGCACTTACTTTTATCGTATGACCCTAACATTGTGATGAGTGATTTCATTTAAGATTTGCTAATTTTCCTGAAGTATTCCTGAAATTTCTGTATTTTACAATGTTTAGAAACTGATAATAATATAAGAATGTGCTGTTTATTTTAGTGGAATAATATGAGGAGTACTTCTACAGGGTGTTTCAGTGAACCGTTTCAGAACTTCTAAGAGGGGTAGGGTACATCCTGACGAACCAAAATCATATACCTATGGGCAGTCAGAAATGCTTTCCTGACGCGGTAGATGGCGTTGTGCGAAAAGTCCGAGCTTTCATGCAGGGAATCTTCATTTTGCACAAGAACGCCAAGTTAGTAGGATGGATGATTACACGATCACAGAGTTAGTCGATATGCATTTGGCGTACGGGGCTGCAAATTGTAGTGGGTCAGCCGCACAGCGTTTGTACGCGGAACGATATCCGACGAGGCGTATTCCCAGTCATAATTTCTTTGCAAGACTTGCACCAGAGGTTAGCTGAGACAGGTTCGTTAGAAAGAACTTACAGGGACAGGGTAAGAACAACACGGACTGCAGACGCCGAACAGAATGTGCTGCAGCATGTACAGGGGAATCCAAGAACGAGTACACGAAGTGTAGCAAACGCAGTAGCGGTTTCCCATTGCAGCGTCTGGAGGATTCTCCTAGCAAAAGACATGCATCCGTTTCACGTGCAGCGTGTCCAGACACAGAAACCGAAGGATTATGTACCTCGTATTGCTTTTGCACAGTGGTACCTGGGAAAATGGGCTACAAATCCCCTTTTTCCTACTGAAGTGTTGTTTTCCGATGAGGCATCCTTCACAAGGGAAGGAATTTTCAACACGCATAACGACCATATCTGGGCGGTCGAGAACCCACATGCAATACGACGTCATGCAGCACAGAATCGATTTTCGGTCAACGTATGGGCCGGTATTGTGGGAGATCACCTCATCGAACCTTACCTGTTACCGGGTCGTCTAACCGGACCTACGTACTTGCTATTTCTGCAGCAAGTATTGCCACAACTTTTGAGAGATGAACAGATTTCTGCATTGACGCAACAGACAATGTGGTTCCAACACGATGGAGCCCCTGCCCATTATAGCGGAGATGTTCGTAACTACCTGGATGTCACATTTGGTCAACGGTGGATCGGACGTGGGGGTCCCGTGCGTTGGCCTGCTCGGTCACCCGACTTATCATGTCTTGATTTTTATTTCTGGGGTCATATGAAATCGCTAGTTTATGACACCCCTGTTGACACTGCTGAGGAGCTCTTTGCAAGAATCACAGTAGCTGCCGAAGAGATTCGAGATATGCCTGGAGTATTCCAGAATTTTTGGATGTCCATGCGTCGGAGATGTGAGGCTTGCATTGTAGCCCTTGGAAGAAACTTCGAACACTTACTTTAATCCATGTACTTTTTACATCTTTTCATGTATTATTAAAACGATTTCTCATTTACGGTCTCTTTTCTTTATAGTGCTTCTGTGTACAACACCGCTTCAGGAAAGCCTTTCCGACCCCACATTGCTCTATGATTTCGAATTGTCAGGATGTACCAAACCCCTCTTAGAAGTTCTGAAACGGTTCACTGAAACACCTTGTATAATATTACAAAATGGGAAAATAATAGAAGCAACCGAATTAACATCTAAATTAATTTAAACAAGCGAAAATGCACAAAAAAAATGTAAGTTCACTTTCCGAACCTTATATGCTTACATATATATTTCAAATAAATTATTCATTCAAATAAATTCGTCTTCCTTTCAAATAAATGCCTCAGATTAAAATTTAGGAATTGTTTCTTTTCATCAAAAGATCGAAATATTTCCCACAGCTGTATCTGACTATTCTCATTTTTCGTAAAATCTTCTGTTTAGAATTTTCTGAGTGGGAAATTGTACGTTTCGTTTCCAGTCGGTTGATTACATCTTCAAAACGCATTCTGCATTGTTAAACTTAACATCATGTATAAATAATGGATTTTTTTGGTTTGATGTATGCTGCATTGAACTTACTCAACAAAGAAGTTAAATTCTGTCGTGTTCTATATGTGAAAGAAAATTAAATATAATTTTTTTATAACAACTTACAAACAAAATATTTATTCTTCTAAAGTTCTCTGTAGCTGAATATGATTCCTAAATATTTAATTCGTCTCTAAGTAGGAAAATTACCTATAAAATAATTTCAACATTCTATTTAATATATTACTAACAAACTTATTATTTAAAGAATAAGTTTGAATTAAATGTGGATACTTTTTTTATAATTGTATAACTTATTATTATATTAAATAGTATTATATATATATATAGTAACCAATCGAAAGCAAGAAATGGTTTGAAAACTAAACTAAATTGACAACGAAAGCAAAATAATTTCAAAAATGCAACAAAAAAAAATAATCTATTCAAACAAAACCAAAAAAGGAACAGGTAAAAAACTTCATAGTATTTAGAGAGCGCAAATGCTGCTACTTCTAGAACACAGATGAACTGATACAAAAGTATAAAAATAAAGTAGAATGGAAAAACAAAAAAACCAAATAAAAATAATAAAAAAGATTAAAAAAGTAAGAATCCGGCCTGAAGACTTTTTCAAGGGTCACCCTCAGGCAGGGATTCAAAAAAGGGATTTTTTCTGTAAAGGAAATTAAG
>JAPMOR010015631.1:92573-159419 GCA_026543865.1 Argiope aurantia
TTTTTTTTTGTCAAAACTTGTTTTATATGATGTGAAAGTGTACAAGAAATTTACGAATAACCTCTAAATTTTCCGAAGCTATCACCGAATCACAAGAAGACTAAGCAAAAAACAAATAATTCACAAATGTTAATGAAAAGAGCTATTTTGGATCTTTTTAGATCCAAACTCTGTAAATTGGTATGTTATAGGAAATGATATAATAAAAGATTAAGAGAAATCTGAGGATGAGTACTTCTAATTTGCTCATATTCGGGACAGGAAATATTTTTAGGAGTGGGACAAAAAAATAAATGTGCCAATGAAAGTTATCACAAGATTCTATAAGGGCATAAAAATACTACTAATAACTTAACATTTCTATATCATTATTTTAAAATTTGCTGGTCGTAGTTTGCCTTATTGAGCATAGAATATTAATTTTTAATACATAGAATATTAATTTTCAGATATTAAGACTTATTTTCTTTCTTCGTTATTTGGAATCCTCATAAACAAGCTTTGGTTTCGAATAACTAATATGAAAGCCACCGCGTTGCTTCAAAGCGCAACATTATCTAACTAAACTAAACTTGACTAAAAGTATTGTTTTTCATTAATCATGTAGCATAAAAGAAAAAAAATTATGAAATGAAAATAAAGAATTATACTTGTTTTTAGTGGAATTACATGAAATACTAACCTTGACTGGTACAAGTTAATCTTCAGAAAATATTTGAATTGATAAAGGAAACAAAAAATATGCCATTCGATATATAAAATTTTTTAATTCAGTTTTTAATAAAGAAAACCTCGTTATTTATGTGGGGTTTTTATAAAAAATAAAGATGCCAATAATATAATTATTTTTTTTAAATTTTAGCAATCAAGTATACCAAACATTTTTTACTTCTTTTACTTTAATGCCTATTTTAGGGAATCATCTAAAAGTATTCTAAAAATTCCGAACGGAGAATCAAACAATGATTTCGAAGTCAGATATTTT
The DNA here is from genome assembly GCA_026543865.1 of Argiope aurantia. Lineage (NCBI taxonomy): Eukaryota > Metazoa > Arthropoda > Arachnida > Araneae > Araneidae > Argiope > Argiope aurantia. The sequence continues at coordinate 93,559 of JAPMOR010015631.1, forward strand.
CATCTGGAATGCCTTTTTCTCAGAATCGACGTAACATTTCTAGGAAATTAATTTCAAGAAATTTTTAATTCGAAGGAATTAGGTAATATTTTCAAAGTTCTAGCAATTTTTATTTATTCCTTCTTATGCATTTACCCCCCCCCCTTTTTTTTTGAAAAATGCAGCTTTTTGTGCAAATAATGAAAGAAACATACTATCAAAAAATTTTGTGAGCACTGAATGGATTAAAATTTTTCAATTGATAGTCAGATCATTTGTTTATTTAATCTTTTATTCATATGAAATTAATTAAAGTTCTACTTTGAAAACTGCATTGTATTTTTCAATGTGCGGAAAAAGATTTTGAATATTGCAAATATTTGATGCGCCCCTCAACATTTTCTTCAATTTGTGTTTGGGGTGGGGGATTCTTTTGTGAAAGAAAAACCGAAAATCTAGGAAAAATGGCATCATCTTCCCAAATCTACTCCACAGGAGGATTACCCCTGAGATTGAGGTTATCGTATTTTCAACGAAACATATTGTTTGTTAAAAGCAATTGGATCAGATCTGGATTCGCTATGAAGATTTGCTTACTGACTTCTGACTCACCGTAAATTGGGAGCAATTTACATAAGTTGTTTGTCATCCGAACGATCTACCACATAGAACAAAACGATTGAATTCTTCGAAAAGACTCTCATTGCTTTATAAGAATAAGAATACCCCATAATCTACTTACGCTTGCGGATTTGGCTGATTTAAAATGACATTTTGCAATGCACTTTGCTCATTAATAGCGTTAGTTTTCTAAAAGATTGGGGGCTTAGTTGTTCATCTGAAATGAGCAGAGAAAGGCTTTAGAGGGGGACTATTCAGTTTTGAGTGTAAATAGAGTTCTTGTTAAAAAAATACTCATTGCAATACATTAAATTAATAAACGTAGTGAAATACAAAATGTTATTTAGTGATGTGAAAGACTGTAATTTGAAAGAATGTTTTTGTTACTGTTGAATTGTATGTTTATAGCAGTTATAATGGTCTCTTGAAAATAAATACTAATTTCTCTTGCTCCTTTAGAAACTTTATTTTTCGTTTAAATTTGATGTGTTTAGGAGACAAATGAGATATAGTAATAGTATATAGTATAATATACAATAGTAGTATATAGTATAATAATAGCATATAATAATAATAGTATATAATAATAACAATATATAATAAATAATTTTATGAAAAAATGGCGATGACTTTTACTTTCTCATGTGCGTATAAAAAAGAAAGTAGTGTAATCGTTAAAAAAAATAGACTTCGAGACTTTTACGGATCTGCACGTTTCTGATATCCCTCTCTCCGAAAAACACATTTTTGGGATTCTGTGTGTGAACACGATAACTCAAAAAACGCTTTGAGTTAGACAAATGATACTGATTTTTTTCACCAAATTTGTAGATATCTGTCGAATTTTGAACGAATTAGATTGGCAGGAAATTTATGTGCATGTCTGCTCAAGTGCAATTGAACACGATAACTAAAAAACACTAGAAAGTAGATGTATAAAATGTAGCACACTGTTTTATTATCTAAAGGGTAGATCTGTGTGTTAATTTTGAACCAAAACCGTCAACGGATTGAACATCTATTGGATTGTTTGTAAATGGACGGAGTCAACAGATTGAGCAAATTTTGAACCCAATTCATTAAAGAGTTGACTGTCTATCAGTCTGTACATTTGCATGCATGCAAACGTGTTAACTCAAAAATGCAACAAGGCTAAAGGAAAACGTTTAAGAGTTAAGTGGAAAGTCTCATTTTTAAAATCGGGAATGAATAAAGCGTGCACACTCCAGTAACATAGAAAGAGAGGAGACAACTAGCAACAAATTTATATCGCTTTTAAAGGGAAAATTCCTATTATAATTGAATGTAATGCTGACAATATTTAGCTAATTTGGAATTTTAAAAGAATTCGCAATGTTTACCGAACTAGGCTTTGATTTGAGATAGTTATAAACTTCTTCTTTTTCTTCTTCATGAGATCAACTGCTCCTTGCAGACCTTGGCTGTCTCAACCACGCGCACTTTCCAGCGCTTTCTATCCTCCGTAACTGCCTTCCAGTTCTTTATCCTCGGAACACTCAGGTCTCTTTTACATCATCCAGCCATTCCTCTGCCCCGGATGCCATAGGATTTTTAAAAGTGGATATTTTGAGGACGCTGTTTTCAGGGCTTCTCCAGATATGGCCGAGCCAGAGTTCGTGTAATTCAAAATTGTATCGAGTTCATCGCCAACATCCTCTTTCTAGTACTGGGCCAAAGATAGTTCTAAGGATGTTTCTCTCGAACATGCTCAGAGAATGGTGAGTGTCCAAGTTTCACTTGTATAGAGCAGAACAGGCATAATAAGAGTCTTATAAATTCTTAGTTTAGCTTTTCAACTGATAAAGTTGGATCTTAGTTGTTGTTTTTTTTTTGGTTCAAAGAAACATTTATTAGCCATTTTTATTCTGTTGTCAATTTCTGCTCCGAGTTTATTATTGTCATTAATCATTGTGCCAAAGTATTTGAAATGATCGACTTTTTCGAAGTTATGACCGTTAATGCACAGAGGAACACTGTGATTTATAGTTGAGGGCAGGAATTCCATAAATTTGGTTTTATCCTCGTTGAGTTATAATAACAATAAATAAATAAAACACCGTTTGAAAAACCTTTTTAATAGTGCATTAAAAAGAAAAATGTTTTATCAAAAGTTAGCTGATCTATCTAATGACAGAAAAAGATACCTATCATAAGATAGAAAGCTTTCAGTACAGTAGAATCTTAATTTCATTTAGAATGTATTTTAATTGTTATATAATGAGCCTTCAAGATTTTTTATATTAATATTCATTGTGGCTTTATAGCCTTCTCATTTTATGCGGCATTATTATTTTATGCGCCTCAGCCTTTTACGATTTTTGTTTTGACCTCCATCTTTTTGATAAAAAAATATTATTTCAGGTCTCTTCTATTAATATTCTAGATTTTAAACAGTAAATATTCTTTTATAACGTAATCTATAAATTTAATACTTTAATACAGTATTGTAATTCGCTTTAAAAATATTTCTGTTAAAAAAAATTTTTTTTTTTTGACTCTCTTCTTTTTATAACATTCTTATCCTTTTACTTTTAATTATTTTTGTCAAAAATATTGTTATCAAAACAAAACTGTAAAATTCTGAGATTCTAATAGAAATATTCTAAGTAAACTGCAATTTTAATCACACTTATAATATTTTTTTAACTTTCAATTTCTTTCTCGTGATTACTCTGCGTCTTAATATTTTACAATGCTGTTAAATTTTCGATAAAAATATTATTCCTTATTTTTTATTATACTAGAAAAATGGAGTGTAAAACCTTTTATTATTCGCTACTTTTTATAATTTAATATATTTTATAATTAATGATTACAAATATTATGGAATCGGAATATTTATATTTCTGAAATTAATTTCAGCATGGCTGCACCTTTGTGAAATAAATTTTTACTTAAATCAATGTATTAGTTGATAATTAAAAGTTCTAAAACTATGAAAATAGTCTGTTATCATAGTGAATCAATAATGTTACAAGATTTCAGAATTCTAGTACATGAGAAAGTGAGTGAAATATCAATTACAAAATTTCCTCTTTACAAACATGAAGTAAGAGATGTTAAATATTTTTTTAAAAGAGGGAATTGGAATGAGGAGGGGGAGGGGTAATTTAACTCTGCACTGTGCGGGAAAAAAAAAAAAAAGAAAAAAAAGAAAAAAAAAACATTGCTTCGAAATTTATCGAGTGGGTGTACGGCGAACGAAATTTGTTACATTGGACAATTAAAACCAACGCTTTATTCCACTGATACGCACACACACACAAAGCAGCAAAACACAGCCGAATTGTACATTACTGCATGAATAGACAGAAAATCCCTAATAAATACCTAAACAGCTATAACGCTTCATATTGGATAATATGAATACCATACAGATAAACCATATAAACAATACAAATACTTATTATGATTTCATAAATTCCCTAACTCAGTTTTAACCTTGATTTATATATATTTTACTAAGGCTAATGCCTAACTATTCATTATTTGGAATATATATTTAAATTATTTATGACATAACAAAATAATAATTATTTTAAGTACTTTTATCTGTTTCTCTTGAAATTAAGTTTTTTTTAATCGACGAAATGTTTTTAGCATTACTACCCAACCTGTAGGGCACGCCTCTAAACTTAAGGGAATTTTATAAAGGGAAAAAAATGGAATGGGAAGGCAGGGAAAAAAAGAATTAAAAAATAAGAAAGACAACTTATCAAGTATTTAATAAGAAGAAATAATTAATTCCTATTAATTACTTGCTTTAAAAGCACAGCTTAAATAAAAGGAAGTAATTGTGTGATATTAAAGAATTATTTACCAGACATTCATTCTAATGAATTACCATTAGCATTTCATTATTAAATGTAAAAAAATGAGTTCTAATAATCGTTTTTTATAGTACATTTAAAAATATAGCGGAAAGTTCAATGCCCTTTACAAAAGGATTTGCTTTCGTAATTGTCTTCGTATAGTTCATTTAAAAAAGCTTTAAAAAATCATTGGAAACTTAACACCATTTTTAAAAAAACATTACTTCTTCTTCAGGCATTTTCCCCTTTCTTTTCCTTTTTTATTTTCTTTTATATCAACAAACTGATTAAAAGTGTTATCTCTTAGATAATTAGCTTGCCCTCCTGCAGCTTCAAGCGGCGTTCATAAAAATCCCCTCCCTTTCTCGACGCTAATCTCATAAAGCTGTGACACGCATGTAATCACTTGAGAGAACAGAGCTCCCATAACTGACAATGAATCACCCGAAATGTTCGACACTAGTTAAATACCCTGTAAACATAACAGTCCCGGATTCCTTCGGGATCGATAAGTAATTTAATTACAATATTGAGCGACGCCCGTCCAAGGTTCATCCTCAATCACAGATGAGACCCACTGTTTCAAGCGAATCCGGAAGTTGGCCAGTCCGAAAAGATACGGAAGGAAATGTTATTTCGCGAGTACACTTCCGAATATCGTCTTTAAATCTATGGGTCTTTCCCCCCCCCCCTTCTTTCGCTGCACTCCCCCCCCCCCCCAATCACTCGTTCACGATTTAGGAACGGGTTCAATGGACTTGTGGGCCGTTGCTTGGTAACATCGTTAAACCGTACTACGAGTATTTTTCATTTTTCTGTCTTTTTAATGGAGGATTGAAAGGTTCCGGAGTCTTTACTGTTCAGTTAAGCTTCTGAACCGCAGAATCGTTGAAATTTAGGAAATATATGATCGAAATGTTTCGGGTTTGAGTGACAGATATTGGACAATCCATTTTATCCCATTGATTTTCGGGTAGCGTTTGCTTCCCACGATCATCGATTATATTCAGGTCTCGAAGGTCTATTACACGGTTTTCCAGATCTTTTCCGATGAAATGCCACATTAGTTTCCTTCTTTTCTTAGATATGTTATTTGTTTTAATCTCAGAAACAATTTCTTTGCAAATGCCCTTTGACTCTTCATGTTATCCCTTTTGCAAAAGGCATCTTTTCGAATTTCAGCAATATTACAAAAAACGTCCCAGTTTAATAATTAGTGACGTAAATTCGCTTTACAAAGCAATGTCCTTAGCGTGTGCACTTGAAACAAGCGGGAGTAGTCTCCCTTAAACTGTCTCTCATACTCTCTAATACCTGCTCTTGTGTATTCTTAACTGCAAACAATAGTTGCAAAAGAGTATATCAGAATGTGATTCTTAGCAATTTTTTTTCTCGATGAATCTATGGAATGCTATTAATACGCAAGCAATAGAAAACCGAATGTACATTTTGGGACATCTTTTTTCAGTTCGATTAAAACCAAAACCGAACACAAAACTAAAATTGTAGTCACAAAATCACGTACCAAATTTTGTTTATTTAAAACATTGCTTTTTTAAGTAATCGCATTTACTTACTTGTGAAAGTACAGATCAGCAGACAGTACACTCCTCGACAGATTATTTTGTTACTATTTTGATACATATCTACACTTTATATATTAAATCTGTACATCAAATTCTATTCATCTAGCTTTCTTCGTTTCGTAGTTATTGAATTATATTCAGACAACCGGACAGACAAACTTCTTCTAAATGGATCTCGTTCAAAGTTTGATAGAAATATACAAATTTGGAGTAAGGATCATGTACTAAATTTCATCCGTCTAGCTCAAAGCGTTTTTGAGTTATCATGCTCACAGACAGTCATAACACCAAAAGTATGTTTTTTGGATTCAGAAAAATCAGAAATGTGGGAATTCCTCAAAATCTCGACCACATTTTTTGACCAGAATAATATTTTCTCTTTCGCATAAGAGAAAGTTAAAAGTGACAACGAAAAGGAAATTTGTTTATTTAAACTCTTCAATAATAAACATTCTTTTTTTTTTTTCAATTTTTCAAGAATGAAAGCAGTAGCTAAATTTAATTAAGTTTTCGTTTTGTGATCATATAAGACTTATTTAAGAACGAATCTTGTCATATCGAAAGAAGGTGAAATGATGAGAATGACACTTGAACTAATACTCTTCTCTCCAAACTTTTACGTTAAACCATCAGGAAGATGCCTGCCTCTGAAGGATTTAATCTTTTAACCAAGGACATTTAATTATCGCTTCACAAACTTATAAGCCAATATTTAATCAATATAAGAGTATAAAGCAATACAGAAATTAAACATAATCTGCAAATAGCTCAGGCATTCTATGGATTCATAGAAGAATCAGTTGGACTTCCTATTCCCGAAACAGAAGCTGTCATATAATTAGATAATAGAGAAAACAAAACAGTTAAGAGGTTAATAAGCATCTTAATCTAATCGGACATGTTTTAAAATCTTGCAAAATCTACAATTCCCATTTATCTATTTTCTCAAATTCAATAGTGTTTTTTTCCCTCCATTTATTTCTTAACAAACCAAGCATGCAATTAATGGCACTACATAAAAAACACATATATAAAAGCCTTTCTTCAAAACTCTTCACCGTTTCGTACTATTTTTTCCAAATTCGTGCGCTGTTCTTCGAAGTGTCATTATAATTCTATCTCATCGTCAAACATAAAACAGCAAAAACGCAAAAGTTTTCCTAGAAAATTTTTATCCTTTATGTCATTTTCATACTCTTTTTTTTTTTTTTTTTTTTTTTTTGTATCATCTGACATGTTTGTAGATAAGGAATTGTGCACTCAATTTTTTACTTATTTCCCGGTCATTTTTATACTCTTTTCTATAGCATCTGACATATTTGTAAATATATCATTTTGTTTTCAATTTTTCACATATTTCCCGATATGCTAAAGTTCCGAGACTTTGTACAGCTGAGTGCTCCCGAAGACTATAAATTATTTTAATATTTGCGAAATATACTAATCAATTAGTTACAAGGGGTGTTCAAATGAAAAAGGTATAAAACGTCGTAACAACATAACCGTTAACATATTTGCCTATGCCGCTATGGGAGAACGTAGCGAGACATCTAGGGATGCGATTGGAGTCTCCGGCGTAGATCGGAGCATGCTCTGGCGCCTGCATGCGCAGGAGAGAGCAGAGGCTCTTATAAAAAGCGCCGTCCAATTGACTAACTATGTTGAATTCCTCGAGCACAGAAGAACCATTAACTCCGATGTGTACTGTGAAACACTCCGAAGACTACGTAGGTCCATCAAGAGCAAAAGACCGGAGCTTCTGACGGAGGGTGTGGTTCTGCTTCATGATAACACGCGTCCACACGTCCCAGGGTCACACACGCGGAACTGGCCAAGTTCAAGTGGTAGCAGCTCGACCATCCTTCCTACAGCCCGACCATGTCACCCTGCGATTTTCATGTATTTGTCCCCCTGAAAAAAACATCTGAAAGGAAGCCCTTCAACTCGGATGGTGAACTGAAGGACGCTGTGAAGGACTGGGTCTCGTCACGGCCACAGAAATTCTAGGAACAAGGAATCCTTCGGCTCGTTAATCAATGGGTTTTTGTGCTCAGGCCTATGGTGTATATTTTGAATAAAGTCTTCATTTATACCCACAGTGTCGTTTCGTACCTTTTCACTTGAGCACCCCTTGTAATTTATTTGAAGTTGATTATAGATGAATTCCATATAGGACTCTGGCCATCTGGCTATAATTTTTTGATTATAAAACTCCATTATAATCTTAATAATGAATTACAACATACCGGGTGTCCACTCTTATCGTAGTCCAATAGCTAATTTCTAAACCATTAGAGATTGGTTTTCAATTGGAAGAATGCCTTAAAAGTTGGTTACAATTACATTTTATGTTGTTTGAGTAAATTAAAATATTTATTATAAAGTTATGAAATCTAACTTTTTATATAGTTTCATGATTCTATCAATCATACTTAGCAAAACATTATTGACTCTATAATATTTTAATAAAAAATCATTCAACTGCTTATAAAACGGATCGACTTATGAAACATTAAAACTCATTATTTTAAACAAATTTTACAGATTATATGGGGCCTCGAGGAAGAACTTAAGGGATCGTTTGCAAATGGAAATTATGTATCGTTGCGTCATTTTCTCAAATTTTTCCGAAAGAAAAGTTATACACGACCCTTATTTAGAATAAACAGCTGTAACTCGGCTATTCTTAATTACAAAAAAAAGAGTTTTTTTTTTTTTTTTTAATCGAAAGTTTCAGAGTGTCGACAATTCTTTACAAAATATTATTGATAGGCTCGGGGAGAGGCATATAAAAAGTTAGAGCACGTAACTGTTTCAGAATTACATATATTGACTCAAACAACATAAAATATAATTCTTCCTGTATTTAAAGCATTTTTCCAATTGGAAGTACGTGTCTTTCTCCAGCTATTTAGGAATTAGCTATTGAGTCACGATAAGAGTCGGTATATTGAAGATCAAATTTTCGACTTAGTAATGCCTAATAAATGGGAGTTTTTAATTCACTTTATTAATAAATATTTCAAATCATTACATTCTTCTAAAGTTTATTTCCAATAACTCAAATTTAAACTAAGCAAATATATAATAATTAGGCATGTAAAACTCATCATCAACGCCATTTTTCTAAATCGTTGCATTCTTTTATCAGTTTATTTTTTATTTAGTTCAAGCTATTACTAAACGCAACACATAAAAACCATACATCAAAAACTCATCTGCCACGCCATTTTTCCAAATCATTACATTCTTTCACTAATTTATTTTTATGTAATTCAAATTTTAATTGAGCGTCGCACATAAAATATACCCATACAAGTATCGAAAATTCTCCCTCAGAAATCTTTACCAACCCGCCCATTTTTTTTTTTTTTTTAATTCTTCCATTCTTTTAACGAGTTCTCTGGGAGGCGCGTCAAATCGATGTTGCTGGTGCGTGCGTATCATCAAGAGGTTTGGAATCCAAGCGTTAATTACCCCCAACTGAAACACCCCTTCTCCTCCAGAACAACACACTGGATTTCCTGTATTTTGCAAAACCATTAATGCTGGCCATCGAAAGACGGAATGAGAGAAAGGCGTGGAACTTCACTAATGCCTGCCATTCCATTTGCCAGACACCTCATCAGCCTTCTCAGGAACCTACTGAGGTAAAAACAAAAGGTGGAAAAGAAAGGAGAAAACCTCCTCAAACTAATACAAAACTTTAGGCACCCTCATATCGAGTTTGACCCCTGGTTTGACCCTTCGTGTGTACCCGGAGGTGTCTGCGAGAGCCATCCGTCAAGTAGTGTCCGTAGCCACCCGAAAATGGTTGCCCATGGCCCGCGGGTCAAGCCTTATCGATAGCTACCAGGTGACGTATTACGGGCAGGCCTGGTCTTTAGCCGTCCCTTATCTTGCTGCTCTTTTTCTTTGTTTTTGTCCCTCATCTTTTCTCCACACTTCCAAAAAGGAGTGATGTACTGTCAAGGTGATTTGTTGGATTTCTGGATACGAGATACTGCCCGTTTGGGTATTTTTTTTATTGCCTGTTCTTTTGCCTATTTTATTTTTTTCCTTTGTTCCTGCGCAGGATACTGCAGCTCAGGATCTCTGAGCCCAGAAGGCGATTTACGGCTGCCTATCGCAAGAGCACTTAGTTGTGAATTTTGTTTTATAAAGAATGAGCGTGGTTAAACCGGATATTGAAATACAGCGTCTTCTATCGTACGGGACTAACAGAACTTTTGATTCCAAAACTTTCTCCCTGATGTGGTAATATTAATGGTATTGGGAGGAGCATAGCAAGTCGAGTAATAGATAAAATTTCAAAAAAAATTGTAACAGTTAAAAGTTTAAAGATATTGTATACTTTTATTGATTCGTTTTGGTTTTAAAGTGAACCCAATATTTTTATGGCATTATTCCATTTTTATACTTTTCAAGAGACCAGAGGAATAGGTATATTACACAGACAAAAACGTCTTTGAAATTTGAAAGGATTTTAAAAATGATATTATTAATAAAATAAATAAATATTGAAAATGATGGGAAAACGTAAAACATGGAAGCATGAATAAGGGGCAATACTACTTCTCTTTTTCAATCATATACTATTTAATGACCAATTAGAAATCGGAAAATTTAAGTAAGCGTCAATTAAAAAGTTTTAGTTTAATTTAGTTAAATTGATGTCTCGATTCTATGCGATAATTATTTGGAAATGAATTTTGCAGTTTTGAGCAGTGATCAGATGTCGAAGATGCCGCCTAAATTGGCATGTCCTTCTCAACAATTCCATGCCACATGAGCGTGTAGACGTTTGGCAACGATGGATTTAACTCAACGGCTGGGACCTACGTGGGCTAGCTGTTTTCTGATGCCCATTAATTTGGAGTTTAATTTTCAATCTTTTATAATAACAGAAATTTTGAAATGATGGATTGCAATCCCAGACAAGATCACGAAAACAAAACTGCATTTCTAAACAGAGCAAGTGATTTCCTCAAAACTTAAATAAAAAGGTTATCCCTCTCACCTCAGCATAAAAATTGCAGACTTTGAGCAAATTTGTGAATTCTCAGATTTTTATATTTAGCCGCACATGAGCGTTTTGTGCTTCGCAAGTTATATCACTGACTCTCCGACCCGTCAGAAGGTATACGGATAAAATAACTGTATGACCGATCCGCTGCTAGAGCAACACTGGCGGGAACTGTGGTTGAGTCCTAAGGGCCATCACCGGCCACGGTACAATTCTTCCCTAAGGAAGTACATCCCGTCATCGATGGGAGGAGCCAAGTCCCCACCTTTTCGTGTACCCTCCAGGGTAGCGAGAACCAACCACCATGCCGGAAGCTTCTCATCTTCATTTCGAAGTGCCCCCCCCTTCATAGAATAATGAATAAATATGAACAGGAGTTTTTGGACGTCTCTTTGTCCACCGATTGAAATGAAAATTTGACAGAGAACTACAATTGCTTAGCACAATGGATTCTATTTTCGGGAAAATAATAATAAACGGTTTCATTTCCATCTTTCTTGTGCAAAGGCATCTTTCTATCTTCATTCGTTCGCCGATTGTTGATTTTTAAAGTTTCTCCGAACTTTTGGATCCCCCTGTATGTTAAAATGTATGTTTCTTTCTATCCGGAATTTCTGAACATTTTCAACGTCAATTCCTCTGAAATATTTAAATTGAAAAGGATTTGATTTAATTTTTAATCGCATCATCTAAGTTAATTCAATTTTTAAATAACTTTAAGCCATATAATTTCTTTTCAGCCATTTTTGAAAGTAATAATGTCTTTTTAAACAAATATAAGATATCTTACTTTAATTTCAAGTATCTCCTTAAATAATTATTAAAAGCTTAGGATAAATATGCAACTTACATCTCCGCGAATTAAACTAATCATTTAAAGAACTTGAGCTGGGTTTTGGAAAATTTTAATCTTTCATGCGTGATAAAAATAATTATTTTATCACACTTGACATTATGTATTACGCTCTAAGACGACACTTGACTTATTTCCTTAATTACGACCAGCATTTGACTCAAACGCTTTAAATATGTAAAACTTTTACCATTAACTATGGATGTAAGCTTAGAAGACATAATGGTAATTTTTCATATGTTGGATGGTAATCTGAAACTTCTTATCCTTTATGATTACTTTTACAATGTTTTCTTTTAGTTTTTAGGAAAAATACAGATATCTCATATTGATATTCTTAATTGTTTTCAGTTAAATTAGTCGTAGTAATTTTATAATAAGTAATCATAAAAATTATGAGAAAAGTTTCCATAATTATTAAAATAATTAACATACATAAGAGTTTTATTCAATGCTTCAATGGATAGCGCTAATACTAAAGCTCCGTTTAATGATGATATTGAATAGAGTGATGTTTCGCTACTGAATTTTTAGAGACTTTTATTTAACTTGATTTGTTTTATTTTTATAAAGACGGAATTTAGTAATCGATTTTATACTCACTCCCTGATGCGCTAGAGCTTCAGAATTTTGTAGGCTTAGGTATTCTCGATATCAGTACTCTATTTTAATATTATCATCAGTTAATAATTAGTTAATCGACTAATCCAATTCAGTTAATAGTATTACATTGTAGTGAAAATGAGACGAGGTTTATTTCAATATTTCATTATATTTATAATGAAAAATATTTAAACAAAAAATTTAGAATTAATTAATTTCTACAATTTAGTTTCCAATTAATAAATTGAAGATTAAATAGTAGAAAATATTTAATTTAAAGAATTTCTACTTTTTAGCCCTTTAATTAAAGAAAGTTTTAAAAATAATTAAATAAATTTTATTATTCTTATTATTATAGGGATTTAATTCGAAACCCAGCTTATCGATAATTTTTGAAAAAAATAAGCCTAGACTTTTTTCACTACAGTTCTTTTAAACTGAGGTCAGTCAGCGAATTCTTCAGTGAATGCAACTATTTTGCATACATTATTTTGGATTCATTGTTGGTGTGGTATGGCAATATGGAAAGTGGCGTTTAGGTTCAGTCATTTTCATTTTCAAAAAGTAAGAAGCCTAAAACAGTTCTAAAATAGCTTTGAAACCGGACTTTATAAATAAATTAACCGGTTACTCTCCATTTGAAATATGATATTGATACCACCCATCAACAAGGTCAGATATTCTGTTAAGTTCCCTGGTCAGTTTTCTAAGTATTTATCCTAGCTTCCAGTCTTTTAACTAAATTGCACTATTTTATTTTCTATTAATATTTTATTAGTTTTATTTTTTAATCTTTCATTATCTTTTAATCTTTTTTTTTCTTTTAATCTTTCGTTATCTTTTTTAATTAAAATGTATGAGTTCTTCTGAAGTTAAAATCAAAAGCCTGTTCAAACCATTTAATTCTTATTCTTTTATAACACAATGTATTATAAAAGAAAAGAAACTAATGAACCTATCGGTAAAATAGGAAATGGCTGGTTAATCCCGAATAAAATTAAGCTAATTAAAATAAGAATTTGAAATCATTGTCAATTTTACGTTAAAATAAAGAATACACGTTTTAAAAAAATACCGATTATTTCCCCAAGTGAATTTATTTAATCTTTGTTCTAATTCTGTTTGAGACTTATGTTGCAAAGTAAATATTAAAATATTCCCTATAGGAATGATTCTTATTATCGTTCTCAACCTTTCTTTATGGGCTGATAAAGACGAGTTTAACTAAATAATAAGGATTTCTTTTTTCAAGCAGAACCAATCTTAAGAGTCTCTAATCATCCTGCAGATTTTTTTTTCACAAACTTGTATGTAAGCATGTGGATTGGCTGGTTTCGTAGCTAATAAAGCAATTTTGAGAAGGACCTGAAAATTTTGAGCCATAATCAGATGAAGAGGACGGAATCTGCGCTACTAGCATCCCTCTCTCCATAACATAATCTATTACTTATTCTTACATTTCAGTGTGTTAAATGAAAAAGTACTAATTTTCATTAAAGTTTCTGCTGTAAGGATGCCTTATGAAGATAAAAGTGAAGCATCGGTTCATACTACATAAAGGTCGTCAAATAAAATAAAATTAATAAAAATAAATTTTTATATTTAACGTGTTTTTTTTTTGTTTTGTTTTGTTTTGTTTTTCGTTATCTAAAATTTTGTTGTCTCATTTTTATTCCAGAAGCAAATTAATTTTGCATTTCATTCTTTTTAAAATCCATATCCTATCATATACAACAAAATTCAAAAGAAATAATAAGTTTGCCATCATACTTACAAAAATTTAATATTTTAATCAGCCAAAAGGCTTCGCGCAAACATGGAAAATGTTGGACAAAGAGTGGTCAAGATTGTTGATTATTTCCTGCCAAAAATAAGACGTGATAAAAGAATTAAATCGTATGCATAATTTGATTTCTTTTTAATAAATTCAAGGATTTAAACGCAGGCTTTAAATGGATTTTTCAGTTCCCATCAGAAAGGAGAAAAAATGAAATTCACCTTATTTTTAAACCTGTACGAGCTAAAAATAGCGAAAACTTATTATTTCTATTCAGTATTTTATTATATCCCTGGTATCAGTGAAATGACGATTTTTGTTCTTCCGCTGGCATAGTGAGCAGATAAATTGGTAGAAATAAATTTATGAAATGGCCCATAGAGGGCGCTACATGTTGCGCATTTCATTGAAACGGAAATTCAAGTGGCAAAAATAGTGCGTTGAAAGAAATGTTTCATACAAAGCTTTAATTAATCATCCGCCGGCACTCGCTGTTGCTGATTTATCTGTCATAAATGCCTGAGTGTGAATGCACTTCATTTCACTCGCATTTAGCGCTTCTTATTTTAGAACATTTTAATTCTGTTACTGAGTTCATAGAAACAGCTATTCTGTGATTAAAATCTACGAGAATAATCAGAATAAATTCTGTACATAAACTTATTCGATTACGTGTCTGTAGAGGATACTTTAGAATGTGAAAATTTATTGAATATTAAATTATTCCAATTTGATACTTATATTCTTATATAAGTTATAGATTTAAAGGGTAGTCTTTTATGGATTAATTTTTATAAAAGATTTTATTAAAAAATGCAAAAGAAATGGAAAAGCGTATTCTGTATTATATCAAAAAATAAATAAATAAATAAAAATAAAAAATAAAATAAAAAATACGATAAAATATTCATTTGAAAAATATGAATATACCTTATAGGATTTTTTGTTTTTAAAACGGTTTTCGGCAATACTTTACGATTGCTACTTTCATCTACCATGTGACAACTATGTTCAACTATGTGGCAAATTTTCAGTCAGTTTTCACGGAGCTACAACAACGCATCAAAATTAAATAAACTGAATGAAAGTGAAATGGAAATTTTCTATTATGAAATAAGAGAGCTCGTATCAATTTGATTATGTTTTCCAATTTTCAAAATAATTAATTGTATATCTACTTTTGTATTACAAAAACTCTTTTATTTACCTAAAAATTAATTTTTATTTATATTTATTTAATATGAACCTGGGTTAATGCAGAAATACATTAAAAAATGCATTATTAATAAAATTGTACGTATTACTAGGTTTACAAGGTTTTTATATAGTTTTTTTTTATTTGCTAGAATCTAAAGAAACATGCCAGCAAACACACAAAGGGTCTTCTAGAAAACGACCTGATAAGTACCAAGGTGCTATTGGAAATAATATTTTTAACCAGGATTAAAATCTAGTTTTATAATCCATCTTCCATCTTTTATATAAATTAACAACTCATTCTAGATTTAAGCTTAAAATAATTTGCGATTGCGTAGCATAAAGGATGTGTTAGAATCTCAATTTATCGGTTAATCTATCATGATGACAGTGTTCTGTTCTTTTAAAAAAGTAAGAGAAGTCATCTTTAAACAATACCATTGCCGTTTTCTTTAAATAACTCTAGATTGAGATTCTAAAAAGTTGCATTTCCCGATTCAAAAACTTAAGAGCATTTTAACTAACCTGTTGTAAGTTTACACTAACATTTGAAAAGTTGGGGAAGAGTTTTTTCCCATTTATGAGTCATTACACAGAACTAAACTGAATGTTAAACTGTTTGACACACAGTCCACAAAACCATAGTAAGAAAACCCATACGATTCTATGGAATAACAAATTGCTTCCATAAAAACGGAGAAATTAATTGAAAGTAATACCAACGAAAAGAAAAAAGAAATGTAGTGTAAAGAAAACTTTTTTTAATCCCCCCTTCCATTTTCAAAGAATAAAAGGGGAAATTATCACTTGATTCATTTAAAATACTTTTTTAAATGACATTTTGGTACTTATGTGAATTTTAAAATAAGCTTATAATTTGATCTAGGTTCCAAACCAAACTAAAATTTTAAGTTTCAAACCAAATATAAATCTATAAATAAATTTATTTCTCCCCGATTTTTGAGATCTCAAAATGAGTTTCGAGATTATTCCAATGAATTTATCTAAAAAAGCAGAGTCCTTTTTTTAAAAAAAAAAAAAAACTTTTTTCCTCAGTAATTAATTATTAGAAAACCGTTTTGAGGCAAAAATTTATTCATATAATAATTTAATAATAATTTTTATTTTATTTTACTAAATTTTGGTTCAAAGTTACCATATAGTGGAAATTCTTTACTCTGATTTTTTTCTGTATATTCCAATAGCAATTAGCTGTGGCTCTGAACTTTAGATTTATTTAATTAAAACCCGGATTAAAATGTAGAATAAATTCTGATTAATGTTTAGCAAAAGTTAAAAGCACAAATGCACAAAATGTTAAAATCAAAATAAGGATTTCGCATTGTTTTAAATGCTTTAATTTATTAAATTACTTTCTACCTTTGGTGACTAACTGGTTCGTCGAGAATAGTTTAGGTTTACTTTGTATTAAATCTTTACTCTTAATCTTTAACATAACGCAATTTTCATAATTTCTCCAGGAAAATATATTTTAGCATCGGATTGTGACAGAAATCAAAGCTGTGTAATTTTAATAGCCTTACACTTATTTTGTTCATTATTTACATGAACCATCCTAATAGATCAAAATCCCATGAAATTATAGCGATATTCAAAACGCAACTATCTGGATAATCTGCTCACTTTCTCGGTTCTGCACCTTCACTTTCTTATTTCTCATAAGAACTGCACAGATATAAAACAGAAGCTTTAGTCCATAGCTTCCAAAAACGTAAAACACCCACAAAATTAAACATTTGATTAAAAAATGAAAATTGCTTTGCATTTCATTTCAACGATGAGCTCTTTTGTTGAATAAAAAAAATAAAAATATTTTTTTTAATTGTAGAAATATGGAAAAAAAATTGCATGGCAATTATATTGGTATCATTTAAAAATTTTAATTTTAAATTAGTGTAAAAATTAGCTTCATTCAATAATATTTTCGGAGGTTATAGCAGAAAAACGTCAAAATCTCACTTAATTATTAATTAATTCTAAATAAAATTTCAAAAAAATTCGTTCCGAAGTGAACATTTTTACTCTCCAAGGTATATTTAAACTAAATTTGTTAACACTTAGTCAAACGGTCTATCCCGCAGTATGCCAGTGTATACACACACATTCCCCTTTATTAGTAGTAGAAATGCACGTTTAAGCAATGAAATATTCCCATCAGCGCTGCCAAAAAACGATAAAAAATAATTGAAAACAACAAACTTCTACCCAGATTCAGTGGCCTCTATTTAAATTTTATATAAATTTTGTAATGGGACAAAGTAAATCTAAGTTACTGTGTTTATCCCATAATTGATTTAGTTCTTTAAGAAAATGATTTTTAAAAATGATCCAAATCATACATACTTTGCTTTCGAATTGTTGCAGAATCTCCTACAAAGACTCAATAAAATACAGAATATAGTGCTATTTTAATTTTTAATAAATGGACAATTTAATTACAATATTATACAGGGAAATATAAAAAAGAAATTTCCTTCAATTTATAAAGACAATATTTTGCCTTACCCCTTGTAAAATATAAAAGTAAATAGTGGGGAAAATTAGTAATCAAAAGAGACGGTTTTCCAACCCTATTTTTAACCAGCTTTATAGGGACCCATTTGATTCTGTAAAATAAACCATCAAGCTTAGATTAAAAGCAACTGATTTGACATAGCAATTTAATAGCTGGTATTATAAGGCTCATCAGACTTCTATTTGTGGTTTAGTTATATGTGATACAGCTGTTTGAATAAAGAATATAATTCATGAGGAAATGATTCCACGAATTTTGTTATTTACATTTTTGGATTTTTTTCTCTCTAACTTGCTTTTTATGAATATAATTTTTTAGCTTAACCGCAAAAACTTTTGTAACTTCTCGATCAAGACTGTAGAAAGAAGATTGCAATAATATTTCTTGCATCTGTTATGGTGTAATATGTACTTATATTTGCATTTCATTAATTTATTCAAAAATAAATTATTATTTGATTAAAAAATACAGGTATTCTTTTTTTTTTTTCGTAAACTCGAGAGTTTTACTTTTGTATTTTACAAATGTTCTAAAAAGGATATTATTTCACATTTTCAGAAAAATATAATCTAGGAAGAAATTAGATTATATTGAACATTTATATAAGTATAAATACTAATATTACCGCATAAATGTCTATAATGGATCCATATAAATGTCTAAAAAGTATAAGTTACTAGCAAAATTTGAAATCCAGTATACTTACTCAAAATATGAAGCGATCGATATTTCAGCATTCCTTGTTTATCTTTTGTTTTGTTAAATGACAAAGTGGCAAAGTCTAAAATTCATTAATAGTTAATTTTATAAGAAATAAAATTATTTCCTTTCTTGATGCAACAAATAGGTTCATATTTTATTTTGTTTTCTTCAATAAGATAGACACAAACTTTATTTCGTTCCTTTCCTTTATGTATTTTGAATAAATTTTTTTAATTGCATTCTTTTATTATTTTTTATAACTTTTTCTCTTTTGTAGAATGCATGTCTTTGAAATAAAAATCTTATCAAGGTATTCGTTTCATAATTTGTCAAAATAGCAAAGAATGAAAAGATTGTCGTTGTATAATCAAGGCCTTTATCATGACTTTCTACTTTTCCTAAATCGCCTAAATAATATATTTGCCATTTTATAAAATTACTAATATGTAATAATAAGTAGAAATAATTGACTAGATATTACATAGAATGACTATTGAAAGTACACAACGTATTTAAACAATTCTCATATTTCATACTTTGCCTAAAAAATTTCATAAACTGCTGCATTCATATACAAATTTCTTGAACAATAATAATTTTTCTAGAACATTTCTAGAACAATATATAAATTAAATTAATTTATATATTGTTCTAGATTTTGTACAGCGTTAATTCGCATTTTATTATATTTAACCTAAAATATTTTAAAAAATTGTTTGTCATTAATACATGTTTATTTTACCCTCTCCAGCATAAATTATTATTTAATAGTAAAAAAATATATTAAAATACAATATAGAAATATTTCATATTTAAAATAATTAATTTCATCTGCATTAATTATTAGCATATTAGAATGTTAATCAATTTTTGAGTTTAAGTTAATTTTGAAAGTAAAGTAATCAGAATTTAATAAACTACAAACTTATATATGCTTCGATTCACATTTAAAGTAGAATTATCAGCATGTAATTTCTTATTCAGAACCTTATTATCAATCATAATAATAAGAATTTTATTTTATTGTTTTTGAAATAATTTTGAATGAGTATTTTTACAGCATTTAACTCAAATGTTCTTAACTCTTAAATATTGTTCTAACATCATTTAGTAATACCATCTAAATGATTCATTTTCATACAGCTAATTAAATAAATTCACAAAAATGAATAGGAAAGCTTACGCATGAAATGATTTTGGGATTTTTTCTAGAAATTTATTTATGCAAAATAAACATTTCAGGTGTTAAAACTATTATAAAATAATTTATGAGTCAACCTGATTAATAATAATTATAACAGGTATACTACAGACGTAAACATGAAATTAAAGAATGACTGAAAGATGAATTTATATTTGTATATATTTCATTATATAATTAAAAACCATATATGTTTTTTGAAAGTATTTATAAGTTTTTTATATATAAGAAATAAAATGCGCGAAATTGGAGTACTCCTTTAATCTATTTTTAAATACAAAGTTTGTGTATGATCATTTTTCATTTTTAAGATTGCATCATGAAAATTTTATAAAATTTCAAGAAATTATCTGAAGAACTTGATATTTTTAATATGTTTTTCGGTGTTTTTAAAATCAAATGCTTACAACTTCTAAATTCCTTAAGAGTTTTTCCAAAAATTATTACTGACTAAGAAAACTTAAGAATTCTTTAAGTGTTTTTGAAAATTTTTAAGGTTGTTTATATTTGGTTTTCCAAGTGTGTTTTTTAGTGCTTTTAAGATTGATTATATTCAATTTTTAATTCCTAATGTGTTTTTAATAATTTAAGATTCAGTTTTTAAATCTCTTATATGTTTTAGAATATTTTTTTATTTTTAGAGTTTACAACTTCTAAACTCTAAATATGTTTTTTAACGTTTTTAGATTGCCTGAACACGCATATTAACTTTTTCACTCGAATGTCTTTTCTTAGTCACCGTTCAAAACAGTACATCATTTTGACATTTTATTTATTTATTTTTAATTTTAATTGTTAAATATACCTACAGAATGTTAAAAAGATGTAGATTTATTTTTCAGGAAAACTCAACTTAAAACAGTTGCATATATTTATTTTTTCGTGTTATAAATAGATCCACGTATTATGCGAATAATTATGCATCGAATTATCTTTCCGAGTGAAAAAGGTTAAATATCCAATATGACTTTTAGTGTTTTTATTACTCATTATTCAAAACATAATTTTGTGTGTGTATGTGAAATTCATTTTATAAGGCACTCTGTAACTGGAGTTTTTTTCTTTTGAATAAATAATATTTTTTTTATAAAAAATGCACAAACTTTTGTTATTTACTTTTGCCATTTAACCCATTTTTGCCTGTCTTGTTCTAAATATACTCTATACGTTATTCTGACTTTAAACAAGATCTTAACAAACTACCCCGTGATCAATATTCTGTGCCGGAAATTTCTTAGCTGGTAAACAGCGCATTATCTGTAACAGGATCCGAGCAATCTTAGAGTGAAGATTTTAACAACCGATCAATTAAGAAATTAAAACCTTTTCCAGGGAAAATGAGCAGAGAGCGCTTAAAATATTCTTTGGCTCGTGTGAACTGATCAAACAAATCAGGCAGTTCAAACCCGGGTGGAAAGACGGACCCTTTTCTAACGGCTCTATAAACTTCCCCGAGATAATTCACAAACGGAATTATAAAGTGTCTCCAGATAATATGACTACAAAGAGAGATTTTGTGACTTCTAACTAATTAGAAAAGAGACTGAAGACGCATCGAAGAGGAAGAGGCAGAAGTCAACTAAGAAAAATTTTATAATTTCTAACAGTTCCTTCAAATCCATTATTACAAGATATGTTACTGTTTTCGAAGCTGTGATTCAAACGGCACGACTGAAGATTACTGAATTTTTCAAAATTTCTGAAGGCAGTGTGAAAACAAGGATTTTGATTGAACGATTCGAAATATTAATTAATCCCCCACTTTCAAATTATTATAAGAAATTTAAAGAAAGTTTTATCCGTTTAGATTAGTTAGTAACAGAATAATAAATACAGAGTGGCTAGTCAAAAATATCAAAAAATAATTGCTTGGATTAAGATAACTATAAAATAATTAAGATAACTGATTGATTATAAATTACAGCTGTATTAAAGCGATCAGTTCCAGAAATTTCTTTGCAGATTCATGAAATTCAGTATAAGCACAATTTTTATTTATGCAGGTGCATAAACAGTAACAAGCTTCTTGACACTTAATATCGTTAAATCGTAATTAATTTTATTATAAATTATCTATTTTCTGAATAATTTGCTAACATTCAATCATTTTAATGAAACTCAAAAGAAAAAAAGTAAAGCCGCGTTAAATCCGGAGATCTGGGAGGCAAGGCAGAAATGACTCTTCTTTTGATCAAATATCTAATTACATCTTAAAATACTAGTGATTTAATACTATTTGACATCTACAGAATTGATAATTGCGTTTGATTTGAAAAACAAATATATGGATTTGCGGAACGAACAATTTCCAGCGCATAAACTAATCGAGGACAATTGTGGAAAGGATCTCCTAATTTTGAATTGACGAGAACATCTGATTGACATCCTCTTTCTAAACTTCCGCGCCTTCACCATATCATTGGGTGGCAGTTTGGTCCAGAACAGCGTTTCGAATTTATTACCTTCCGATCCCGAAGTTGTGATTCCTTCAGCAGTGTTTATCGACCAGACCGATAATTGGGAAAACATTGTTTCCGTAATTAAATAACTAAATTTATTATTATTCTGACATGTTACTTTAAAAATTACTTCCTTCTGTCTGCACGCTTATTCTTCCTTAGTAGATATTGCTAAAATAGACAGAGTTTATTTAGTTATATTAACTTCCCGGTTTAAAGCAACAATATCGCTAGTTTGGGAAAGACCTTGTAATTTTGATATGTGGTCACATGGCGAGGACTACACTTGAGGTGGTATCTTCCTCTCCAAACTTCTACACCACACAAGCGGTAGCACAACGGATTTAATGTGCATCAGAACCGCTTACACTGTGGTTTGAATCGCATACCTGGAATCCTCTTATCTCGGAGTCGGGACTTTACCATCAAACCACCGCAGCCAAAAGAGAGGAAGACTTGAACAGCAGTTAAAAATAAACTGAAAAAGAATCTAGTATTTTTTATTTATTTATTTATTTGCTTAGTCGCATCAGAACTATTAAAATAATCTCGTTGATTATCTATAATCTTGTTATATTGTTGCAAGCGGTTATATAAATGAAATAATTATTACCAAATTGTGTCTATTACTATTTTTTTAAAAAAATTATTAAATTTAAAGAAAATTGCATCGATATAAAATTGATATAATGGAAATGCTAATTTTTCAAATTTTCAAGCGGTGTAAAAATGAGTTTTATACAATAATATACTCCGAAGATATTGAGAAAAAAGCCTTAAAATTCTGATTAATTTTTAATTAAAAAATCTAATTAAGGTTTAGAAAAATCTTTTCTTGCTGAATTACCAGCAAAGAAGTAACTATGTGCAAAATTTGGTGGCTATGGGTCTGATGGTGTATCCTCAAGAGCGTTTTGAAATATTTTAGTTACAGGTAACTTACTTAAGCCTATAATCATTCATTTTCTATAATTTCATAACAACGTCAAGCTCTCAAAAATGAGCATTTATCTTCGCCTTTAGATTTCATTACAGGGCTCCATCCACTACTCGATTCGCTCCCCAAATACCAATTAGAACATCAAAAATGTACAGTTTCGTTCTCTGTACAATTTTCATCAACAGATTGTCATTACCAATCGAAATCCATTTAATCATTTTAAGATTAATTCATTTGCAGAATTAGTTCATTTAACTTCCTCATTTCTGGCTCCCTCGTGTACTCACTTAACACACTAGAAATTAAAATATATTAGCCATTTGCAAAAGTACAGACGAAAATCTAAATGGGTTTTATTTTGTAATAGAGAAACCTTTTACTCGCATCAAAATGCGAAAATTCCCAAGGCACCAACTACCAATTGGAAACAGCCTACGCAATGAAATTTCAAACTATGAAATATCCTATGCGACATTTTATGAATTTCAAAAATGAAACAGGCTTACTTCGCTTTGGAATCTATTGAATCCTGCGAAATCCGAGTCCATTAAGAGTAACTAGATTTATCTTTTACCGAAAGTCATATTCATCTTTAATGAAGAATACAGTTTTCTATTTCACTGCAATTAATATTACTTTCCCTGGAAATTATAATCAAAGTCACTTCGGTTCAAACAATTGAAACATTTTTGACTGAAAGGAAAGATATTATCCCGATTGCTTGTTAAATACAATAGCCCAGGGGGAAATATTCAAACAGGCGATTGCTTTAAGTAATATAAATTAGTATCCGGTCGCTATGCAATTGTTCTGAAATGTAAAGCATTAGCTATCAAATGTAAGGAGAAGTGGGAATATTTTAGATAAAAATAAACATATTCAGATGACCTAATCAAATATTCTGAAGCTGTTTGACTTTTCAAAGACTATCGCTAACTGATCAAAAGTATTTTATCACAGAGTACCAATATTGTCAATACATCTAGTTCATTAACTCTTGTATCAGTGTAGGAGACGATTGCTATTATTTTGCTTTATCTAAAATTTATCAGATAACTTCAAAGAGTTTAGATAATTATGAATGGTTCGTGTTTACTTCCTGTCTAGTTTGATTACAACTTTCATTTTCAGTCTATAAAATGTATAGCTTCCGGGTTTTTTATAACGTTGAAACTAATAAACTGAGTGTCTAATTTCACAACGTTAAGCTAAAATTAGGTACGTTCAAATTGAAATCACATTGCTTTACGGGAAAGGCGAACTGTTTAATGAAATTATAAACTACCGTAACAATCAAGATACTCGTTTGGTTTTGCTTAGAAACTAATTCAAAATATAGCATATAAACTCTTAAGAGAAGTAAAAACAAGCGAGGATCATTCAGATATGTATAGTCGGAAGTGCCTCTCGGATGAGTAGAACATACGAGAATGCAAAAAAGATAAACCAACAAGAGGAAACTCTTATTTGGAGATTTTTTACACTTGAATAGTATAGACACGTAAATTTTAATACCTGCTTAGAATTTTTATCTTTCGCATTTATGCATGCTCCACATTGGCTCCGCATGGCGGACTCTTTAGAAAACAAATGGCATTGTCAGTGGTGATAAGGATTCATCCAATGATCAAATTATTCACTATCTCTAAATTCGTATTTTACATGCTGTCTGTAAGCTGTCGAAATTCTAAATGGTTAGCACTGAAAAACAACACTTTCCAGTTCATGCTGCTGCCGTTTCCGATCTTACTTTCCAACTCGATTTCGACCAGTTTTCTTATTTCCTGCCTTTTTTTAACAGGTTTGCACACTAAATTTTGAATCCCTCTGTACAGTTATGTTCAATTATTATATTTCAGACATAGCCTTATAGAGTCATATCAGTCATAAATTTCTTTTGTCAGTTTGGTAGGGAAAAGGTAGCGAAATACACTAGTGATAATCTTTGCAACACTGAAAAACAAAAGCTTAATGAGTAATGAATCTGCCACCTGGTGTGGCATGAAAATTTGGAGAATGGGTTCAGGCTCTGATGGGGTTATTCTCATCTGACCAGATTTCAGAATTGCGAAGTCGATCTCCAAGAGTTTTTCGAGGCAGTTCCAAAATGGAACAGATTGAGTCCCGGTTACGAGATCGAAGGATTGAGGGTTTATAACCTCCCGAGGCCAATCCGTATGCTGATCTGGAGGTAAATATTCTTACGCTGACGTGGAATTGAGGTTAGGAGACTGATGTGCCAGCTTAGACATCGTTTTTGATATTTGATTATAGTTTAACTCAATATTGACATCCCGTTTGGAAGCAACACTAATGATATTTTGGGGCTGATCTCATAATTTTGAGCATCGGTCTGATGACGAGAATGGCATCTGAGCTGGCTTCTCTTCTCACCAGACTTCCGCACCTCATCAACGCGAAGAGTTTCAGATTATAACGTCATATTTAAGTTGCACCAACCCCGCATACATGACAGATTTTAAATGGATTCGAGAACTGAAAACTGAGGCTTTACCATTAAACCACCACAGCACTGACCATGATTAAAAAATAACCTTGAAAAATAACCGTTGTCTACCTGCAAAATAAGACATTAAACTAATTGATTAAACTGAACAAAAGCCAAAACAGCGCATTAATCAAATAAATTAAGGAATTCTGCTTTTAGCTCATTGCACACCTTTAATGTCTTTGTTAGTTTTCTGTTTGGTTTTTTATTTCCATTTTTATTTAATTAACTTCTTTTAAATTTGATTGCAATTTTTGTAATAAAAGTTTTATTACCTATGTAAATGGTGAATGCAACATTTGAATGATGTTCATCTTTAAAAAGGTTTTAGACTTATTTCATCGAAACTTCATATCTATATTGATTTAGAGAATTAATTTTTAAAAAATGATTGAAATTTGTAGCAGTAAACATTAACGCTCTTTCAAAAAAAATTTACAATCATTATAACTTGCATGTTTTGAAATTTCAATCAATTAATATTTTTATAATCAGTAATAGTTTCGGTACGTGATTTCTACTTAAGTCATATGTGGCACTAAACGAAATATAACATGCAATTATCATATATATGACATTATTTTACACACACTGTATAAGGAACACATATTAGTTGATAAATCTGAATTCGATGGAATTATTATCAAGCTTTATATTCTTCGTATATATTCTTTTTCAGCATTACAAATTGTATTTTATGTAATCCTTTTATTAGCGATTTTTTAAATCATTATTTGGATGCAAAGTTTCCGAATAGGTACAATATAAAATTTTCCTAAAAGCATTCGTTTGAAAATAAGAAATCGACATTAATCTCACACGCACCGTATAAACATACTTAAACATATAATCAGTTATTATATATATTCCATAATAATCAACCATTATTATCGAGCATATAATCAATTATTATCAGACATTAAACTTTTCAAATAAATTATTTTTAAGAATACAAGTTGAACATTATTCACCCTTTTGACTGACGACATTATTAAATAATTATTTAGAAGATGTAATGTGGGTTTTCTGAAATCCTTATTATACTCCAGTAAATAATTAATTTTTGGAATTACTCCAGTAAAAAATTCTAAATTTTTGGGAATACTCTAGTAAAAAATTCTTTATTTTTGGAAATAGATCCAGATACTTTTGAAACAAATCCAGAAATTATTTATATGCAATGCTATAATGCTGTAATGTATTTCGTCGCTTTAGTAGTAAAAGGTAAAATCGCGACCTATTGGAATAGAGTAAATCCAGTTTAAAGGTTTTAACTCCCCCCCCCCCCTTTTGAGAAATTAGAAATATTCTAAAATTTTGAAAATTTTAAATACATATGAATTCGTTTTAGAAAACTAAAATGAATGATTGAGTGAGATTAACACCAACAGATAAGCTTTTATTTGGCCAAAATGAAAATATTTAAAAGAGAAGTTTGGCAGATCTGTTCGGTTCAAAACTTGCCCCATTAACCCCTAATATCTCACCTTTTGTCTATTCAAAAAACCCAATTAAAATATCCACCTTCAAAACTCCTCTTTTCATCCATTGGAAAGAGCCGGAATATAAATGAAGAACTCGCTACACAAAAAGGTACCGATTGTAGGAAGAAATTGTTAAAAAACATGAAAAAGGATCCTTTCAATTTAGCAATTCTATTGGATCTGTGTGACGTTGGGAAGGGGGACCCATGCCCCGTTCCTCTATTCATCCAGGCCCAATTTCGGCCCCATGTCCCGCGAGATAGAATCTGACATTGGGATAGGGGTGGAGGAGCAAGATAGATTACCGCGAGGAGCTTTTCCAAACCGCATGGAATTTTCTGCGCCAGAAATGCAGGAAAACCGACAGCACAGGCGGCAGTAATTACTTGGAATTCTTTCACCTGCTTTCAAAGCGGATGCAGATTAGAAAACACTCCACTCTCCCACCTCCCCCCCCCCAAAACGATTTTTTTCCAATGAGGGGGTATTTATTAGAAGATCTAATTCGTTTGATTGGACAGATAGATATCCCCGCATTATCGAGAAAAAAAGAAAAAAGAAATTAACAGTGGGTAATTAATTCGTAAGAAAAGAACAAGTAGTAAATTAAACTGCTTTTTCAGTAGGCCTCTGTAAATCCAACAGCAAAACAGAAGCAGTTTGTTTAGAGTATTTGTAAAAAGGAGCATTTGTTTTCCTATTGTATATTAGTAGTACAGATGTATACTATATTGATTTTTTCTCGCCTAACAGTGTTTCGATATTCTCAACATCCCTGTTAAAAATTTGCTACGTTTGAGGTGGATCAAAAAAACATATTATTCAAATTTTGAAGTTGAGTTCAGATTGTATATTCATCAAGGATGCGAATCGATCGAATGGGCAAATAGATGTTTCCACATTGCGCAGGAAAATCAAATGAGAGAATTTACTAAAAAAACATGAATAATCAAGAAAAATAATTATGAGAATCCTTTTTTGCAAATCTGTTAGTATAAAGGACGAACGGAGATAATTCAATGATATAACGTTGAAAAAAAATAAATTGCAATGGCATATATCGCCTTTCGAGAATTATCATGTCGAAGTCCAAAATTCAATATCTAAAGAAGATAGAAGTTGAGAGATGATTTTATCCATATGGTATTTTTCATCTTGCGTCTCTTATGTACTTGAGAAAGGATTTGTTTAATTAATATTTAGTGGTCTTAGATCAGAAACTGATATTTTTTTTTGAAGTTATACTTATGATTCTCAATGGGCAATATACAAACTGAATATAAGAATTGTTATGAATTTTAAAATTGTATCAGTATTTCATATTCCTTTGATAGAACCGATGGAAGTGGTCTTCCTGAAATGTTCACGCATACTCTCTAGTAAAGGAGGTTTTTCCTCTCCCCAGTCCCGTATAAAATTGTAGACCATGAACAAGACCGTGAATACCCCGAGTGCTCAGATTTTCATTTTCAGAGTCCCGCACATTAAGAGTTGTGGTCATAGTAAAGAAAACCGGTACTTATGTATTATGAACTTCGTGAGACTGGTGAACAATGGTTACGAAAGAGTCTATTAAAGTGCGATCTTTGGTGATTTTTTTTTGTCAATTAATCGCCGGTATATGATTAATACACAAGTATCAGAAAACTGAATGTACATTTTCCAATTGATTGAAACCAAAATTTGACTCAGAATTACAATTGCAGTCACAAAACCGTATATCAAATTTCATTTATTTCATTGTGTTTTTGAGTTACCGTGTTCAAGTGTATGCGAAAGTACTGTTCATTCTTCGCAGATTTGGTTCAAATTTAATATAGATCTGCAATTTATATTATAAACTTTTGTTCCAAATTTCATACACCTAGTTGTTTAAGTTTTGTAGTTATCGTGTTCACTTGTAATCGAGCAACCCTTAATAGATTTTGTTCAAAATTTGATGTAAAGCTCATATACTAAATTTCACCTGCCTAGCTTAAAGCGTTTTTATCATGTTTACAGATAGATAAACATAATTTTTTAAAAATTTATTTTACAGACTCAGGGAGTCTGAAACTTCGAGATTTCTCAAAATCTAGAGGTCGAATTTTTTTGATGATTACAGTACTTTCGCTACAAGAAAGTAAAAAAAGTGAGTTTGCAGAATGGAATAAAGTTTTATATCAACTGTCTATCTATCAAAAGATGTGGTATTTTTTATTTCTTTATTATGTTGCTTTTACACTTATTCTTTAATATACTGTTCAATAGACTCTTGATCAAGGTATAACAGCATGACTAAATTGATTTATGCAAATGACGTGTTAATAAAACATCGAAGGGAATTCAGATCCATCTAATGTGTAAACAACTGGACAATATGTGATAAAACTCGATGCATATGAACAGTAATATATAGGGATTTGATTGCGAAAACCAAAAAACGTCTACCAGAATTACTAGGACGCTGCATTTTGTTGCTGCAAGTATGATAATATCATGTATGATGAAAGAAAGTCAGTTGCCAAATAAAATATAAACATACAATTTCTAAACAATACAAGACAAACTTTATTTTTAATTAAAAATGTTTTTTTAATGATTAACGTGTCATGTTCCTATGGATGCATCAAAAGGGCAGGGTTAACTCCACTCAGCGTTACAGACAGCTATGGACGATTATATTATAGATAGCGACAGTCAGAAATTTGTGAAAGAAGAAAATAAAGTAACTTCAATATATCGCTTGTTGAGAATCATATAATAATAGGGATACTCAGATATTCTTGAAAGGATGAAATAGTGTATGAAAGCTCGTGTTTTACATTTGGCATTTGTTGTTCTCTACAGGCAAGGAATCGAGATATCTTTTCATCTGTTTTGCTCGTCGTTTATTAACATTTGGTGTCTTAAATCGTAAATGGATTTTTTTTTTTCAGTTTTAGCACTAAGATACTCAACAGGTGGATTAGAGGAAGGGGAATAAACTGATATCCAGGAAAAGTTTTAAGGAATGTTTTCTAGGAGAAAAGCCTCCAGAAGCCTGCTCAATTACAGCAAGCAACTCGTTGGTAAAGCGTATATCGATCTAACAGTTTTGAATAATACTGATTAAGAGGACAATAAGATAATAGGATCTACGACCCTCAGCCTCTGATTCATGTTTCTCAGCAATGATATGCCTTAATTTAATAAACCAGCAGTATGCCATCATTGGCGTTGCAAAAATAAATTACTCCAAGTCATGCTACTATTTTTTGGCCCCAGTCAAGTTTGGATTTAAAGAATGAAATAAACGCATTAAAATTTTGTCTTATTAGTCTCTCCCTGCCTCCCTTCACTTTCACATGCCTCAATCGTGCCATGTCTTACCCAACTAGGCATGTGATGGGTTGATATTTATTTGTCTGATGTGTAATATTATTTTATTCCGATGACGAGCAATACGTTTTAAGTAAAAATATTTTTGATACACAGTGTTTTCCGGTTATACCCATAAACAATTACAATTGAAAGAAAAAGGGCTCAGAATATCCGGCTGAATTATATCATGGATATTCTGTATTATGAATGCAACGAATATCATTGGGTAAATTTTGATTTTCATATCATAAACTATTTTTACAAAGTTTCAGAAAAACACAAATAAGAATCAAATATTGTTGCAAGATATTGTGGACTCTGTCCACTTATTCCAAATTGTCCAAAGCGTACAGAATCCCAAATGGCTTGTAAAGTAATTGAATTAATTACATTCGAAGAGTTTTCATTTCCTCCCCCGACGAATTGAATCATTTGAAAGCGGGATCAAGAACATTCATTCTCTTGCTCTTAAGAGGATTGTGGAGGATTATTTGCCATCTATAATAAGGTTATTGGAAGTTCAGAGTCAATTAAAACCAGTATATGTGTCGGGTGATATCAAATTAACCATACAAAGAGATATTTTCAGTTATTCTAAGCAAAACAAATGAGTCGACTGAGCATGCGATTTTAAAAGTGTAAAAATTGTATTTTACATGCAGATAACATTCTTATAAGTTTAATCTTACAGCTTAAATGCTTTATTAACAATTAAAAAATTAGTTTAGTTTAGTTATATTAAACATTCTGTTTTCATGAACGCGGAATTCCTTTTGCGACCAACCTAATAATTGGGAGCAATTGTCAGTTAACAAAGATGAAGTTGTGTTTCTTCTCTACGAACTTCTATATTACACCAGCAAAAAAGTTAAAAATAAATCGGAGAGAGCCTCAAAAGTCAAATCAGTTAATGGAAAACATGCTGACATAACTTAGTAACAGTTAGTAATTTTGACATCTAAAATTAACCCTCAGCGACTGATTTTCTACTTAGATGCAACTTCTGCAAACAGGGTTAAATACATTTTTAGCGGAAAAATATTATATATTTTATTAACTCTCTTTCTTGTCTGTCTGTTTGTTCGGCATAAATTTTACAATTGATTAAAAAACCGACTGATGAATCCATGCCATATCGTTAAGTCATCGGGAAGTTAGTTAAAAACCGAGTGTAACATCACATACACAAGACTAAAAAGCAGAAAATAATTACTTAAATATTTTTTTAATATATCATGTTTTAAAAATAGACTAAAAATATATAATAATTTCTCCAAATACCATACAGATTTATAACCCCAAACAAATTCCTAACTCCATGCAGATCCTGACTGTGAATTTTAAAAATTCACAATCACAAATTTTCAGGACAATCTGTATGGGGTTAGGAATCTTGCTAGAAGAAATTATTTTATATTTTTTAATCTATTTTTAAAACGTAGTATATTAATTTTTTAGTTAAGTATTTATGAAACATAGAAATAATATAATGTAAGTTAACCCTGTTGTAGTGTAGTTAGAAGTAAACAGCCTAACCCACAAAAATCGCGGGATGCAGTACAGTAGAAAATTGACTTTCAACCTGCGCGAATCGCTTGATTCACAGTTATAGGTTTAAGGATATATTATAGAAGTACCTAGAAACCATTAAGATTCATGATGAATGGAGCATATCTAAAAACCATTAATAGGACACACCTAAAGCCATAGTGGTTTTTAAAGAAAAACTCACTGAAAGCTAATAATATATTAACAAACGACAGAATGAAGAGACAGACTTACCCTCAGAAAGAAGGAATGAGTGGCTTCATGGCATATGATCATGAGTTCGAAACCTGATTCTACCACACATACACTGTATATATGAGTTTGTTTCCGTGAGACTTAAAGTAAGTCAAATCCTCTAATGCTGTATGCCAGATAAAGCAATATGAAGCTGAAGTATCGAGAATGAGGTGCTTGCTCCGAAGCTACAACTGATTAATAGTTTAAAACTATATAACCCTTCTCCAACAATTTAAACCATGAAGTTTCTTTTAATAAGCTGGAAGGACGCACTGGAGTTCAAGTGTCAACTAAACTGATAATCGCAGCCAAAATTTAAAGAAGAATATTTAATTTCAAAATATCATCATGATTGATAGAAAGTGCATAGTTCTACATTTGTATTATAACCAAAATTTTTTTAATTACGACAAAAATATTTTTTAACCTGCGGAATTGGTTTCCCTGGAATTTTCTCGTACTTTCTAATAAATGTCTTGTCTCGTTTCCTCTGCACAAAATTGTGGATCTTGAGTAAGGCTGCGAATAATTTGCATGGCATTGGTAAATGATGATTACGAAAAACAGATATTTGGCGTGAATCTAGCAATTTTATTGAATATATTGCGATAATATGATTTTGGACCAGCCGTTTGACTTGTACAAAATTACAGTTGTTTGACATGAAATTACAAGATAACATATCGAATTTCATTTATTTAAGTCATTGCGTTTACATGGATGCAGAAATACAGACCGACAGACGGTTAAGCGTTTGATAGATTTAGTTCAAAATTTGATAACTATCTATATTTTTGATGCTAAACCTATCTATATAGCTCTTGACGTTTCGTAATTATCGAATTCATTTGTACTCGAACAGCCAGATAGACAGATTTCTTGTGAATGGATTTCGTTCAAAATTTGACGGCCCTCAACCACAACAATTGGACTGATTTCGTCACTTCACGTGCATAGCTAATCTTTCAGAATGGTCACTGTTTATTGTTCGAATATAAAATTAAATAGCACTTTCATTTGTTGTCATAAAATGTAATCCTTCCAAGTTAATTGTCATTACTAAATTAATGCAGTTAATATGGTTGGCGAACAACTGGTCATCGAAGACGGTAGTTAAACATTTTTTCAAAAAAATAAAAATCGGAATATTGCACTTTAGCTTGATATCTCGTTGTTATGTTAAACTAAGTGTATTATTTTTTTAAATTTATTTATAAGACTTCAATTGTAACCTGATTTATCTATTGCGATTTCTCTTTGGGTAAGAGTAATCCTAAAATGTATTCTTAAATCCTTTGAAAGATCGAGATTTTCATAAACCTATTTCTAACTTAGAGAAGAAACGGATTTAACTCTCTCACACACATAAAACTGCCGCGCATCTAGAACTGTTATTAATTCAATACTTGCACGCAAAAGCGTTGTTTTCAGAAGAGCATATTTGCATTTTGGGGTCATTGACCCCAGGGAGTTCTGTTATAAAGAATTGTTCGTAACGGTGTTAATTCATCGCTAGTTTATAATGTAATTAAGTAACATACATGAGATTAAGATTTCCATAAACTTTTCCAATCGCAGTGTTGGAGATGGCATCGATAACATCATTTCTAAGGATTTTAATCTATTGTAATTATAAAGATTTTGATCAACACGGGTAAAGGAGCAAGAAAAAATAATAATAATGGTAATCATATTCGTTAATTTTCTAGCGTGATATTATATCTCTATCGAAAATCTGATGTCCATACTCTTCAATCGCATGGGTTCGTCCGAAACTATGGGATTTTATTTTATTGGATGAAATTGCGTGACGCTTCGTGCGATGTTTAAAGAAATCAACGAAGCGAAGTTACTACTGAAAATTACTCATTTTCGTTCTCACGCAAAGCAAACGTAAATTGTCATTCTGCTGTCTTGATCTTCAGTAGGTGATTCACCAAGAAAATACATAGATCCAGAGAGTCAACCAAATGAATGCTGCTTTCTCTTTCTTCGTAATCTTCACTGTTCTATCTATTTATCTTAATGAAAGCCTATTTATGTTGTTCGAATTTTACGTTACGAATCCCGGAAGATACGAGCTATATCATTGTAACATTGTATTTAATGCACAATGTGTTACAATGTTTGAATTGTCAACTGAACTAAAGTGATTAATCAGAACAATTTCCAGTTTTTGACTCGTTGCTCCGGATTTTTCCAAAACTTCAATGAAATGTCCTGATTTTGAAATGAAATGTTTCACATTGCCTGACGTTTATTGTCAAGTTCAAAACTCTAAAATAGTAATAGCTTTATAGTTTCTAAAACGCACTTGCATCAAAGTACATTTTTTTTAATAAGAAGCGATTGCATAGTAATAATTTTTTTTCTTGAGTGGCATAATTTTCTACTTTAATTATTTTAGACGTATTGTCTTCAATCTGTAATTCATTGTAATAATATTATGGAATTTGAATTTAATTTTTAACTCTCAAATACGCTGTACCCAGGTGCCATCAGTCGTACTGAATCAGTCGATGATATGATAATTAACCATTTCCTTGATTATCCCAAGTGATCCCGGCTTTGTATATATTGCAATTAATTATTATACTGAGGAAATTTGGGTATGGCAGAATTTGTCAGTATGATTTGTTTCATCTCGTTTTTACCCAGCCTGAAGTTTAAAAGAAAGAAAATATTCTGCTTTGATTGTCAGTTTGCCAACTTTTGTTGGAGAACTTTACTGTTGAATGATGAGGCTGTACACGTGTTTTTCCTGATTTTGTGCACAAAGCGAAAGCGAAGATGACTTTTCAGATAGTAAATATGAGATGTACGTTGAATATAGTAGCATAATATTTAACTTTTTTCTTTTGCTCAAGTGAACTGAAGAAAATAAACGGTTGATAAAAGTATATGCTTCCAGTCTTGTAAACAATTTAATAATTTATGTGTCTTACGTTTTGTTTCATTTGCTTATATTTAATAATGGAATTTAAAAAAATGATAATTTGTTGCAATCTTTTTCGAAAAAAATGATGAAGGAAGTGGGTAAGCTAAAATATCAAACTAATTGGAACTGAAATATCAAAAGTTTACACATTTATATAAAAGTAGGTCTTCCAATATATCAAGAATTGAATGAAGAATCGAATGTATAAATACATCTTTAGGTACATGAAATATGATAAATAAAAATGATTAAAAAGAAGATAAACATGATTAAAATTATGTAAATATTAAAAAACCGCTTCCAGAAAATTTTACAACCCAGCTTCTACAATGATTTGAATATGGACACTCTAATTCAGCGAAAACAGATCTCTAATAGCTGCTTTGAATATTAGCTCCCATTGTGTGGCGATTCCAGGATGGCCACAAAATAATTTTCTCTGGCATCTGCAGTTAAAACAATGAACGGATCTATAATGGTAAGTATCTATCTCATAATCTATATATGAAACCAAATTTCATATAAACGCTGTAAAAGGCACGAGAAGATAAATTCCGAAAAAAAAAAGTGCAGTGGCCAATGTAGTATCTAAGGTGAGCATACCTAAATTGTTCCACGTGAGCCAGTGAACGCAGATTATTTTTTGTGAGTGTCATAGTATATGTTAACACATGCGTATAAATGTATAATCCTTTTTCCGTACTGTCATTTCAACTTTTCAGTTCCAACAAAGTAAAAAAATGTCGCATCTTTTATTAACAAAATTTTTTTTGTGGAGAATTCATCTCCTCTTTTCTTTCACAATGTGTACACGAAATATGATTTGACTCCGCTCATTAGTTTTAGCTGTAAATGCCCTCAAACATTAAAGGCTATTTTATTGTCATCCTGCATTACCACTAACAACTATGATAGTTACCAGACATCCTGGATAACCTTGGACAGTCCAGAATTTTGGCTCTTCGTCTTAGTTAAACCACACTATTCCGTCTTCAAACTCTCGTGTGAGTTCAAAAAAACTTGACTGGCCCAATGTTCACAATGTGAACATAAAATATTTGAAAACACAATTACAAATATTTTAAATCTCCGGCTCTAAATTTAACAAATAAACTTTGGTTTTCTTCCGACAGCTCATTCAATATTACAATAAGGTTTTCCCCTAGTCCTGCCAAAATACCCGGGGTAATCTGCATGACAAACAAAATCACTTCGAAATTTAAAAGTGGAGACATTATAGCCCCAAGGCTCATAATGGGGGCTCAACCCTTCCAACAGAGATATGACCCGTCATCGCAGAGCGGGTAACTCGCCCTACATTATTATTATACCAACAAGGGACGCGAAAATAAACACCATGCCGGAAACATTTCATTTCAGATGCCTCCTGGTGAGCAATTCATTTAATGTGTCATACGCAAAGTTTTTTTTGGGGGGGGGGGCAGTGATGTGTGTCTAATGAATTTAACGACACCGATATCATCCACTAAATGGAACATAAGGGGTCAAAGAATAGCGCAAAATAAAAAGGTTGGAGGCTCTTTTATAATATTTAGATATAGTAACTCCATTTACATTAATGCTTTTAAGCATAAAACAACTGGTAAAAAACATTATGTAAACTATTGCTAATTTTTCAAATTTTTAAGAGTGAAGTTCAGCTTTTAATAAAATACGTTTCAAACGTGAGAATTTTGAGTGATGTGAGCAAAATGCTAGATTTTTACAGCTCTTTATCAACGAAATAAATTAAAAGTAAACAAGATGTACTTGTTTCCTTCGATTTCCTAGTATACGATAGGATGCGTTTTGAACTTAGTTTCGTAGTATAATAATTTAGTTTCATTATATTTACTTCCCACTTTGAGAAAAAAACCCAGCAGGATAAACGTAAGATTAATCTCGTGATTTTTAACTGTGATCTGAGCCAGCCCCTCTCCTCTTCAAACTTCCGCACCATGCCAGAGGAGAAAATTTTACTCCAACTGCTTGAATATAACCAGATCAGCTTACATGGCGGTTCTTTTGTAGAATCGAGGTTAGAAACTTTCCGAAGCCGAGACCTTATAGCTAGGCCGCGATATAGTAGTAGTTTAATGAAGCATAATGTAATGAATGTAATGTCGTAGTATAATGAATAGAATCATTTTTGAATTCTTCCCATGGTCAGTTGGATAGCATACCCACATTCCAAATTTTATTCATCTAGTTCACTGAGTTTGTGAGTTATCGCGTTCACATTCATACGAATAGACCAAAAGATCAGAGGCCAATCCTTTGATAGAATAGGTAGAAAATTTGATATAGACCAAGAACTGCGGAGATAAAACCTCATACTGAATTTCGCTCACCTAGCTTGTTTTGGAATTATTGAGTAAACATGCATATATACGGACGATAAATTTTAAAGGATTTCATCTAAAATGTGACAAGAATCTACAAGTTTGATGCGTATAAAACACCGATTTTCTTTCGTCTAGTTCGTTGCACTTTTTGAAATACACATTTCGCAGACAGACATAATATTTGCAAACTCAAGAAAGTCGAAACATGGGAATCCCACAAATTCTAGGGGTCGAATCTTTTTAAAGACTACTATGCATTCTATACTTCGTAAATGATAGAGTAAAAATCTGTCATTTGATGCACGAGTCGGAAGTGTCATTGTATCCGAAAGAATTAAATTTCAATTCAATTGTTCTTCGATTGCAAGTGAATAGTCTATTTAAGTTTTCCTCTTTCTTTTCTGCCGTAGGCAACTCATTAATAAAGCAATCCCATTATGTAACTCGGAAATCATCAATAACTGCTCGTTTAATTAGATGAGGTCTCAAGTTTGGATGACAAATGAGTGTGGATGAGGAATTACTACTGGATTCCCCGAAATATCGATTACTAAAATTGATATTCGGGAAATTTGGAGGTTTATGTGAAATTCCCTTTTCTTTTTAAATAGATTTTTAAAAGGATATTTTTGAAATTTTTTAAAAAATTTTATTATGATTATAAATTATTCATAGAAAATCTTATCATGTATATAATATTTTGAAATGGCTAATAAACTTCAGCGAAGTTAAGAAAATTCCTTGATACTAAATGAAAGATATACGGTAGAATTCATACGAAATAAACAAAAAAAATTTACAAAATCCATTTAAAAATTATAATTAAAATCAGTATTTTAAAAAATTATTTAATTTCGGTATTGAAATTGAAGAAAAAATTATTATTTGTAATACACTTAAGATGCAAATGTATAACAACATTAGAAGTTTTTAATTTCCATGAACACTCAAATCAAAAATAATTATTCAAAGTCTGGTTGAAACAAATAGTGATCCACTAACAAAAAAAAAAAAAAAAAAAAATGCAAAGCAGAATACAAAACTTCAAAAAAATGCTGAAAAAAAATATTAGTAATAATCTTCAATTTGGTCTGTGAGGGGAGAATATCATGAATCAGCCTAAATATAAAATACTAAAAATTGCATACCTCAGATCATTGAACTTTACTATTTATTCATGATTAGATTTATTCGCGTACAGATCAATCAATCAATCTAATCATTAAAAAAACTGTCCGATTTGTGTGATGCCAAAACAGAAGTTTGGTTTCTTGCATCTCACAGACCGAAAGAATGGGGATATTTTTAACTCCTCCTGGCTTATAGAAAGCAATGGGCGATTATATTTACAGATGATTCTGTGGCCACCCTGTGCGAATTTCAGCTGTGTACATCTTCTCTATCGATTAGACATATTGTTCGATTGAATGAAATAATTCATAGAACTCAATACATTTCAATCACAACATGATTTCACGTAACTCATAGATAAATATCCCATTGCATAAGATTAGTTCAAACTTTTACCACTTGATATCTGATTGTTG
This sequence comes from Argiope aurantia, assembly GCA_026543865.1. Classification (NCBI taxonomy): domain Eukaryota; kingdom Metazoa; phylum Arthropoda; class Arachnida; order Araneae; family Araneidae; genus Argiope; species Argiope aurantia. The sequence goes on from JAPMOR010015631.1 coordinate 132,822, forward strand.
CGACACTTCTTTCTTTATTCCTCCACACGTGTGGCAGGTTTTTTTATCTCCTAGCGATAATCAGTAGAACTATCAGCTTCAATTTTGTATTTGTTGCAGATAGTGCAGGTCGTCAACTTGAAGCGTTTAAGATAAACTATCAAACCTTAAGCACCCTCTACAATGCAGAAGGAAGAAATCAGAGGAAGAATGAGAACACAACGGAGAGAGTTCAGAGGTTATCTACGCTTTGTATCACAGTAACACATTTCCTTGGTGCCGAATTTCAGGTCTTACTATGATGAGTAAAGATAAAGCATTGCTTTAAAAAATAAAATTTCACCTAGATTTTACCGAAAAAGTGTTTTTCGTCCTTATTTCTTTAGATAACACTTAACACGTGATTACGAGCCTTAAAAATTCAAAACATCCGTTTTTAGGATAGCATAGTTCGCATTTTCAACCATAAATCTGAATCGGATATGCTATCGTTCATAATAATTAGAAATATTTTGTAAGTAATAGTATATTTGTTTATTTCAACATAAGTAGTCAAATCTTGGCTAAATATTAAAATCTGAATATCTTCCACTCTTGGCAGCTATTTTAGATTTTAACCCTCCAGCTCCTAGTTGGAAATTAGTTTATTTTCTACTGCCGTCTGGTGTTACATGGAATACCATGTTTTACTACTATAACATTGAATCATGTTATCTTCTTTTAGCTTTGTATATAAATATTCAGTTCGTTTTAAAACAAATTAACATCTCTGATCGCAAGAACCGAGTTCCGATTTCAATGAAATTATAAAACGAATTAAACCTATTAGGAAACATTATCTCTAAACAGTGATTAAAAAATAATAAACAATTGGAACTATAATCTTCGGTCCAGCGCAATATTCGAAGTCACTATAATAAAAGGTTCAATGCGCTTATATCGTAAGTTAAAAATCTTATTGTCTATAGGCGATGAAAAATATCTTTATCATAATTATGCAGTTTCATGTCCTGACGGGAGAAAAATTAGTTTTTGACAGTAGGATTTTAAATTAAATTAGTAGAATAATTGATTTTTAATTATATTTAAAAATGAAATGTTTAGTACCATACGTTTTTTTCCCACCCAAATCATTTTTTAAATTATGTGTAAATCAAAGAGAAAAATTAAGATTTTTGTTATTTACTTGTTCAGTAAAAATAAAACTTTTTGTCTTTAATGACATTCAACTGTACAAATAGTCATTGTGTAAAGTTAATCAACTCTCACACGACACATATTGAATTCATCTCACCAATTTAATCTTTGAGTATATTCCTCGTCTTGAGGGATGAAAAAAGGTGTGACGTCCTTGCACAGCGTATGATAATGCACAGTTAGATTTATAGTGAAATGCGCAGTTACGGTTGTACGGGATTCACAAAATATAAACTGACTTTATGTGTATTGTCCTTCTTCTATTTTATGAATTCATTCATTATTTATGCTTTCTCCATTCATTTCCGGAAAGACTTAAGCTTAACTTTTAAATATAAATATACTTGGAAGAAATTCGGGATGAAATAGGCAACTCAAGCCATGTTCTACCTGATACGAAAAAAGATTTAATGAATAGCTTTAATTCCAATAAGACGATTCTTCCCCCCCCCCCCTCCTAACACTGGGGATTCTTTTTTTTCTCTGTAGGATTAAGAGTATCACTTGCTAAGCAGTATCTGAAATAAGCCTTTTCTACTTCATTTCACTTTTAGAAGCGTTACTAAAGAGGGTTGCTCTCCCCTCTCTTTCCCCCCCCTCCTCTACCTACTAAATGGAATTCAATTCTAACCTTCTTTTAAAGTAATTAAATAACGAAAAAAAATTTTTTTAAAGGTAATCAAAGCTCTTCAGTTCATTAGCAGAAACGAATTTTATTTTTTTAAATTTTATTTTTTAATTCAGAAAAAGATAGGAAAAAAAAAAAAAAAAAGAAAGAAAGAAAAACTCACCTTGGAACGAGATCAACAGGGCATGGAATGTCATAAGAAATTCTATAAAGCCACAAGAAAAAGCTAATTTAGATGGTTGTTTTCGTCAGTGAGATCGTTTTTCCCGCTTCAACCTTATCACCATGGCAACAATAAAAGCGGTCACGAAGTAATCCGGATTTTAAGCAACTTTTTCAGTCCATTGAAAATCTGTACTACATTTTATAACAGCAAAAAGTCATTCAGTTAATATTAATTGCATCATATAACATGAGTAAAAAGAAAACTTACTTTCTCATTTGATCAAGCTATTACAGAGGATGAATTCTAGAAAGGTAATTTTCAAACAAATTTCTAATCCCACCACTTATTACATAAAAATCCCATTTTGAAAGCATTCGAAAACCATTAGAGAAGGTTCTTGTAACCTGAACCATCAAGTGGCAAACGCTGTATCAGATGCACGCTCTTGTTTTACAGATTTTTGCAATCTATCGATGTGATATCATTTGACTACTTTATATAGCTATCGATATATCAAAATATCGTATGTCAAATTTACCAAAGCATTTTATTATTGTAGTATACTTTTTATAAGCAATACTCATTCTCAAATTGTTTTATGTTGTACACGAAATGCCATCTATCGCTAAAGCTTCCAGCTGCCACGCCAAAATTCCGTACGTTTTACTGACTGCGGTATTTGACATCTGACATTTTGATATAACAACGACTATATGCCTCAAACCATATCATCATGACGGAATATTAGAGATACCAAACTTCGAACATTCTGTTTACCAACCTCAAAGATTCAATAAGAAGACAAAGCGTCTCCTAATCTTACATGACGTTTCAGAATTTTAAAATTACCTTTTCTTATGATTTCTCTGATAATATAATGGATAAGGTAAAATATTGTCCCTCCTACTTTGCAAAGAGTAAGTATAGCCAGCCAATGGCATAGAGACTCGAGGACACAAATACTTCCTCCAAAACTGCCATAAAGGCATAACATTAGTGTGTTTTTAACAAATACTTTCTAACGTTTACTTCTCTGCACCGATAAAAAGAAATAGGAATTCATGCATACTTTAAGCTTACAGCACACATAACATTCAATTTTTTTTATTTTTTTTTATTCAAGCGATATAGATAGACCTTTACTGAGATCACAACTTCTAATTTTTGTTTCTAATCAAAGTAATTATTTTATCTTTTAAGGAATTTAATCGCCAAATGGAACTAGCAAAACATTATATGTATCTAATTAATTTTTGGATGGCAAATGAATTTTTAAGGTTAAAGCAAAATATAAGGGAGGTTAAGAAATAATACCATCCGTCGGGCGGTATTTTTACTTTCTGAACCACGCGACGTCTGGGGGAAAGGGGCGAAAAATATGTATCATTCCTCGGGACTCACTTTCCTACGCTACATTGCTGGATACAACATGGTCAAATATAGCTTTTGCTATATAAAATTCCCCATAGCAATCTATTATATGACAATATAATTCGCTTTCTCATTCTATTTAAATTATGTTTTTTTTTTTTGTTTTTTTTTTTTACACTTTTTGTCCTCTCGAAATTGAAACACATATATGTGGAGTGAAAACGCCAAATAAGGCACACACATACAAACAGCCGACAGTCATAATTTCAACACTCCAAAACGATTTTCACCTTTGTTGTTTAAATGCTGTCACAAAATTGTCATAAAGAGAAAAAGTTTTTTTTTTTTTTTTTTTTTTTTGTCGTACATATTTTGCTTTTTTTTCAGAGCTATTAATGACTCATTCCTCAATAAAAAATGAAGTTTTTTCAAACGGTCAAAGCTTTTCAAACCAATAAATTTTATTAAATAATCTTATAGAAACTCCTACACTTGAATGACTACTAGGCTAGCATCTGATATGCATACAGTAGCTTTTAAATAAATATTTTAACAAGTAAAATGCTACCTACGTCTAACTTTCATTTTTGCTTAGAGCATGGGCAGAATTTAAACTAATACATTTTAATGCCAACAGAGGCGTGCATGTCAATCGAGAGGCATAACTTTCTGGTATATATTTAAGAAATTAGGTTTCTAAAGCAGAATAACTAGATAAATTTTCGACGATGATGGCCATAACCGCAGAACTTCCGCCGAAAAATTTAACTTGCGCGCCGATTCTGAGAAAAAGTCGATCCATAATAATAGGAAAATAGAACGTGTTGAGGAGTTTGAAATGACCAGTAGAAAATGACCCATTGGAGCTTACTCTCTCTCCTAAAAATATACTTTTTTTTTTACTATTATATTCAGTCTACCTTCTGTTTTAGCTGAGAAATAACTGTCAAAATTTGTGTTCGTGAGAAAATCGGTATAAGCGATGGAATTTTTGCCCTACGAGAGCATCAACCTGATGACCTGCTTTTTTCTTTCTGCCTATTGTTTGTGACGTCACTCCGGTCACGTGATTTCCGCATCGCTTACTGTTCATTTTCGTCGCGCGCGTTTTCCACCAGTTGCTATGACAACGCAACGTTTCGCCCATCCAGCCTCGTTAAATGGTCAACAGTAATAATTAAGTAATCAGTAAGAGTTTCAGTGAATGGATATACATCGTTAAGCCCAACACTCTTTCAAGAAGTCGGATAAAGTTCTCTTTTTAAGGCTCTAATCAGATGGAACCAATGACCACAAAGAAATGAAGTGGCTTTTTCATTCAGATGAAAAAGCTCTTTTATTTGTCAGTTTTTATCTGTTTTCAGGACTTTCATCTGATGTAATCTGTTTTATTTGACTTTATTGCTGTTTGATTTATATGAGACTCTTTATCAACAAGTTGACTGTTTTCTAAAACTCGTACGAGAATGCCAATTAAGTTAGTTATAAATAGATATCTATAATAAAGTATAATTGGTCAATAATAAAGTTGATATTTGTATATATTTGCAATTAAATCCAGATATAAAGTTTTAACTTTCATTTAAGAAAGTATTCTTAAAAACTCTCCTTTAAAATTCAAAAAATAATAATAATAAATTCTTTTAATTTTTTTTATTTTTGCAAGAAGTAAAAGTAAACTAAGCAAATTCTATTGTCAGAAACAATAAGAACCATAAGTGGATAGTTATAAAAATCAATAAATAATAGTATCGAACAGAAATAGAGTTCCAGATTTGTTCTTTGTAACTGAAATGATTCCCGAAAACTAACAGTACCACTCCAAACTTTGCTATGACCATTTCCGGCATGGTCTCCAGAAAAAAATTGCAGAGTACTTTAATTCTTAACGCTGCTTTGCTATCCAAAATCTAATTGGTTGCTAATAATGCCATGGTCATGTTCAGTAGTTAAGAACGATGAATTACTTTGATTGCTAACCAAAAAAATGATGCAATTATTTTGATTGGCAACCAAAAAATGATGCAATTTCTTTGATTAGCAACCAAAATCAGAAATTGTGATCTCAGTAAAAAATCTTCGCTACTGCTTAAATAAAAAATTGAATTATTATATGTTTTAAGCCTGATGCCATGAAGTATGCATTTTATCTAATGTCCCCGCAGCGGAGCCAGTGGTGTGCTATTAGTTAATATACTTCCAATCACGTCTGTCATTTTCAATGTGCTACCTTAGGAACTGTGTGAGTATTTTCAACTGACATTTTATGCATTTCTTTTTCAAATTTTTCGTCGATATGTAAAACATGTTTGTTACCTGAAAAATCCCGTTTTGTTGTGTTAATTCAAACACTTTATTTTGCAGGCATATGAGAGATATTTGAGGATGAAACACGCAATTTTTAACCGCATGTAGATGATGATGACGACATTTGCAAACTTCTACTTAAAACACGTAGGAGGACGTTTCAATCACCACGGATTGAATGTGCACCAGGCTTCAATACAAGGTTTATTTTTGGTGGAATAAGATCCCGAAACCGTGACTCTGCCACTAGGTCATTGCAGACCTTTTCTATTTTAAAGTAGTTTCGAAATCATTTCAATAACAATCAAAAACATAATTGCAAATCAGATGTTTCATATGTATATGTGTTGATAAAAAAAAGTCAACAAAAGGCTATTTTACAATCAATATTATATTTCTATTTTTCCAATTTAATTTAGGTACAATTTTAAGCAGATTTTTTTTTTTTTTTTTTTTTTTTTTTTTGCGTACTTTGGATGTAATTTTCCACTAATTTGTCAGTCTTTTCTATAAAATCTGTATGTTATTCAAATTTGATTTCTGTAAAGATGGACGATTAATTCTGAAAAATCTACTAACGGTTTCTAATTTTCCAGTTAATTAGACCACGAAATGCATTTATTTAAACGAAATCTGAAATTCAAAAATATTTAAAAAAAATTGAGTTACATTTTCAAATATACAGAATGTATATTCTTGTTCTGCGCTTCTCGAAATGTAAGTATGATGAATTAAATTTTCAAACTTTTGTTAATAAAAAAACACAATGGGTTCTATTAAATAGCAAAGATCTTAATATAATATACATATTCTAAGGAAATTCTGGAATACTTTATATTAGAACAATCTAAAATATTCTAGAAACTTCTACAATACAAACAAAGCAAATTAATAATCAGGATTATATATATATATATATATATATAAATTTAAAGAGATCTTTTTTTGTTTTCGCTTGCTTTATACCATATTATTGGTGACAATAGCATGTGATAGTCTTGAATTATAAAAAAAAAGGAAAAAAGACATGGAACACAATGGCAGATGTTTTGCGTTAGCACATCTCTGTTCTTTTCTCTCTCTCTCTCTTTTTTTAAATTTGTCTTGATAATTCTTAATGACTTAATTGTTTTGTATCTTCAATTTAATTAGATGACACCTTCTGATTTGGGAGTGTGTTGTTTTCATTTATCTAAGAATACATAGCGCACTTCAAATAGTTATGGATTTCTCTTAAAATTTTGCCTCAAATTATGACGTTGATGAGTAACATAATTATAGCTTATTTTAAGCTTTTTATTTATTTTAGTTTATAGTAAGTACTTTGGTAAAATGCAAAAAAAGAAAAAAAAGTCACGATTTGTTCAGCGTGCCGGATACAGATTCCATAGAAGTGTAACACTTACAATTTACATAACACGATAATATTTTAAATGAATTAAAGAAGACAAAACAAAATGAAAATACTCAATGAACAACGAGCCATTATTTTAAAGTACACAGTAAATTCAACAACGTAAGACTAAATAGAATCTAATGCATAGTAATGTGGCTTATAAATGTGAATGTTATAGCATTCATGCCATTTTGCATTGCCATGAAAATGAATACTATAGCATTCATTTCCATCAAAGTGTTAATAGGTTAAAAATTGTCGATCATTAGCGCACCATTTATTAATTTTCACAAATCTTTGAAGACCGATTCAACGGGAGATTCTCATTATATACGGGTCCAGTGGTTAGTAAAAGTCTTAAGTTAAATATTCTTTAATAAAGTTCAAATTTTGGAGAAGGCATGCCAACTGAGGCGTCGTCCTCATCATCTAACAATGATTCAAAAGTACCAGATCCAGCCAAAAATTAATCCTCGTATAGCTACAAAACGGGATATTGATGCACCTAAGACAAACCTCAGGAATTTTAATTCTGTCTTTCCGATTACAAGATTCTCTAAGCATATTCTGATTACAAGTTCTCTCTTCTCTGATTTAGCATATTTTTTTTATTAAACCCGTATTCCCTAAGTTCTATGATAACATTCAATGACAACACACAAGTTGACAGAAAGGAGAAAGCCACGAGGAATTCAATTACAAATGATTAGCTTAATAAGTTTTCTAAAGCTATCAAAAGAATTTCAGGAAATTAAAAATTTTCCACTTAAAATATAGTGGTCTATTACATAAAATATCAAATAAATGTGTTTAAATAAGGACATGAGATGTCCCAGTTTAACCTAAACGGTTCCAAATTTAGACTCTTTCTTCCAGATTAAATAAATTGCCTCGTATTTATGCTGAATTTTACTTATAAGTAAATTAATTAATAAAATATTAAAATAGCTCAGTTATATTAATTTTTAAATGTTTAGTTAAAATAACTAATTTTAAATGAAATTAAAATCAATTTTCCTTTGCCAACTTTTCTACACATATAAAGTGGCAAAATGTGCCTAAATATAGGATACAGTCCCGATTTTTGTCTCTGTCTCGATAAAAAAAATAGGACTGAACTGAAAATGTTTTCTCTGTTTTGTTTAAATGTTCTGGATTTTTCCCTTTTATATTTATTAATAAATAGGTTTTATTTTTTTAAAAAATTAAATATTATTTTAAAACGTTAACTTTTGAAGAATTCTCTTCCCTGTTTTTATGCACTTGAATATGATCCAGAAAATGGATCAGCGTGAAACAAAAAAATAATAAAAGTAACAACAAAGAAAATTTTTTAACGCTGCCAGCTTTTTTTTTTTTTTTTTTCGTTTCATATTTTTTTTCCTTGACTCCATCCCCCACCTCTAAGCTATTGTCTCACTTTAAAGTTCTGTAAACCTGATCACTTTGGTTTAAAAATAAATTATATTTATAAATATCAGCTACATAATCCTGTACCCTTAAAAGCCAGCAATTACAACCAAACCAATCTTATTAATTCAACTGAAATGCTCTCACATTTTATTCAGGACTATTTAATTTACCATGATTATATACTTACAGAGTATCCTTTGACGCACTCTGACTTATTTCACAGCTTTGTGTACATAAAATTTGAAGCTATGAGCCTGGGACGATAATTGTAGATAATTTTTGAAAATATATTGATATAAAGAACTTAACATAATTCAATGTTGCATGAATTATCTAATATATAAAATTCGTACTTAATTATTAACTTCATTAAATTAACAGTTTTAATTTAGAATGTAGTTTTATTGCACAGAAATTCAGCTAAATGTGTGCTTAAAACTAAATTTTGTTTAAATATATGAATTCCTCTGAAAAGTCTTCAGATCATATTCAGAACTATTTAATTGAGCGTAATGATAATCCACAGCTTTTGCGGTACATCCATTTTAATGTGGTGCTTCACTAATATGTGCCAATAAAATCTGAAAAAGATCGAAATAAACAGATAATTATAGATAATGAGTAGTGCTTTCCGGGAATGTGTTGAAATAAATGACACAACTCAGTGTTTCATCAATCATTTAACACACTTACACACATACATATATACATTATAATTATTATTAATATTTAAGAGTATAATTATTGATGTCTGTGTCGGCCAAGAGTTTTTTTTTTCCTTCTTTATTCCAAGAACTACGTTGCATTCCGCCCACAAACTATACTTAATTAATGTTAATCATGAATCGTCTTTGTGCGTGCAAGGGTTCACTGCACTCAGGTAGAAAGCGTAGGAGAAAAGTAGGTCAATCCTATGCCTTCAAATTGTCATCGAAAGCGTGACTCTCCACTTGAATCGAAAGTGATAGTTTATGGAAAAAAATCTCTATTCATAACGTAATCGAGTATTGTTAACAAAAGCAGTTACTTTAAACGGTATTGTCTCTTCAGGCCAGTTAACCGGTGATATAGATCGCATTGTCTTCTGGTTTCCTGTGGGCTAAGGAAGGGACATATCTTGTAAAAAAATATAAAAAACTGTGTCTCTGCTAGAGAGAAAGAAAAGTTTTCTTCATTATTTGCAGCATGAAATGGGCCTTAACTATTAGTTATAATGTCCTATTGTACTGAAGACGCTCCCCTGAAGAGACTATTCAATGTTTGCTTTCTCCCATACGAAATATACAAAAAGAAAAATATTATAATTGTCAAAAAAAAATTCTACGATTATGTTTTGATAGATCTTAACATGTTGGACCTCTCTGAGTCAGAAAAACACATTTTGGAATCTTTTCTGTCGATGGTCTTTTATCTATGTGCTGTTACCACCTGAAAAGCACAACAATCTAGGCAGAAAACGTTTGTTTATGCGGTCTTCCAAGAATCAAATTATAAAAAATAAAAAAATAATAATAAATAAATAAATAAAAAATTGTAGTGATACATGTTTTCCCATTATAAATATTTCTTAAGATAAACATATAAATAAAGGTCAGTTTGTTGCCCTGATCAATATTGAAAGAAGGATTTATAATTAACATTTAGTTTTATACCATGCATCAGTTAATTCTGAGATCGTTTCGTTGCCCTTTTTTATTATTATATGAAGAAATTTAGCATTATGAACGTAGTTTTTATTTTACAATTTTATAAAATTGCCTTATATAACGTCAAAAATTCATTTTTACCAAGATATTTGCTATGTGATATTTAAATTCTACGGCCAGATCGATCGATTTATAGCATTTTAAGTATCGATTTATGGCAATGAGCATTAATGAAAAGAAAGAATGCAGTCAATTCATGTTCACATGATACACGTCAAATATGCAGCGACAATTTTATTTCGGAATCTATTGTGCATTTTACATGAGTAAAGATATTTGATTACGGCAAGGCGTAAGGCAGAATCAGTTATAGATGACATGCTCTTTTATTTTGGTCATGTTGCTTTCGGTCTTGAAATCGCATCAGTCTGGAATGAACATATGTATGCGACGTTTCCTGATTTGCCTGCATCGCGTAATTAACATTTCTTTTTATATCATAAATCCTTAATTTCCTAACATAAAACCAATTTCACATATAACCATCTAACGATCCAACTTCTTAAATTTCGATGCATTTTTAAAAGAAACTAACACATTTCATTTTAAGAGCACACTTCTTATTCCCCAGTTTTATACAAACAATTTAGACAGCGCAGAAAATCAATTTTTTACCGTGGTATATAAAAGTTTAGAAGATAAAACTCTGTGGTCAAATAGAGCCCTAAGCCTTAATTTGTAGCATTGAGCATCAATGAAAGAGTGAATGAAATGAGTAAGATTTCATTTGATTTCATGTGTGAGTAAATTCCGGGAAGAAAATCTCATTTGCCACACAACCACCTAATCGGCGGCCTTTCTATTGACAAAAGAGTTAGCATTGCGGAATAATAAAGGCAACGATAGTTCAGTAATGAAGATAGTGTCGGCCTAATGGTCGCGCTAAATGGGGAATCAATAAATGATTAATCACTTGGCAGATCGGATCCACTCCGATAAGGAGAGGCGACAACCACACGGGCCCAGGGTTGCCGCCCGCCAAACTTTTTTCCCCCCGAGATAACGCCAAGGGATTCTTGGGCCTTGATATAGCCACGATTCTTTGTCCCTTTGTATTCTTCGCACTATTGTCGGGATTGATAACTATATTTTTTAGTCCGTACAGCAGAAGGTTTAGGAAGTATGGTTATATATTTTTTAAGTGATTTTAATCCTTCAGACTCGAAATGCAATTCGTTCGAACTATCGTTTTCAGCAAGGTTCAAGAAATTTCGCCCGATTTAGTAAGAGATTTTTTTTTTCAAATGTATAATCGTTTTGATGTTTCAGGCCTTGGGAAAATATAAAATTAGAAATGAGTTAGCATTTTGATTGGCATTATGAGACGCATTTCTACATCATAATCAGCTGAATATAATGTTTAAAAATTAATTACTAACCGGAACCGGATGATCATATCATAGGATAGAATTTATTCTGAAATACACTGTGACCATTAAAAGATTAAAAGAAATGCTGATAATTATTCAAATAAATATTTAACTTTGTATAATTTCAGTTTGAAATGTTCTTTTCACAAACAGCGAAAACGTGTAGAGATTGATATATGTTACTTTTTCATTAACAAAAAGTAAACCACTCGTTTTATTTGAGTTGCTAAAGTGAATGTCGAATTTTAATTACCAAAATTCTGAATGATTTATGAATAACAAGTAAGAATTTTGTTTCATTATTACTATAATATCCTTACATCTTTCTGAATGCTAAAATATGTCTGGATGTTCTCGCGTATGTTGTGCTTGAAAATTGATTCAATTCTCTCCCCCTTCCCAATCGCACATATCGAAAGAGATCCATGGATAAAGGTTAGTTTAGTTATATTAACGTCCCGTTTGAAGCAACACTAGGGCTATTTTGGGACGGACCTTGTAATTTTGAACCGCGGTCAGATGACGAGGACGACACCTGAGCTGGCACCCCCCTCTCCACACCACACCACACCAGCGGGAGGACGTTTGGTCAGGACGGATTTAACGTGCAACAGACCCACTTACACGACGGTTCTTCGGTGGAATCGGGTCTCGAACCTGAAACTCTCCGGTTCCGAAGCCGAGACCTTACCACCAGGCCACCGCGGCCCTCCATGGATAAAGGATCTAGAATCCAGGGATTTTTCTCATTTCACAAATAAATATGGAACGTGAAGAGAATTTTATTTTTTATCTCGATATTGTCGTATTTATAACAATAGGATGTATATTTTTAGACTTTGTCATGAAACCTTTTTGTCATGCTCTTTTACTTAAATTAATTTTGCTCACATGGAGAGTCTTTTAAAGTAAATCATTTCGTGCTTTGGTGGAAATGATATTATTCGTAAAAGCAATATTTGATTTTATAGATAAATTTCTTATAAACCAGCAGAATCTATAAAAATCCTAAACTTTTAAAACTTATTGAATGATTTTTGCAGATTTCACTAAAATCGGAATAAATATCCATATCATTTATTATTCATTGCAGTTCTATGAAACACATATAATGCAGTAATTTCTCATAACGTCAGTTACATAACATGCAATTGATTGCATGTTGTGTAACTTAATGACTTAATATATTTTATGATGTAATGACTAATATGACTTAATATATTTTTTATTCCTGCAAGATACGCAATAAAAGCGAAACTTAAATTGATGCGGCTCATTTGACTTATCACACATGACTTTGAATTGATTCAAATAAAGTATTTTACAAAATGCATTGAAATCATTTGGATTTTAATGTATTGTCGAAATAATTCTTTAAATAACACAAAACATTAAACAATATCAGAAATAAAAAATAAACTTTAAAATCTAATTAAACATTTATCAAATATTATACAGAACAGCTTTAATATCTGTGTTTCAATGATAATATTGCATGTGAAATTTTAAGCAGCTCTATAATCTTTATAAGTAATTTTTAATTTTTTTTTCTTTAATATGCTAAATCGCCATGATTTTAGTGTTTTTTTATTTCAAATTTTACGGAAGCCATTGAAGCAAAATGCCATTTTGAATCAAGACTTGCGAGAATGTTGCTTGCCAAAAAGTGGGCATTTATAAAAATTTTACTTCTTGGCCTCGATTTACAATTTTTAAGATTCTCTATTAGAAAGAGTTCATTAAAATAAAACGAGAACGATAAATAGCAGAAAGTAGAATCAGCCGATAGTTTTAAGAAACTGGGGGATGTCTTCGGTTCAAAATGCGGTATTTTGGGTGGAGCCCGGTTCTTTTTTCCCCGCGGTTTTTAGTTTTATGCACATTAAAAGAGGATTATCATCTAAGCCTGATTTCTCTAAGGATGTGTCGCTAGGGATGTAGTTGAGACATCATCAAGGTTATTCATAAAAGAATATGATAATAAGAAAAATTGCAGTAAACCTCTTTGTAAGAATGTATTTTTTTATCACAGATTTTCCGCCTTTTCTAAAGCATGCGGCATTTTGAAATGAAAGGGAGCATTTTTTTTCAATCCTTCAAACAGTGCCGAATATCAAATATTAGCTTTATTTGTCATAATTGTGTTATTATTTATATAAAAGAATATTCTAAAGGCTGTAAAAAAAAACTTTACTAAATTTTGTTAAATAATCTTTGGTAAATAAAAGTAAAAACTTGGAACAGCAAGATTATATTTTTAAAATATCAGTTGAGCTTGCATTAATACCAATATTAATCTGAATATAAGAATTTTTAATTAAATATTTAAGGCGTCTTACTTAGAAATAGACAAGAAACAAAATCGATATTTACTAAACAAAATTAATAATCATGATTAGTTAATCATGACATAACCAGAAGTCATACTCCCAAAACAAATTAAACTTATTGATAATAATACAGATTAGAACTTAAAACAGATTTAAAACATCAAATAATTTTTTGCATGATATATTTTGAACTATTCATTTCTATTTCGATCAATGTACAGTGCAATAATATAATACATAATTCTCGAAATTATTAAATAAATAACTCAAACTCATTTCAAAATATATCCTTATACTCTAAATAGCTTTTATAAAATAGCAATCAAAGCATGTTTAAAAACCGATTGATATCAAATGCATTGGGTTTTATCCCGATTTATTTATTGGGTGACTGGTCACATAAAGCCATGATTTTTTGCTTATTACGATTGTACCTACTACATGTGATGTCACAGTCACATGACAATCGTGACATCATATAACTACAAGTTGATTCAACATATAGTCTGTGTATTTTCTGTAGGCGGTTCAAGGTCGCATTTTCTACCTCGTTATTGGTTGTCTGGTACCAGTAACGCGATAGAAAATGTGACTTTAAACCGCTTACAGAAAATACACAGATTATAGGTTGTGACGCCATGAATAAAGTGACTACTTTGTAATCAATAAAGAACAACACAAATGCAGTAATTTAATTTAATCAGATAATTTTCAGGTATGTGATAATAGATACAATAGTAATGAGTATTATAAAAGGCAGGTTGGGATTAAAAATCCTTGGAATGTTTGAATGAGGCAGTAACGAAACTAATCAAAAGATTTGAACAGAAAAATTGCCATTAAGGTCGAAAAAAAAATTTTTTTTTTCATTTAAGCTCATGGGAATATGACCTGCAAGAAATATGTGATGATAATAACAAATTACTTCAGTGGGTAGAATAAGACACCTGATGAACACAATTTTCATGCAGGGTACACTGTGCGACCACATCAATTGCACTAAAAACTTATTAGAAGCCAACGGCACGAAATTGCTTGAACAATCTGGAAACTAGCCGAACAAGAATCCAACGAAGCGAATCAGAAAGAACCTAAAAAACAACTTTGCCAAGTTGTTCGAACTGCAGAGGCCAAAATCCTTCTATGTAAAAACTCAAGCTTGGCACTGTGACTTTGATATACTACACATTGTTGAAGTGTAGTGAATTAGATGGAAACTTAAAAAATGACACAGTTACACAATTTGTTTCGATAGACAAACTGTTCTCTGTAAAAGCATTGAATGAGTGTGCATTGAATCCATAATTTATAATTTCTACTAAATTTCTTCTAATTCGGTTTATAAGTGAGTTCTAGATAATTATGAAAATTAGATCATCCGAATATTATACGCCTTTTTTTTCTAATCAACAAATTGATAATTATATCAATCGATGATATAATTTGACTCGTATGTCGTCTTAATATAAGTATCATTAGAATTATTATGTTCATTAAATATATTTAAAATCAATAAAAAAACTACTTAACAACATCTACTTTTGTTTCCAAATCGATTACATTTTAACAGTTGGTATCCAAAAATTATCATTTTCGTTTAAGAAAAATTGCTTTAGCAAACTTCCATTCTTAATAGTAAACACATTTATAACAAATGAATATTAATAATAAATGAATTTAACCGAAATAACTTTTAACAACAATATTTCATTAGTGTTCTAAAAAGTATTTTTTATTTTAATCATTGTCTTCTTTTTAGTCTTTAATTTACATTTTATCATTATGATTGTTAGGAAATAGTAAAATCAATCTTCTCACTTTCACTATTAGGTGGCACCACGTGAATTATTTTTTCAAAATTTAAGTAAATTAATCTATTAATTGATAATTACATTCCGAACATATTAAAAAAGATCAAAATGTAGAAAATTCTAAAATTCTGTCACATCATGCGAGTAAACGCTGATTAGAAAACTCCATCTTTATAAAGAAGAAACAACAACAAACAAGTAAAATCAAAGTTTGAATTTTGAATATTTTCTCAAGTAAAACTAAGCGTAGAATGCGTTTCAAAAATTTTTTAAATAAGAAAAAGAATAGGATATTATAATTCAAGAATTAAAAGTAGATTTTTAATGGCATTGTAGTAACAAGAAGGATATTTAGCATTATTACTCGCAATATTTTTATCTTACAATCTGAATAATAGAAAGTCATTTCTCTATATCATACCATAATTTAAGTTTATACATGTTTATGACAAATTTTATTCATCTTTATTTTGTAAGCACGCAAATTCATCACACACTTTAACTTAGTTACTGCAGTCTTTTCCTACATAAAAAGTATTTTACTTCTTCTAAATCTGTAGGTAGATACTAGTTAATTTCTTTTTATTTATATTATTCTACAATATAAATCAGAAGAGTAACACAAACATGCCCTTTTCTGTCTAATAACAGTATTTCAAAGTCTTGTAATGAACGCCCTCTTAGAAAAGATCTATAATTTCCGAGAAGAGATAACAACCACGGATGCGGCATAACCTTACAAGGAAACGCGCTGCCAACCTGAAGGTCCTGGTTTGACCTAGAAGCCATAACCCAATTCCCATTCAGATCATTACCCTCTCCTCCACCAGGTAACCATCTGGGGAACCTAAAGGGGACCTCTTCAAGGTTTCCATATTTTTTATGGATGCCTCACTTGCTATTGACCCTGATAGAGCTCTGACATTCACCAGGACGGATCTTGGCTTTGTGGGTTCATCCACACGAACTAACTGAGGATGTCAGACCATGAATGAATATTGTAGTGTCTTGAAGTATTAGGTTGGATTAAGAAATAGCTCACTAGATATGGTTCTTATGGTTTGTCGGTTCCGTTCTACACGCTTTGATGATACTCTGAAGCTTCCTCAATACTCTAAAATAGTTTCTACATCAGTTCATCAAAATATACAGCATATGTTATATAAAATCATGAACGAAGGAACATCATGAATCCTTTGCAAAAAAAAGCAGCTCTTTTATGTCTATTATTTTAAGAAATAACTAAAATAGGAAGCTCTTCCAGTTGGTTTATATTTTTATTCTCCAAGGCTATCCAGTATAATTATTTATAGAATATTAAATGAAATAGCAACTCAATCGTGTACCTATGGCAACAAACTATTAAACATTAAAAAATAATTGGATAATAAGTGAACATATTTTTATTTTTATTTTTCTAAAACTGAAATTCATGTTTCTGAAGAGGTGATGGTGGGTATAAAGGACAACGCTCAGTAGATATGTCCATATAAATAAGTTTTTACTTTTCAGATGCTTTAGTTTTAGGTGCTAATCTATGCTAAGTAAATACCTTGACCTAAAAATTTATTTTAGTTCCTAATTAGAAGATATATCCTGTTTGAGATATTTATTGTTATTTCAATTCCTCCGAGAATGTAAATGACACCTGGGATACCAAGCGTGTCCAAGTTGTTTTCATTTTTTTAAAGCAATTGCTACATTGATTTAATTACAGATTACATATCAAAAATATTGAAAATTCGATGCACGTAAGCAAAAAGTTAAAAGAAGCGTATTTATAAGATTTTTGTTTCATTTCCATTATCGTTTTTAAAACAGATAGTTTATCTCTTCGTAGAACTGTTAGCAAAAACACACACATATATATACGGATTTAATTTTCAACGATCTTTGATATTTCGTACTGTTTTCAGAAATTTTGATGGAGCTTCCCAATTTCATTGTATCCATTGAATTTTATCTCACTTGGAGGGTAATTCAAATGCAAAGTTTATATATGTAAAATCATGACTGAGGTAATACATTTTACTAATTACTTCCAGGTTAGATGTTCAGAAAACAGTTTTGCTAACAAAATAAATAAATAAATAAATTCTTAAAAATCTAAAAAAAAAAGTGGGAAAAAATGCGATGTGTTTATTATTCTAGAAAAATACTTCATTATTTAAAAAGAAAATGCGTTCTACAGAAAAAAAACTGCAATTACAGAGTAATATATTACAAAAAATATTGAATTATTATATTGAAAATAATAAATTAATAGATTACCTATGAATCGGTAAATTTATTCTTAGAAATTAAAATATGAGAAGGCAGTTTTCTTAAAGGTGGAATTTTATGTAATTGTTTAGAAATGAATATAAACTTCAACCAACGGTTGTAGTATCCCTGAAACTTTCTCGCATATTCCCTATTAAAGGTGTTATTTCTCTTCCCATTCTAGAAAAAAATTGCGGACCTTGGTCAAAGTCGTGAACTCCACTAATGCTCAGATTTTTATTTTCAGAGCATCGCACATGCAAATTATGTGTTTCGTAGTATAGTGAAGAAAATCGGTACTTGTATATTATCAAATAGGATGTCATTGGCAAACAATAGTTACGAAAGAGTCTATTAGCATGCGATCTTTGCCACCTTTTTTGCGATTAGAATACAAGTATATAAAACTGGTGTTTGTTTCCGACTGATTGAAACTGAAATTTGAAGTAGAATTATAATTGCAATCACAAGAACACTAACCAATTTTCAATTATTTAAGTCATTGCGCTTTTGAGTTACCGCGTTTACACGCTTTGAAAGTACAGAACAACAGACGATCAACACTTAAACAGTTATAGCTCAAAATCTGATATGGATCTACATTTTACAACTTCTAGACGGATTTGATTATAAATTTAACACAGATCTACTTTAGATGCTAAATATATGTACTAAATTTTATCTGTCGAGATCTAAAAAAAGTCGAGTCTAAAAAAAGAACATATTAATACTCGTATTAACATGAATTCGGATAGCCGCACATATAGACCTCTGAATGGATTTCGTTCAAAATTTAATATATATCTACAAATTCGTCGCAGAAATCATATACCAAATTACATCAGTCTAGCTCAAAGTATTTTTGAGTTACATGTTCACTAACAGACGAATGGACGGAAAAATATAATACGAATAATTGTTTTTCCGATTCGGGGAGGTCAGGAATGGGAAGATCAGACGAAATCCCGAGTTGGAATATTTTGATGATTACAATACTCTCTCTTTATGTACTTCGCAAACAAGAAAGTGAAAAAAAAACAGCCAAAGCTCACCTAATGATTGGATGTCCATAAAAGTACGACTACTTGTTATTATTTGGTGAACTTATTAAGGAGCAAAAATTAGAAAATTATGAACGTAAAATTTTTTTTTACAAGACGCTTTTATAAATGTATTAAAAATGAAAGACAATTGTAACAAATTTCTGTATATCAAAACAGAAGGTGTAGAAACATGAAAGAAAGAAAATAAATGAAGCGGCAATAAATTTTAAAAACTTGATTACAATTCCAATTTACCTTACATAGGTAAAAAGTCCGTTCTGCCTGGATTAGATAAAATATTCTCAATTTCATATTAGATTTGTCCCGGATTATCCTGCCGCAAATTTGGTTTGTAAAGTCTATTTTAGTACATAATAATAATAAAAAAGAAAGAGTGACTAGATTTTTTTTTTTTTAAATAAGCTTTTGAAGAATTATCCTTTATTATATTCATCAACGTGACGGGAAAATAAAAATATTAATAGCAAAACATATTAATCTTTTATCTCTTACTGCATTTTCAAAAAAAAAAAAAAAAAAAACACAACAATAAACTATTTTTAATTTTTAAATTTATTGTTTAACTAGTCATTCTTCTCGTGGCTCTACTCACTTTCATAGGTTATGTAAGCATTTAAGAAAAATATATATACATTTACGTTGTACAGTTTCTTATCTTTAACCCCTTGACAGCAATAAGGACCTTCATCCCTAAATAACAACACCTAATTAATTACTACTGCATAGCTTTCGGATATACAAAACTTTTAACCAGATACATGTATGTAAAGATTGCTAGTTTTCACTCTAGAACATGCAACATAAAATTGGTCATGGAAAAAAAAATGAAGTTTTAGACAAAAAAAAAATGGTGAAATTGTTGCAACATTAATTTTGAAAAAAATATTAAAAATCAGCGAATAATTATATAAAAATAAAAACTAAAACGCTAATTTTTTAAATTTTAAGATAGTGTAAAAATAACTATACAAAAATGTCTGTACAATCTTATATTCCGAAGTTATGGCGGAAACGTGTTAAACATTTCGTAGTACGTTTAATCTTTTTTGGTGAGAAGGAACATTCATGCCAAATTTTGTTTGAATGCATGTTCTTGGGTATGGAATTGTATATTCAATGTTTGAATGCATGTTTTTGGGTATGGAATTGTATATTCAAGCAAACAAACATACATACTGACCTTCTATATGAATTTATTGTTTTTTTTATTATTATTATTCATTAACTTTTTACTTTGGCCAAAATCTCATCCTTCGAGTGCAATAACGTTCCGGATTAAAATCTAGAAATGGTTTTAGTACCACTTATCACATCACCTGAGTCCGTATTTAATTTTTGTTAAGGTCTTTAATAAGTTAACTAGACTGTGGCAAATTTTTATTAACCTCTAACATTCTTTTCGACAAGATGTTATTTTTGGGAACTTTGAGGGCTATATTGTTTCGAGGTCGTTCTACTTCACCGTCCTTCATTATCTGCTAATTTCCTCTCATTTGCCCCAGTATTTTTGCAGTAAAACAGTTGTCAACCTAAATGTTTTGCAGTGCCGCTAATTGTTTTGTGCCAGACTCGTCGATAAATTCGAAGTCGATTATCAGGTCATTCTGACAAACTAAATATACTTCATACTTAATATGTGTCTGGATCGACTTCCAATTTTTCCAAACGTCTACAAGAGCATGATGAGCATGTAATTTTAGTTGAAAATATATCTACACTAAGCATTATTTAAATCTAACGAGAAAAAAAAATGATACTTGAAAACATGACTTTCATGAGAAATCATCTTAATATAAATAAAAATCTTGTGTCAGTGTACGTAAGTAGTAGGTTCCAAATCTTCTAAACAACTGAGCAACCAAATTTTGCACATTTAATATATAAGATATCACAAAGAATAATGTCAACGTTTCATAGCAGCACAAAAATTAATTAAATATTCTATTAATTAGAAAACAAAAATTTTGTATCTTTTATACTTCGAACTACTATACCACTATTTTTTAAATTTTTATTTGATTTTAAAGCATCTTTTGAAAGAGATTTTGTTGGTCTTCAAGTAGTGATTTCAACATGCTTAAAATTAAGTTTAAGTCAATCGCTCAAATGAAATCAACCTTTTGTTTCATTTATGAACAAACTGTGCAAAATTATTAAAATAATTATTAATAACTTATGAAGAAAATAAGCTATCGGAGGTATTTAAAAATCATCAGGTGCAATTGATATTCTCATTTTAATTAATTAAAAACAAACAATTAAATATTTTGTATAATATTTTATAAAAAATTAGTTTTCATATTAAAATATCTCAGATGAAGGAAGCAAAGCCAGATATATCAACTAAAATATATATAAAAATTCTGAATGCCAATTTTTCTGTTCCCTCTAAAAATCAAAACGACTGAATATAACATATTCCCCAAATTTTTCTAATATATACTGCGAAGCATAGGAAAAGGTTTAGTGAAATATTCGTGACAATTATTTAAATAGTTAATTTTTAATTAGCTAAAAATTATGTTTCCTTTTCAGTTTTCACAACATTACGGTGCCCAAGGTTTGTTTAGTAACCGAAATTTAAAATAGACAAAACATGGGAAAAGAGAGATATTAAAATAAATTTTATTTTTCCTTTTGATACTGAGGAAGTAATTCTGAAAAAATATTTTGAGATTTCTTAAAAATTAATTCAAAGCTTGAATTCTTATTGATTTTTTTTTCCACTTTCATGTTGAGGGAGATTGAAATTCTGTGATGAAAATATCAGCCTTCATATTCCAAGTTGTAAATACATATTCAGTTTGCCACTTACAATGCTTAACTAAATTTTGCATTATTCTTTGAAATTTTTAATAATTTATGGGAAAGATAGCTTTCTATCATTCAGCTTTTTTTTCTCGTTTGGTACAGTTTGTAATTTGTAGAGAAAATTCTTTCGTATAACACATTCTCTGATTTTAATTAAAAATAAAGTTGTAGATGCTATTATGTTGGGGTTCCGTCGAGTGCTAATATCAAATATATTTTTACTTTCTTACACCAACATAGATTTCAACAATTTATTTTATGTATCAAAACTTCAGTCTTTGCAATAAATAATTTTTAGATAATAAATACTTCAAATTTTGCTCATACATACTGAATTATAAAAAATATTTTAGTGAAGTATTGGGATAATTATTTAAATAGCTAATTTTTTTTATCAGTAAGAGGCATAAAAATGCTTTCTTGTCCAACAGCGCTGGGTGTATAAGCTAGTGTAATAAAAAAACTACATACACAAAATACCCGAATATAAAAAAGAAACTACTGTAAGAAATTGAAAAAAAAAGGCTTGTACGTGACTCTCTGGTTTCACAAATCTAAGCAAGAGTATAAAAAATTTTAATAATAAATAAATTTTAAAAATAGGTAAATAAAAATTTAATAATGAATAATAAATAAGTTGTAAAATTTTCTGCAGCTATGCTTGGATATTTTAGAGGACAACTTTCTAATATCTTTACCAAGAGAATTTATCTTATAATTATGTTGATTGATAATAAGGGAAATAAAAGCATTTTATTTATTTCCCAAAGAATTGCGTTATATCATAGAAATATTTTCTTATTTAACACTCATCGCAATCGCCACTTACCTAGTTCGCTAGGTTACTGGATATACACTGGTGTGCAAAACTTAAGCAACAGGTATGTTTTTTGCCATAACTTCACGAGAACTCATCTGAGAGACATGAAATTCAGAAATGAGATACAGCATTTTGTTCTGAAAGAATGACGAAAGCATAGTTGCGCAGAAATGAATACAATGCATACAGTATGGAATCAAACAAAAAAAGGCTTTATTGAACTCATAGTATCGTTACACATGATTGTCATTGGATCAGACTTCGTTTTTATGGATGACAATGCACGGCCACACAGGACTCATGCTGTTGAGGAGCTCTTGGAAAGTGAAGATATCACTCGAATGGATTGGCCGGCGTGCTCCCCTGATTTAAATCCGATAGAACATGCGTGGGATGCTTTGGCGAGACGCCTTGCGGCACGATTACATCCACCTGGGAACACCCGACAACTTAAACAGATGCTGATTTAGGAATGGGCCCTCTTACCTCAAGAACTGTTGGACAATCTGGTGCTGAGTATGGGGAGACGGTGCGAAGCAATCATTGCAGTAAGGAGAGGGCACATCCCATACTAAGGAACATCTGCTTTTCTTCCTCTTGGACAGACAATCATGTGTAACGATACTATGAGTTCAATAAAGCCTTTTTTTGTTTGATTCCATACTGTATGCATTGTATTCATTTCTGCGCAACTATGCTTTCGTCATTCTTTCAGAACAAAATGCTGTATCTCATTTCTGAATTTCATGTCTCTCAGATGAGTTCTCGTGAAGTTATGGCAAAAAACATACCTGTTGCTTAAGTTTTGCACACCAGTGTATTTAATTCCATTTAATTGTTTACATACATTTTCATATCCACGATTCTGCCAAATTGTCAGCTATTAAAGCTGTGTTATTTTAATTGTCTTAGATATGTTCTCTTTATTGTGTACATGAGCCTTTCTAATGAAGACCAATCCCATGTCTTCATAACGCTATTAAAAACGTAAATGCCCAGTTCACCAATCTTTTAAATTTCGCGATACTGGAACTTTTTCATGGTAAAACTTTCGTGGTACATTTTTTTATTCGTCTTGTAAACTACACATATATTAAACAGAATCCTTCTTCTTTAGCTTTCAACAATGGATAAAAATTCCACTATTAAATATTTGAGAAAACAATGAAAACTGTTTGAATTTCAGGACAACGATTTAATCTGCAGTTGAAAGTAAGAGAAAAATATTTTCTTAAAAAAATGTTGAAATTCAAAGAATATTTCCTCGACTATTAAATTGGTATCGTTAAAAATACATTAAAAAATTTTTTTGAAACTGTGTGACATTTATTTTTGTACTGTAATATTTTGGAAAGTTATCGCGGAAAAATACCAAAAATTCGTTTAATTTTATATTAAAATTCTACTTAAACCTTCAAATTTTTTTTCCGAGAGATTTCCGCCCTCCAAAATATATATGCACTAAATTCTGTACCTCTGGTTCAAGCTGTCTGGCCTATAGATACATACACATTCATCTTTATTGTTAGTACAGATTACTCAGCTCACATTAATATCGGATGGCTAAAAGTTTTTGTGCAAAAGTAGCTATTCTTTCATTCAGTTATGCGGATCGACAATACCGCAAAAAAACTGATTAACATCGAAACAGTTTTCAATCTCTTATGAATTCAAATGGTAGTTAATGTAACAATTACTTATAATAATAAAGTAATCGATGCAATAATTTGCAAAGCATACTGCGCATATTTCTAGACACTATTTACACCTTGAAATTATTGAAATCAAATGTTATTTATCATGAAAGTTAAAATTTCAAATCGTAATTCATGCACTTTAGTACTAATTTACATAATACAAAATTATTGAAAATTATATACATTTGCCATCTAGTCAGATGATTAATGTAAAAGTGGGTAAAGCTCAACAAATGCCCATACAGAAACTTTTATTAATCGATTTATTTTCCTTATAGAAATATGTTACTGATTTATTCTCTTTATAGATTTATATTTATTCTTCTTAACATTCTTGTTCTGTTGAACTAGAGGTTATTACCACAGCTGTCTCGTGAAGAAGTTACACTTCTCACACTTCTAAAGTATGTAACCTACAATGAACTTTTGACAGTACGACTCCAATTCCTCTCACATTTTAGGTTACAGCATGCCTTTCATGGCCTCAACATTGTTAAATTGTATCCTTCCATTATAACGAATTTATTTGCGACCGAGTGCCTTACATGGCCTCAAACATCGTATAATTGTATTTTTCCGTCTAGGCCCATTTATTATAAGCTCTTATAATTGTATTCTTCCGTTCAGGTAAATTTATTGGATGCGGCGTGTCTTTCATTGACTTTTTTTATGCTTCCTCTGCAGTCTTTTTATGTTGCCTCTGTAGTCTTTTATGCTTCTTCTGTAGGTATTTATTTCAAGCTGAAAAAAATGAGCAGTCTTTAAATCGAGATAATTCTCAATTTTTTTTTACAATATCCATTTTTGTCCATTTGTCAAATGTTTCATTTCTTTAACTACCACTACGTTATTTTATTAAATCGAAATAAACAATTAATGATTGCTACATTTTGTTTCTTTAGGACTTCTGTACTTCGTATAAAGTTCTTCTTCAGAGGTTATCGTATGAACAGGAATTGAATTTTTACCATACAGTTTATGCTGAAAAGCATATACATTGGAGAAATTTTGTTTTATAATTGCTTAAACAATTAAAGTAAAATACTTTACAGCGATGGCGGATTTAAGAATTTTGAGACCCTTGGCATAAGGTCCCTCTTTTAATAAGATTGTTAATTTATTTTCATATTCAGGCACTTTTTAAATATGTTCATTTTAAGTTCCAAATTTTTATTTTATAAATTTTATGAATATTTATTTGTTTTTTATTTATCTTTTGGAGTTCCAGACTGTCCGGTATCACATTTGTACACAATATTATTAAAACAGATGTTCGATTCTCTAAATATTCTGATAACAAGTGCACGTAATGAAGTATATAATAACATCAGCAATTATACTTGATAAAATGTTAATAATATCCTAATGTTTAATCATTCATAAAATTTGATTTTTATTTTACAAATTTATTTATTTAGCAACTAAGAAAATAAATTTTTTAATCGACCTGCTTGCAGCCCCCTCCCAGCTTAACGGCCTTAAGAGGTTATTTAGTCTTTTTTTTTTTTAAATTACTGCCAGTCACCCCATTACCACAGAACTAAGCCGTATAAACAGGGATTATTGAGACTGGCTGTTATGACTTAGTCTGTCTAACAGGAAATTGTCTCTGCTTTACATATAGGTATAAAAGATACCACATATATTTCGCATATTCATGAAAATACGGATTACCTTGTTTCCATTTCCGACAAAAAAAAAATATTTTTTGATATTTTGCCATCATTTTTTTCCCCCCATTATACTTTTTTTTATTTTTTTTACTTTTTGTGCAAATATTTTGTAAAGTTTGTGAACAAATGCGTTCGCCAAAAATTTAAAATATCATTTTACTGTGCTGGCTACATGACTCAGTTTATTATAAGATAAGAACACACTGTTTAATCTTTTAAAAAAAGATAGAAATTTGTAAAAATATTAACAACGATGTAGAAATTTCATGAATTCTTCATACTCATATTTTTAACTCTGTGGAAATAACTGGGTCAAGTATTCATGAATCATATATATATACATATATATCCCAAGTAAAAAAATATCACTTTATATATTCTTTTTTCATCTGTATTCATGCAGCCATATATTTAGAGACAAACTGGATAAGTTTCTTAAAGGCAACACTTGGCATTTAAGGGTTAATGATATTAAAAATGATTTTGGATGACTCAATTCGAATTTAAAAAAATAAATAACTATCTGAATGTATTTTTAATTTATTTAAATTTCAATTTTATTAGGTACCTAAATAAAGATATTCAAATCAAATTATC
>JAPMOR010015631.1:166277-182992 GCA_026543865.1 Argiope aurantia
AGAGAGAGAGAGAGAGAGAGAGAGAGAGAGAGAGAGAAAGAAAGAGAGATCGCACAATAGGTTATTTTAGATGTTGAAGAGGAGAGCAACTATTTTCCTTTTCAGTAGGTATTTTTATAAAGCTGATGCTCTCATATAGAGATTCACAAAGTTGCTAGCTTAAAATATTTGGCAGGGAGAGGAAGCAGTTGTTTTTCCTTTATATGCCAGCTTTCAAATCATTCAGGGCAGATGTCTTTTTCAAATTATGTTTTTGACAACTTTTGGCACAGCATCAGCAAAAATAGGCAATTGAAACGAATAAATAAATTTAAAAAACATATTTGAAATTTATTGAATTATACGATATCAGTCACTATTTTGAGGATTAAATAAATAAAATATTGCTATGAATTTCCTTTGCCGTGGTTTGATGACTAATTAGGAAATTTTCAGACCCCAATTCTTAAAATAGAACGCGAGGGATGGTTTCCAACTGAAGACATCGTTAATAAGATTAGAAGGAAGGCATAAAAAAACACCAATTTCCTTCTAATGAAAGATAAATTAACTAGTCACTTTTCTAGTCGTAGTCGGTACTACTAACGTTATCTTAATAACATTCCGTTGACTTCGGTGGAACCGTTCTATCTAAAAATCTGTCTATTCGATATGATGATATTATACGGCACTTTGTAACATAACCATTATAAAATGCTACGAAATGCTGCTAATATGTATTCATTTCAGTTTAATTACTACTAACCACTATTCCCACAAAGGAAGTCTGTTATTTTTCCAGGATATGCATTTGGAATTTTCAAAAGGCATTCGCCAGATGTTTCGTACAGAATCTGTACCACCATCTCAAGTCCTATCTCTTTTTTTTTTTTCTTACCTTTAGTCATCGCAGATGTTTACTTAAAAATGGTCGACGATTTCCACGAATGAATCCAAACCGCACAGTTGTCACACCTTTGCTCTTTTTACGTAATGAATGAGATTCTCGAGCATTGCTACAGAAGTAGGGGAGGGACGCGGCCTACATTCTCGAATTTTACAACGCATTTTACTGTGGGTAGGGGAGAAACGGAAGTACTCTGTCGCACTCTTTCCCCAAAACTGTTACGCCAGCAAGTTCACTAACCTGTCATTCCAAGAATCGTGGATATGGGATACATCGTGTGTCGCTCGTATTTTTTGGTGACATAACTCATGGTTATCTAAAAGAACAGAAATCGTCTCTTTTTTTAAACAGAGATAGGAAGGGGTCATACTGCTCACAGATAGGATTTTATGAGTGTCATGTTGCATTTAAAAGAGAAATAAGCTTGCGATGAAATTTTGTCAGTTATTTTGTCAAAAATATAAAAAAAAAAACCATATTAAATAAAACAGATTCTACCAGTATTTACACAAAAAGAGATTTACAAAAGCAAGATAAGGAGGTATTCACCATCTTTTTTTTTTTCCATTTTTTTTTTTTTTAACTATGAAGCTTAACACTTTGATCCTCGAATGCTTTTAATCTCTTAATGGCACATTTTGTTTGAGACATTTGTCATTTCAACCCATAAAAATACCTAAAAGGAAACTTGAGCATATGCGAAGAATTTCCGTCTTTAAAATTGTTACTTTGAGATTACGATTTAAATACCAACAGATTTGTAATTCGATCGAAGAGTCTGACACGTCATTGTACTTCGACTGGATTAAGAATAGAAAACGTTATTAATAACTTCGACTGAAAATTATAACATGAATCAGCTTAACAAGAAATTGTTATTCAAAATATCTTCATAATATTGCCTTGGCTTGACGCTATTACTTATATAAGGATCCCCTCTCTTATTTTATACCTTCTGTCTGATGCCTGGTGAAATGAAATGATATTTAAAAGTAAATAGATTCTAACACCGATTTTAAAATAAGCATGCATTGTTTATAGTTAAAAAGTAAGATTCAACATGACATGACTATATTTAATGCTTCGTAGATAATAATATTTAGAAAACAATATTAATATATAATTCATACTGAAAGTTTTTTTTAAAATAATATTAGAGTAAATCCTCCATAAAATTGCATTATTTCTTCTCTATATCGAATTCCACAGATGCAGAGGGAAGATTTAAGGCGAAGCGAGGATGACAGCCTTATAAAAGCTAATTTTTAAGATGTTAGAAAACAAACATAATGCCCTGTTATTATTATATAATTATCTTAATTATAAATAATATAATCATTTTACTAAATTATTTTATTAATATCATAATTTTCAAAAATTCCCTTGAGAAGCAATTAAACAGCATAACAATTTTAAGAATTTTCCATACTAAATCATTCATGGATTTAGATTGGATTTTATTTATTTATTTAAGTTCAGAATAAAGATAACATCGTTTTGCAAACTTTCATTTTTAATAATATTTATTTCCGAAAGAAAGTAATGGCGCAATTCATTTCAATCGGCCAGAAGATAGAATACTTTTAAATAGTTAGTGTAATTTAATATAAACCAAACACGTTACCAAAACGCACGCGTCAAAAAGTTCAAAGTCGAAAATCATTTGGTTCAACGCAACGTAAAACAGATTATTGTGCATATCGTTACCCGCTCATTGCCACCGAAAGAGTAATGCGAAAACCAAACAGTTTGTCTGGCATTCTGCGGAAACAAAATAAACTTACAAGTTAAAATAAACGTATTCTATATATGTTTATATTTTGAATGAATTTTTTTTTTCATTAATTTGTTTAAGCAGAAGCGGTGCACAATATTTTAATGAGCAATGGAAAATTAAGAGTCAAAATGGTATTTTTATTGCCACATAAAATTTCTCACAGATTTTATATGTAACAGAGAATAGACTAAAGGGGGATTATTCGGCAAATAAATAATTTACGAAGCAATTTATTTATATACCGAAATTAGCGTTACTTAAGCAATTGTAAATTTTTGTAGCTTTATTGCATAATACTTGTAGTTTTTACATGACAATTAAATATGCCAGGAATTTTCAGGTTTAAATCATTTTTGAATTTAAGATGTTTATTTTGATCTCCACAGAAAATTGTTGGATCAGTCAAATACTTTTGTTCTTATTAATAAAAATTTGGAAAAGAATACTTTTCAGATATGCTCAAGTTTTCTGCGATTTTTTCAAAATGAAGCAATCAAAGTAGAAATAATTATCGAGAATGTATCGAAATTCATCTATAATTTTCTATTTTTCTAAAGAATGGGTCAAATAATCTAATTAATTGCGTAACAGAGTATGCATCATAAAAGCATCAGACATGTAATATTTGAGCCAAATGACTGATACTATTAAACGAACAATGATATTAATTGCACATTGCATACTGACATTGCAGACTTCCCTTCAGACTTCAAGCTATCTTACTCTAAACAAAAATTTAATAGTCGAAAATATTTCTAGCAATTCATTTGATTAGATGACTAAGATAATAACTTAAATAAACAATTTTGAAAAATGTAGAGAAATTCTAATCTTTTATTTCGAAATATCTTTGTCAGGGCTAAAGAAGCCAGCTGCTGAAATCAAGTTATCAAAGAACAGAAACTTTCTATCAGTATTAAATCAAGAAAAATGTCACTTGTTAGCACTTCCCAAAGAAATCATCAGATAAACTTCCAACTTCCCATTTCACGAAACCTCAAAGGTATCTCTTCCTGTGGACACCTATTATTGCGGTCAGGTGAGGGCATCCATTTTCGAACTTCAGTTCTCCAGACATGTTCTTTAAAAATAGCAGATAATAGATACAGCCAAGTTTTAGCCTTTAAAACAAAGAAACCATCAAATCAAATAAAAATTCAGTAAAGAAACATTATGAAAAAAAAAAGTATTGGAGAATTGAAGAAGATGATCAAACTTCCCTTGCGATGGCTAAAAATGACTGATGTCAATTTGATGACCAGAAGTGGACCAGCGAGGGGCCATCAGTGACGGTCATCCGCTCTTGCCGAATGACCAACACTCCGTGATCGCCAGTTATGATGACAAACCCTAAGAATCTTCGCAACCGAAGGGAGAGATTTATAAGCTTCGGGGGGAGATGGGATTGATGTTAGGAGGGGGGTGAGTAACTTCTGTCTAGCGGAGGTTACGCATTAGACAACGCTGACTGGATTTGAAATCGGATAGTTGTGCTGGTCTCTGAAGCGGAATTTAATATTTCTTTTTCTTAACATCACTGGTTTGCCCAGACATTAAATGATGCTTTCCAAAAAAACTTTTTTTTTAACATTCTTTCTTTGTTTTTTATGATCTTCTGTTGCTTTTGCTTGAAAGGAACATGATACTGGGTATTACAGGCACTCCTAAAGTTCGGAAATTTTATGATGAAAATTGTATCAAAACGTGAAAAAGTTGCCGTTAATGCTCGTCTGTTAGTTGTATTATGGTTAAGACAAATAAATGTGCAAAGGATTATGAGAGTTGGTTATTTCTTTTACAGAAATAATATTATATTTCACGAAATGCTATGTTGAATAACAATGGTATTTGTTAGCAATTTATACAAAGAAATATTAAATAAGCAATCCTTTGCCGAATGATAATATTTTATCCATTTTAATAAATACTGCCCCATTTTTTATTACTTTATGTGATTTTATTACCTAAAGTAGCTAGCTATAAATGAAAAAATACAAATCTTATTAGTAACTCATAATAGTGAGTAACTAATCTAATAATTCTAGTTAAAAATACGATGATAGAAAATTTAATCACGATAACGAAATGGTAATAACTGATACCACATTGGTACACGCTTGAAGCGTTTACAGTGTTTTGATGAAATAAGCAGTTTGGGTGAAAAACGGAAAATACCTGAAACAAATATGTCGATGATTCAGATGGAGCGACCTATTGATTAAAAAAATGAAAAGTTCTTTAGCAACTCGTAATTGATTTTGTGTGTGTGTGTGAGTTTCTTTACCCAAATTTAAGGTCATGTGATTATTATATAATTTCAAAAAAGAAATTCTAAATTGTTTCAGAGATTGTTATAGAGACAGACCGCTCCATCTGAATCATCAAGAAACCCTGAGTCGCAATAAGTATTCTAGTATTTACATATCGTTGGAAACGAGTTGTACAGAATGAAAGAGACTTATTACATTGAAGAACTGTGACGATATACAGAGGATTGTCAGGGTTCTTGAACTTAGGCATTATTACTGGAGAAAAAATGGCACTAAAAACGCAATTACTTAATAAAGCAAAATGTACAGTTTTAATTAGAATAAAATACATAAAAAAATATGCTTAATAATATGAGAAAAACAGTAAGAAGGGAAGAAAGAGGAGACTTAAGAGATTTAAACAATATTGCGTAACGTTTCCAAACTGGCAATTCAGTTCGGCTCTGGAGTCATGTTGGCGTGTAGGGGTATCAGTTAACTGTTGATGTTTGCTCATTCTTCTTTTGTTCTTATTAGAGCTAACATCGTAGAATTCTTTGAAAGCTTAATTTTCATTCGTGTCTAGTTTATCAAAGAAACTTTACATTTTTTAAAGTAATTCATTAATAGGAGTAAGTTGGAGATCTTTTGAATATGAATATTCTTGACAAGCTATGACGTTACTGACTAGGCGTGCAGTTTTATTTTCAAAGGCTTCAAATTATTAATATGTGTTTGAATAGCAGTTGCTCTGATCAGAAATGCGTAGATAGTAAGTGGACGAAGAATTACTTTATAAACTACCAATCATTTTTTTTAAAACTGTGTTTCAGAGTTAATTACTGGATATATTGGCTTTGGCACCTTTGAAATTACGTTTGATTTTATGAATATAGTCCTGTCCAGAGAAACGTCATGGTAGATTGTTTCATTTGTCATTAGGATAGTTTTTTTTTTTTTTTTTTTTTTTTTTTTTTTTAAGTTTAGGAGGAGGAGGTAGATTTCTTTTCCAGTAAATAAAAATACGGCTGGATATTTACTTAAGTTTATTTGAATCTTCCACTGGGAAAGTCAATAATCAAAACTGTTAAGAGAGTTTTCAGAAATGGTGCTTGGTTCTTTATTGTTACAAAATATCGATGTATCATATAAACAAGTACGACAGCGTTTAGCGTCATTACACTGAGATAAGTCATTAATGTAGACATTGAAACTGAATACGCCTGTTTAATGTTTCTGGGCATAGGGATAAAATTCAAAGAATTGAAAAGAATTCTTTGAAATTAGAGGAGCAAGATAAAAACCGGCAATCCTTTGGCTAATTATAGACTAGGGTCCTTCAATATTTGCAAAAGTTATAGCATGAGTGTACACTCGCTATTTACTGTAGGACTATTTAATAAATGCACCGGGACTATTTAATAATGCTATGCACCGGGGCCCCGCGTCTGAGGGGGTCCACACCGTGATTAAGAATCTACGAGAATTTTAACTTTATTAACTTGAATTCATTTAGTAGTGTTTTTGAATTAGTAATGTTCGTTTTTAAATTTTTTTCTTTATTTTAGTAAAATATACGTTTTTTAGATCAAATTGGACTAATGGTTACATTTAAATTAACATAGTTCATAATAAATAATATTTTTACTTCTAGTTCGTAAAATTTCAGCTCACAGACACATGCGCGGAATTACCCCATTCAGTACACGGAATTATCCTCCTTAGGGGGATTATTTTTATATTTTTTTATATTATTTATATATAGAGAGAGAAATAATATATATATATTTATGTATATATACATTATTTATACATATATATTTTTTTAGAAAACTGATTATTTGGAAAAAGAAAACTGATCGGACAAAAAATGATTTCTCATTCTCATCTCACTTATCATTTCAGAATTTACTGTCTCAAAACTTCCTTAGGTACGCGGAATTCCTCCATTTTCCCCTAGACAGCTTTCTAGGACCACTGGGCTAAGGGGAGGAAGTAATAGGAAATTCGATTAAAATTCGTTATTATCTTTGATGCCAAATAAATAATTATATAAACGAATTGCGTGAATTATAAATAAGACTATAATGTGTGATTACGCCGAATTATTATTAAATGATTATAAATAATTACATGTTTGTAATACATTGGATGACTTCATGGCCTATTTAATTGTTTGTACAATATTTCACTTGATAGCTATGGTAAAAATTTAACTTTTCATGTTATATTTACAAGACAGCTAATGTTGTATTAGTCTGAATTTTATTATTTCTTTATAATTTATCGTAATGATCACATGTTTTATTCATAAGTAAGGAAATCATTAACCGATTATTATGTTTGATTTTTTAAGAATTTCACTAATTTAGCCATTTTTCTCAAGATGAATTTCCAGATAAATTTCAATTCTGCTGACATATTCAGCAGTTTAAATGAAGGACCTCATAATCCCCACTGCCTTAAAGCCACAAAATGAATAAATTCGCTCTTGGTAATAGTTTCATTTAAAATAGACGAATGCATCACCAGCACAAAGCAAATTTTCTTGAATTTTAAAGTATTTAGTCGGTAGACTAATCACTTTTTAGTGACTTCATTTCATATTCCAGCTACTAAATACCGTCAGTCGGAAATTACATTTTAATTGGAGAGATCTTCACAATGTTCCTTAATTTCTGCTATTAGGGAATAAATCCTGATAATAGAAGTTAAGTGCAAACATGCTTATAATTTTAAACAAGCTAATGTTTCTCAAGGCTCAATTTTCAAAATACCTTCATATCTGATGGGAAGCTTTAGATTCATATGAGAATACTTTCATTGTTTATAAGATACGATAGTTATTTGTTGAAGAATAACAGCTGCATTTCTCATCTCTAAAGAGCTTCTAATTCGGATTATCTGTAAATTAAGAAAATTATATAAACATTAAAAATGTGCCAATCAAATAACTAATTTTTTTAAAAATTGTGTGTAAAATTTAACACTACATTGACGAATGAATATTAAGATGTAATCGCATAAAACAAAGAAAAAGTTTTTCTTCTTAGTATGGCTCTATGGAACGGTGTTTTGATTCTTAAAATTTTTTCGTGTCGTAAAAATATCATTTTACTGTCAAATTTTATTTTTAAAAAAAGTGCAGATAAATTTTTTAAAAAATTCTTTTAGTTTAGAAGAAAGAAAAGAGATAGCTCTCAAACTGACTATCAGACAGAATTATCTCCTTTTTACTGAATTATCTCCATTTTTGTCTAAAATAACGAGTATAAATGCATTATTTCATAACTTATAACATTTATTATTCCCTTATTCAAGGAATGGTGCAGATTGTCAGTTAACTCCTTATATTTTTCAGATTCTAAAATCAGCTTAGAAACAAGTGTCCTAAGAAAAAGTGCTTGCTATCCAATAATATCCTTTTATATGATTTTATTTCGAGAGCTTAAATTTATATTTCAGGATTAATCAACAAATTTGCTGCATGCCAGCTATAAAAATGGTTGTAATAAAATCTTGTAAAAAGTTGAAATAAAAATGTTTGTAGTATTAACTAGTTACGCCCGATATTATCGGTCAGAGTCAACAACAAGTCAGAGTCAACAACAACTTCTATGACATCCAAAAAATCACGCAGCCTTCAGATTTATCTCGGAACAATGCATTTTTAGAGAAGACGCTCTTTACCAAAATTAATGAACATTGAGAGCAAATCCCCATGCGGTATTCATGTCTTTATATTCACATCGATAAATATTTTCTTCATTTAAAAATTTTCAAATAAATATACTGAAAAACTTCTCGAAACATAAAACTTATGAATGCAATCATACTTTTATAAATAGTTGCACCAACATTTAAGACAAACCGATTTCCAGCTCCAATATTAATAACTAGACAGATGAGAAAATGTCGAAGAGTTTGAAACTTATGAAAGGCGATACACAGAAAAGTTCTTTTAAAACACAGACCATTTCAATTCAGATGTCATAAATCTCCATTCAACATTTCTGCAGGACACATCGGAGATTTCTTTTTCCTCTCCCCCAAACAAAACAATAACGTCTGCAATGTTTAGAAATGAGAGCGGCCTGAAAGTACTGGTAGGGGGTTGATGGTCTGGAAAACGAAACTAACCAAGTCACTGCTCTTCCAAGCAGCATATGAACAGAAAAAAAAATGGCAATATTATCTGAATGAAATCGTATCTTTTCATCATGATGTGCTCCTGCTGTTAGCTTCCCGCTTTCTTGGAACTGGAATTGAAATTCTGTGCCTGAAAAACAAAAATGTTCTAGTATTTTTACACACTCATCCCAATCACTACTTCCTAATGCTTTTCTATATCTACCAGTGAACATCGTACGTGATTACATTACTACTTTTCTTTAAAATTGATGGTAGTATTTTGGGGAGTTTCTGACAACATAATATGTATAAAAGTAATAGCCTTTCTCAGATCTTAAGCTCATTATATCTCTAAAATTCAAAAATAACGGTCTTTGCTGAAATAACGAACTGATTAAACGGTCTCCACCTTCCATAAAAGAATGTGTTCATGATGTTGATAATATACAATGCATTGTTCTCAAAGTCATAAGCCACCTCTGTTCAGAAATAAAATCTGATTAATATTTTAAGTTCATGAACTGTTTTTAAGGAAGGAATTAATTCGTTGATTCTCACAGCTTAAAAGGACACAAGAAATTAATATCTTCATGATAAAAAGAAAAAAAAAATATGTTCAAAAGAATCATTTCTACTGAAGCTATGTATGTTAATGTGTATTTATTCTTGTAGTGTTTAATTAATTATCTGCATGATTTTCTTTGCAATGTAATTAAATACCCTTTGTTTTGAAGACATGTCATATTCATTCATCTAAAAAACATGAAACAGACGTGTCTATGGATGCCACGTATTTTATGAATCAAATTTTAGAATTTGTTAATGACGTGATTTTAACTTTTTGTTTGAAAAATATGGGCATTAGATGCACGAATCAAGCAAGAGACGTCTCAGTTAAAGAGTTGAATTATTTTTGTGTAAATGCGGTGTAGAAAATTCGTTAATGGAATGAATGTACAGCCAATTTTTTTCTTCCAGGAGCTCAAAATAAAGATATCTGTCTTCAACAGGTCATTGCAGTGTATCAAATTAATATGTTAAGCTAACCGTTTAAACAGTGACATATCTCTGGAGTTTAAGCAAGGTGTCTTAATTGCTCCTTATAATTCAATCTAATTGCTCTTTGAAATGTGAAAAAATATATATTTCGAATCATTTTTAGTTGCTAGTTTGTCCGTCCAAACAATGCGTTCAAATAACAGGTTATTAACCTGAAAGGAAAAGGTTAAATAAGAAAAATATTGGCAACTAAAGAAAATGAGCTATCAAACGTTAATATACTTGAAAAAATGAACTAAACGAGAAAAATCCATTTCTGGAAATGTGGCTCACAGATTTCAAACAGTCATTTGACAGAAAAAAAAGTGGGGAAAATTTTGTTTGAATTTATCTCAGTTATTATGTCTGAAAATATTTTCTCCGCCTGAAAAAATTTATCCTCCAAGATTATTAGTCTTACTTTAAGCGAGAAACCTAAGCTCAAACACACCCTAACCCTTCCTTGTCCAGAATGTGTGGGGCTGAGGTGGCCTGGTGGTAAGGTCTCGGCTTCGGAACCGGAGGGCTTCAGGTTCGAGACACGATTCCACCGATGAACCGTCGTGTAAGGGGGTCTGTTGCACGTTAAATCCGTCTTGACCAAACGTCCTCCCGCTGGTGTGGTATGGAGAGGGGGATGCCAGCTCAGGTGTCGTCCTCGTCATCTGACCGCGGTTCAAAATTACGCGGTCCGTCCCAAAATAGCCCTAGTGTTGCGTCAAATGGAACGTTACTATAACTAAACTAAACTTATCCAGAATGTGTAATATACTAGCATGCTTTGGACGGATAATCCAACGACTTAAAATAATAAAAATGTTATGTACATTTTCACATGCAATGTATTTTGCATGTTATGTAAAATTTCAAGTATTTGTCACTTACGATGAAAATTCAGCCAGACTACCAGAAAAGAGAACTTGCCTTCGAATCATTACACAAATAAAATTTACAGTAAAGTCGTCTATTTATATATTTTCTGTATTAAATATTAACTGAAGTATTGAC
The DNA here is from genome assembly GCA_026543865.1 of Argiope aurantia. Classification (NCBI taxonomy): domain Eukaryota; kingdom Metazoa; phylum Arthropoda; class Arachnida; order Araneae; family Araneidae; genus Argiope; species Argiope aurantia. The sequence goes on from JAPMOR010015631.1 coordinate 177,367, forward strand.
AATCGAGGAAATCATATTTATTATGGTGGCGTAGCATGGAAGTTGGGAGAATGAAAAACAGTCTCCAGAATCATTTTCAATTTAGCATTACGATGTAAAAAGTATCAGTCTCTGGTAGTTTCATTAGCTACTATTTTTAAATTAGACAAATAATGCACATAATTAGAGAAATAATATAAATAAATTGTTTGTTACAGAAGCAAATATCGGAGGAAGGATCATTCTTCAATTTTTAACATCATATTTTTTCAATCAGAATTATCAAGAAGCACTTATTCTCAGAGAAATGTTTTATCCAAATTATCTGGGTAAAAAAAATAATCTCGCCAAATTTGCTTTAAATATCGAAAACACTTGCCAGACACTTGGTACCGTTAACAGGATTACCAAATTTTGTGAGCTAGACTCAAAAACAACAAACAAAACAAAACGTTTGGCGTCTGTACATTGCAATTAAATTTAACAACAATAACGTAACTTTTGTCTTTCTATTTTCATTTTTAAATAATTTTAATCTGGTATATTAATGTTAACGGCTACAAACTTTGATTTCGAAGTATCCAGGTGCTTAAAATCATCAAAACGTTTTAAAATATGGATTGCAGATCTTAATATCACCAGACACAATTTAGTGAACTAGAAACTGAAATTTAGATAATTTTATGTAAAATCTGTCACTTTCACTTTTGAACCTAAAATAAACTTCAGTCACATTTTTTAAAAAAATAATTGTCACAAAAACAGATCAAGTCAATTTTATTTAAATCAGTTTGGTTGTAACTATTATCACCATGGTTTTTTTTTTCATTATACATTAGATTTACAGTGGGTTGGGTTGCCCTATCATTGTTACTGATTATTAAAGTATTAAACAACAACTTTTTTTTAGTATTTGCTAGAATAACGACCAAATTCTGAGATCCACGAATTCCAAGTACGAACCCAGTACATTTTAATCCGAGAAGGATTACGATTGTGCATGTTGTATCGAATCTGTGCAAAAATCATGCCAAGGAGTTTCCAATTTTTCTATTATGTTTTAACGTATAAACGATGCATAATTTTTAAATAGATCAATGATCAGTCAGATTAAATAGATAGATGATCCGTAAAAAGTCTAACTTTAAAGCTGAGTCTGTTACATTCATGCACCTAGATGTTTTCTATTTTAGGGAAAAAAATCGCTCTGGAGCGAAGAATTACCATTTTATTTTGTCCTTTAGGGAAAGTTTCAATACAATGTCCCAAACGCTAAGCTCGCACGCTGAAGCAATAATGGCGATGTACAGTAGGTTGATGGAGTGCTTGAACGTACGAGTTTTTATTTTCCGGCATTGTTGTTACAATAGAAAAGGGGCAATACAAATACAGTTTAACGACAATTTTTATTTTCGGGCACTGCAGTTGCAATAGAAATGCAAATATAGTTAATTTATATTAAAGCAAGAATGTTAGCCCATAGTTGATGGATATGTTTATGTGCACAAGACCCATATATGCATTTTCAGTACTCAGTGGAACTTTCGTGTAAATTATCTTGAATCTGAGATATTCCAAACTTGAAATCGAGGTTTTGCCTTCAGAATGCCGTGGTTGGAATCTAGATCTTATAAATGCCACAAATCAACATGATTTGCAAGTATGATTTTCAGTAAGTTGATATTTTTGGAAATATTATTTCTCTTTATGATATACAGTCAAATCTGTTTTTGCGCGGTATATAGAAACAACATATTAAAAAAAAAATGTATGTGGTGAAGGGGGACCACATAAATAAGTCTCACTTAAAAAATCTGTCGAAGATTTATGAAATAATGAGAAAGTGCTTTCCAAATAAAATAAATAATTAAATTATATGTGGAAATTTTTTTTAATTAAATTTCTCACTTTAAACATGGAGAAATTTTTTAAATGCACCTAATTCAGTACTACTCGTTCAAAGTTACTTTCATCACTTCAAGATATTAGTGTTGATTTATTTTTGAAATATATTAATTATTTTATTTTGGAATCAGTAGGTGTGATCTATACATACATCGTATACCATACACATTGTATTAGTGTACATATATACACTGATAGAAAATATTACAACGGTTATATAATAGTAACATCGTTGGAATTCATATAATGCATAAAGAAATCGCACAAGAATAAAATCGCATAAAAAAGGACCGCACGTAAGCAGGTTTAACTGTATAAACATTTCACAGCTGCCCTTGTTTACGCAGTGTTTCGACCTGAAGCGTCAGGTTTGACGATCGCGATTACAAACTAAAATTGATGAATAAAATAACATTTCACAGAGAGCGGAATTCTAAAGATGGATGAAGCTTCGATACAATTTCCGCTGATGCACTAATTTATGATATAATGTAGAAAAAAAAAAAAGTAATGCATCGCACCAGTTTGATTTTTAAAAAAATCATAGTATCCGTATTTAAGTAAAATGCCTTTAAACTAGAAAATGCTGTGAATGGCAAGGTTTTAGTCATTTTTAGAATTTTAAACATAAAAATGAATAGACTAAGATGCCATGCAAGATTAACATAGATACACATTTTTATGAAACAAAACAGTTTAATTCATGATAAAAATAAATCACGTATTTAAAGAAATAATGCATTAATAAATATTGACTGAAATAAGTATTGATATAAAAGAAATAGTTCTTTGCTGGAAAATATATATTCCAATCAATACTATGTAATTATTTATTTTTGCTACGTCTTACAATGGCATTTCTAACACGTGTACCTAATTAGGGAATTCTGAAAATTGCAATTAAGTCATTAGAAGCAATTATTTAAAAAATTAGAAACTGCGCTGACCTATTTAAATGCCTCAAGGTTAAAGTATTACAATTACTTCGAAGTTCTGACATGTATAAAGATAAGTTTATCTCCCCCAGTAAAATGTGCCATTTAATTAAAAAGTAAAATAAATTCATACGCCAAAGTAACGGTGAAGAGCACCAAAATTCAATTTTTCCTTCAATACATCATGGTTGATTTTTGGCTTAATATTTCATTTTGAAGCAATAAAAGCTTTTGAGGACAGATCTGAGCGTAGTCAAATGACGAGGATAGTACTTGAGCCGGTACTCAGATTTTCGGTAACTCCGCCAGACTTGACCATCAATTCCTGGGTCCTACATATATGGAAATATTGTATAAGCAGTATGTTAAAGCAAAGGCGGCACTATTCTTTATGTTATTGCATAAGGAATTGTGATTGAATTAATTGCACACTGCTACCAGTGCGTGAAATTTTTTTATTTGGATGTGGCCTATAACGAATATATTTGTGGTTCAAACAATCTAAAAGAATTTAGTAAAGAAATTTCAATAAATTTCAATTTAAAAAAATAATCTAATAATGGGTAATTATTTCTTAAGTTTAGAAGATACTGCAATGTATAAAAACTATAAGCGAGTGGGGTAAAGGACCATCTTAAAACTGAATTTTTTAAAAGGCTTTAAAAATTGGAGTTTTTAACTCGGCTCATTTCATTGAGACCACAATTATAGAATTCGTGTTGTTCTTTCAGTGTAAGAAGTTTATATTTCTGTATAAATCCTAAAAAGTGCATTTTTTAAATTTTCAATTAATTATGTAATTCTAATTCTGTTATAAATGAGAGTAAAAAATAAATATAATTTAAAAAATAATTCGTAATTTATATTACAAAACTGAAATTCTTTAATTTAAAAATATAAATTATTAAATTAAAAACCTTTCTAATTCAGAGCAAAAATTTAATTAATCATGACTCAATACAAGATTAATGAAGTTCACAAATGTACGCATTACTTCGTAGAAATTAACTTCTGGTATTATGAAATGAAATTTTTTTTTTGTCATATTGAGCAAATTTTTCTTTATAGATGCATTTATCTAAAATTTTTGCATCAGATAATTAATTCATTCATTGAAACCCCAAACGAATGGGTCTGATTAGTTAAGATAACATCTTGCTTCGAAGCTACGTGAGAGCTATTTGGGGAAGGACTTGGCTATTGTGATGCCAGATGTCTGTACCGCCCTAACGCAAGAATGTTCGTCCCACGACGATTTTTGTTAGCCAGTCAGATTTCATTCTTGTAAACATAAAGCCAATGCCAATCAAAATAGATGTTTCACAGGAAGAAACGCACTGTAAAGTAAACACAATAATGGAATGCAGGCTATGGAATTCATGATGATTGGAGCGATTGAGAAGATTCAGAATCCTCCCATTTCAGAAGAAAGGAAAATTTACCTAAAAGGTACCTAGTGTTCTTTCAGAAAAAAATTAGAAAAAAGATTCTCTGTCAGTGTAAATGGTGCAGGATTTCTTTAAACTTACCAGAATGCTTTGAAAAGTATCACATGTTAGATTATTATGTATGTCTTTTTCAGTTGGAATTTTTAAAATTTTTGACTCGTTTTGATATTCTACAATGAATTACAATTCTTTCAGTTCAAAAAGATTTTTATTTATGTTTTTTTTTAATACGAGTTAAATGGTTATTTCAAATATAATTTTTCATGATTAAAGTGTACTGTAGATGGCTAATCTTTTAATAAATTTATTAAATGGCGTGGAATTTTATAAGATATAATTATACTACACGATTAAATACTCCAATTTTGTGATTTATTACTGTAATGATTTGTGAATCATGTGAGAAAAGGGAGATGTGGAATCCATCTTCTGTTGAAAATTATTACCGTATGATTAATTACTGTTATTTTGCGAGCGGAGAGATATGGGATTCATCTTCTATGGATATCATGCTGTTTCTGTGGCTTAAATCAACGGAGGTTTTCATCTCCATCATTCAATGAATTCGAACGATTACAGTGAACAAATACTGAAAAACTCAGCACTTGTAGAAAGGCTTACAGCTGGTGCTTATTTATGAGAAATTTTTTCTGCGGAAGATATCTGTAAGATGTAATCGGCCTATTATAAATCTTAAGTTTCTCCATAAGTATCCATCTATCATTTAGTAAGTGCTCAAAGCTTGTAAAGAAGGAAGTTTCAGCTGCCGCGTTGAAAAATAGTTGATAACTGACGAATAATAGTTTGTAAAGAAAATCTCACCAATGTCAGGGCTCCAACTCCAAACATCTCCTTCACGTGTAGATTTGGCGCGAATGTTAACCAATCAGATACAGGTTTGATGTAAGCAAAATATCACGCGCAATTTTAAGTGAAATGTATGTTCTCTAAATATATTTAATTAATTATTCTAAAATTGTCTTTTTTTTAAGTACTCAAAATTTTAGTGAGGAAATAATGATAACAAAAATGAAGAAACCTTATGCAAACTTTCTGAAACTGCATTAGTAGATTATCATCGATATGATAAAAAGCTTTTTCAATTGAGACATTTTGAAAATTTATTTTTTTCATTGTGTTTTAACTGTAATTAAACATATTTATTACTAATATGAGATTTATTTACCGTAAAGGTGTTGGCAAGTTGAAAATTATTTATGGTAATTGAAATGATAGCAGGAAGCCTTTATATTTTAAATGATGAAAAAAAAAATTCCTATTTTAATTCAAAAATATTCCAATTCAACAAAAATTTTAATGTTGAGAGATTTTTACCTGTTTCATACAGTATAAAAACAT
>JAPMOR010015631.1:185817-206765 GCA_026543865.1 Argiope aurantia
ATATATATATATATATATATATATATATATAGGCAGTGAGAGAAAGACAGACAGAGAGAGAAAATGTTAAACTGATGAATTGAGCAGCTTATTTTACATGGAAGTAAAAACAAATTTTGCCTTTTCAATCATTTTGTAGTATTTTTTTATTGATGAAAGATCACATTTTAATAAATATTTTGGGATTAAAAACTTGCTTGAAGAGAAATGTGCAAAATCAAACATTTTATATTGGTTTTTGTCCAAATCCTACTTTCTTTCTAAAATGCTAGCTTTAATGCAGATTTGATTTGCAAAAAGGAATGCAATAAAATGCAAATGTGTGATTTTTGATTAAATCAAGCTTATCAAAATAAGACCATGTAATCAGAATTGTGATTTAAAACCTAGGAACTTCTTTACTAATTCCAAATTAAATATAAAAATGTGCTTTGCTAATAATTCAAATAAATGATAAGGGATAGTCATTTGAAAACTGTAAGCACTTCATACATATAAACTGATTTTATATGATGAAAATGCTATTAATATTTTTATATGATAATATAAACACAGATATATTTTAAAAAGTAATTTGGTATCATTAGAGATAATAATAATAAAAAAAACCTTTATAATCAATCTAGATTTAAAATACTGTGGTTACTTAGTTGATAATTTAATTTCTGTATCACTTTTTAACAAACTTGAAATATAATTTTTTAAACAAAATTTAAATAGAATTTGATTTGAAAAATGTCTTGCCTTGTAGATTCCTGCCTTTTAATCTATTGAAATTAATCTCAGAAAATACATTATATATATAGATTATAGTATAATTACACTATATACATAGATAGATAATATAAGGCAACTTTACTTTAAAACTAAGAATTAAACATTTGTGTATATTTTTTATTCAATTTTCTTTAGACCATCTTGATCAATAAATAATCTTTGTTTCTAAATTCATCATTTTTCAAAATTTTGGCAAATTTAATAAAAATGAAAAGGAGAAAGGCATAAGTGGTTTGAGTTATTTGACAAAGTAATTGAATCACAGATGTTTAGTAAGGTAAAAGTTTGATTTTCATGGCTATATAAATATTTTTTAATGTAATAATATGAATAATTAAAGAAAATAATTCTATTTTTTCTTCCAGTGACAAAAAACAAACAAACCTCAGAGTATTCATCTCCTTTTTCAAACCAATTTCCTCTAAGCTACATTTGTATAAAACAGCAATACTGCAGACAATGAAAAGATAATTTTAATCAAAAAGTTTCATTTTTCTTTCTTCCTTATTTTTCCAACAAAATAAACTCTTCTTTCAAAAGATTGATTCATACTGATTTGTTAGAAAATGTATTTCTCCTTTCAACTAATTTCACATCAAAATCCGATATTTATAAGCATATTTCTAAATGTCAACAAAGGCAGTACTAACTGGATATGACACTTGTTACTTTGGTATTCAACCCTCAGCTATGTTCACTCTTCGTTCCTGGTTGTTAAATAATCATAAATCTTCCACTTCCCTCCTTTATCCAATGGGATTACTGTCGGCAAACATAGTGACTCTTAATTTTTGTTTACAAACATTGCAAGGCTCTCAAAAACAAAAATAAATTAAAAACAAAACAAAAATTATTTCTAAACATTATTAAATTTTAAAGCCAGCCAGTTAAAAAAATCGATTTTATATGAACGTCTGAATGATAAAAATCGAAATCAAATCAGGAATAGAAAAATAAAGAAAGTTTACTTACGGGTCGACGGGAGCATAATGGACATTTGGTAAATTAATCCAAATTACACAAATAGAAGGTAGGAATTGAGGCATAATAATATTAAAAAAGACAACTTAAGTAGTATTTCAGACATAGAAAATGCAGAAGTTTTTTTAATCTTTTTAATTAAATGGATGATAATGCATACAAATTCTATATGAAATAGTAAAATTACAGACTAAAGTTATAATACTACAGAAGAAATATTATAAAAGCAGAAAAATTAAAAAGTATATAATTTTCAAGCTGTAAACCAACAAAATTAAAAGGCTAATTACCAGAAAAAATCATAAAAACTGTGCAAATCTAAATACAATATCCATTTGTGACAATAAATCAATGAATAGCAAAATAATGGGAGCTAATTTACCAAGATGATTCAGTAAAATCGTACTGGTACTTGGAATTTTCCAGTACTTGATTCACCAGGTTAAATGTGTAATTGAAGGCGAGATTCCAAGCTTCACCATTTTCCCCATTGTTACCGAAATGATACGCTAAATAACCAATTGCACTCAAAAAGTACATAAATCCAATTTCTGTGTACTCGTCCGGCTTGTAGAAATCTTCAAACAGCTCTCTGCAAGTGTTGTAGGCTTCAGTATCAAAATCTTCAAAAACATAGTCATGTATGATTAGATTAAAATTTTCGAGTTGATTACGCACGTATTTCTGTACTATACGCTTATGACTTTGTTCGAAGCTCATGGGATAAGTATAGGGATCAGGCAGGTCTTCATCTTGACGAACCATTTTTACTTCCCGAACAGCTTTGAAGAGATCGTAAACAAAACGGTATCTGTAATCATTTAATAATTTCCTGTCGAGTGGTACATATTTAGGTCTATCATCTTCTTCCTCTTCAGCCTGCTTTTTTCTAGATTTTAATGCACCACGTTTTTGCTTTCCAGTTTGCTCCTCTGCCGAATTTCCTTTCTTAGGCTTCCTTTTTGGATACCATCTTTTAGCTCTTCGCTTTTTAGGCTTCTTCTTAGGTTCTTCAGCCTTTCGTTTTCCATTCATCTTACTAGTACCAGCAGACTCAATTTCTTCAGGCTTTTCAATCATCTCACCAGTACCAACAGATTTAGCTTCTTCAGGATTTTCAATCATTTTATTAGTATCAGCAGTCTTTGCTTCTTCAGGCTTTTCAATCACCTCACCAGTATCAACAGATTTAGCTTCTTCAGGATTTTTAATCATTTCATTAGTATCAGCAGAATTAGCTTCTTCAGGCTTTTCAATTATTTCATTAGTATCAGTAGACTTAGCTTCTTCGGGCTTTTCAATCATCTTATTAATATCAGTAGGCTTAGCCTTTTCAGGCTTTCGGCATTCAGTCAACAATTCGACAGATTTTGTAGCTCTTGGCAGTTGGATTAGGTCTTTCGCCCATGTCACGGTTTTGACTCTAACCATTATATCGATGAAAAAAATACGTAAAAATAAGCCTCAAATAACCTTTTTAGTAATTATCAAAAATCAGGAAACTCCCACGTATAATATCCGCCTTTTAGCACCAACTGCTGAATGCGGTTGTAGTTAACTTTCTGATCAACATTTAGTAAATAAAATTAAAAGGCTTGGCTGACTCTTTTTTAACTGATATCCGATTCCCCGAAATAAAAGGAAACAAGTAACATAGATACGATAAATAGTCATCATAAAAGGTTGTAACATTGATATTAATATAAAAGTTATTGGAATCACTAAAAAAAATGCAAGTCGATATTATGTTGATTTTAGGAAATTAAACTTGATGATTGCGCATGCGCGTTGTGAAATTAATGACGTTTGTTGACTAAGTATCGCAACATACCCAAGAATGAATGCGAAAAGCTCTAAGGAACTGATGCACATCAATTCAGCTAAATTGTAGAATAAAGGAGGTTTAATATTAAAACATCTTCATAAATTAAGAGATGAATGTTTTGAAAAAGTTTTAGTTTGACATAAAAATTGAAAACTATGTTGATTCTGCTTTCATACGAAGATGTTTCGGTTCCAAACTGCATTAAAGCAGCCAAAATACATTACGCTTTCTTTTAAATGATTTTTTAAATATTAGTTCAAAATTTAATGAAATAATATAGAAAAACCGAAGGAATTCGCTATTTGAGCGATAGATTTTATATATCTGATCGAGAGAAAGGCTTACAGAGCATAATAAAATAGGAAATAAAGGTAAAAATAAATTTTTGTTCCTGTTTTTTTCTTCTTTTGTATAAACCGTATTCTTAGGCCTTATTATATAAATCGTAATATAAATTTTTGAAATTTTTTTTATTAGAAGGAAAAACAAACCTCCATCAGAAGGAAAAAACAAACTGTCAAATTCATTAATTGTCAACATGCAGATTCTTTAACATTCATGTAATATTCAACTAGATATTTATAAATATACCATACCTTAATAAGTTATGCTAACATGCAGTCAAGAATAAAAAGAGATTACATAAGAAGAAGAATGAAAATAAAATGTTTAACTTAATAAAAATTGACTTGTCATATTTGGTTAGATAAGATTTGGAAAGCATAACACTTTGAGTTACTTTAAGGTAATATATTAATTAGCTCTAAAAGGCAGAAAAAATCTCTTGACTTCAGCAGCTATTTTTATTTCACACATTTTTGTAATGAATTTAATTTAAGTATTTTTTTTATCAACATATAAAAAAACTCCCTACAGTTGTACAAAACTCCATTTTTTTTGTATAATCCTTCTTAAATATAAAAATATAAGTTTAAAAAATCAAGCAATTTTAATTTCTATAAGCATGTAAACTTTTAAAGCAATTTTTTTTTACAGTAATGTAATTTCAACATTTAGTATATATCTATTTACTTTCTAAAATTTAAGTAGAAAATAAAGAAATACATCAATTTACTTTAATTTTCATATATATAATATGCAATGCATTATTTGAAAAAACAAAACTGCAGTGATTATCAATTGGAATATTTTAAATGTTAAAAAGTTTAAGTCGATATAATGTATTCATTATCTTTGCATATATTTTGTTTCAAAATTTCACAAGTATTAATAATATAGTATTCTTCTTCTTTTTTTTTAAGTTAAAAAATTAACTGAAATTATTTATTTACAATTCTGAGTAAAGGTCAACATGAACAATGAAAATAATGTACCTATGAATATTTAAGCTTTATTTGGAATGAAAAAATGGAATAGAATACAGAAAATGAAAGAATGAATTATTTTAATTCATGTTTAAAGTGATAGCAGTTTCATGTAAAAATGAAATACCTTATAAATGAAGTAGCATAAAAAGGAATATAAATATTATTACTTACCATAATATAATTTATCTCTAAAGTTCATCCATAGTCCAGTAAAATGCCATTATGTGAAAGCCGTTTGAAAAGCAATTATAAAATAATCTCAGAATTTAAATTTCATTTCAAGTCCATTTCCATGTGGGTTTCATGAACAGCTGTACAAAAGTAAATTGTTAAGATAATTATCCAAAGACTAGTTTCTGAAATATGTTTATCGGCAGAATAAATTAAATAGAAACTTTCAAATAAAATAAAAGCATTCAAGCAAACAAAAATTCAGTTCTTAAGCTCACGTTCGATCGAGTAAATATTTTTGATAATTATTATATTGAAAATCATTAGGATCATCGCAACTTGCAAGATTAACTGCATAAATTTTCTTATACATATCAAAACTCCGAGTACAAAATCAAAATAAGAACGTCTTGCCATGAACATATCGTAATCAAAGATGAACGGTACTTAGATACATTTCTGAATTTAGACGCTACTTATGTTTTGATTGAAGCAACTAACGGGGTTGCCAGAAAGAAAAATGGTGTGGGTCATCTTGGAGGTACCGCCAAAAAAAGGATTTGTTTCATTATAACGCGAAATCACTCTATATTCACAATTATTAACATCAGCATTTCGTGCTTTTTTTATTGAAAATTCTTTCTCTCAAGCAAGGGGTCGCTACCCACGCCTTAAATGCAAAATTCACCATTGATCTAAGCTGCAAATAAGATTCCATATGAGAATATTAAAATACGGTAATTTTAAAACGTTACATTCAAATGGATTGAATTTCTACTAAGTAAGAATTTTTATTATAATATTTTTGTCATGATTTCGGTGAATCCAATGCTTTACCGCTCTGAGTCTGTTCTATTATTAACTATCCTCATGAAATTATGAAGCACTGAAAAGATATAAAATTTAGTTCTGTTTGATTGATTTTGATTATTCTGTGCTGTTTTGTTTATTTTTACCTGTATGTATTTGATTCCCCTCCCCTTTAGTAAATTTTGTCTGTTTGGTGATGATATTTCTAATCGACTTCGGTTTCCTTTCCTTTGCAAGCACTATTAAAAGTAAAATCTGGGTAGCAACATCATTGGTCCTGGAAAAATAAAGGTGTTCTCAAATTAGAAGATAAATCATTATTAAAATTCTGAATACTGATACAGACATCCAAAAAAGCTGTTTTAGACTAAAAGTTCAACAATCCAACTGTGTAAAAAAAGAATAAGACATCATAAAAGTACTTTTTATATGGGAAAAACTATTAAAATTTCCACCCTACCCAAGTGAAATCATGTCGATATCGTCCTTAAATGAGAGTTTCTGTCTAAATTTTGAGAACAGATTAATTCATCAATATTTTTAATAACTTTTTTGTTTCTCATTACGAATTAATTAATGGGTTTCGAACTAAATAATGTTATATTTTCTCATTTAATTCCTATGAAATGTTTGATATTTTTTGATTAATTAAAAGTAGATTAGTCTTATGATTAAAGGGATTTGGTTTGCTGTTGGAAAGAGGCAAACATGAAAGAAAGGCTTTGAGTAGCATATTGGAGTTGATAATAGCGCCCTTTAAAGCCGTAATCATTAGCTTTTTTATAACAATAGAAATAACTAAATGAGTTATTAATAAAAAAATCGTTTTTATCGTTAATTAATACCATTTTATCTAGAAAAATAGAAGGGCAGAATAATCATGTATAACTGATTTATAAACAGAGGCCAATTAAGTTACGTTTAACATAGAGACTCGAAAAGAGTACGCTTTGTAGAAACATAGATTTATTTTGAAAATAAAAACGCTCTTTGGTAAAAAATAATTTTTTTCGACACTTATAATTTGTGACGCTACCGAGATATTTATAAAAAAAATCGATCAATTGCCTCGAAGTAGGAAAGATGGTAGCTTGGAATAATAAACAAGTGTGAAGGAGAAAGTGTTGTTTTTTTTAAATCAAAACATTTTTTTTTAAATTTTCAAAATACTTATGTCTTTAAACATTTTCAATGGAAGAATAATATAAAACTTTGAAAAATTAAATAAAATAATCCAATAAAGAAATAAAATTTCCATAAACGGTGTCAAGAAGAAGATATTAAAAAGAGACAATTGTCAGAATTTTCTAAATAATAGATTTTATAAAGAATAAAAGTTCATTTTCATTTTTTTTCTACATGAAGCAGGATTATAATCATTGCGAAATTAAAGTGAAATTCGAAATCTGTAATTAGAAAGCAAAGCAGAAAACAAATAAACTTACCATATTATAAAAAAGATTAATCCAAAATTGGTACAAGATAACATTTTACTGTACGAAAAACTCACTTCATTCAAGAAATTTAAGTTGAGAAAGATATATTTAAAAAGTGCATAACATTAAACTGCTCGAAAATAAAAATCTTCTTTGAAGTTAATGTAATTAATACATTAAAAAAGAGAGAAGGTTGTTAACCATAGCTTTCATACTGGAATAATATTATGTGTTTAAAAGTTTTAATGAAACAATGAAACTAATCGGATTTTCATTATTGCAATGAAATGTATTACACTTATTATTTTTTTCCATGCTTTTGAGTCTACATGCGCCTAAAATAAATGCTGCCGCAGCTAAATTTCGGGTAACCAATCAATTCCATTTTGAAACTATTTAACTTCTGAATGTATTCTCTCGCTCTCTCTTTTACCCTCCTGCTTTCTGCCTTCTTATTCGAAGTATGTATATCACTGATAATAGATTTAACAAAAATGTTTCTTAAAATCATTTAAAAATGCAAATTTCGGCTTAAACATTATGAATATATATATATATATATATATATATATATATAATTAAATATTTGTTAAAATTATTGAAAAATTGTACGTTATTTTAAGGGGACGGTGTGCTCTATTTTGTCTCTTTTGCGAATTACACATTTATGGTTACGAAATTTTTTATGCATATATATTAAAATATAAAAACATCAAATTTCTTAAAAGAACTTTTTAAACCGAAATATATTATTTTCAAACAATTAAAAGGTATACAATTTTTAAAAATTCCAAAATATTCCAGACTATTTAATTTTTTATTTTTCCTATTATTTTTTCCTTACTACACAATATAAATTTATTTGGAAAAAACTGTGTATGGTTTTGTAATTTCAATTCAACGATATTTCTTTAGAATTATTTTTATGCATACCTACTGAATTTTCACAAGAATTTTATGTTTAATGACTTAAGTAATTAAAATTGACTTTTAACTACTTAAAAAAATTGAAATATAAAATGCATACCCTAATTTCTTTTATTGTGTGTGTGTGTGTATATATATATATATATAAGTAACCAATCTAAAGCAAGAAATAGTTTGAAAACTAAACTAAAATGAAAACGAAAGCAAAACAATTTCAAAATCGCAACAAAAATTATTATCTATTCAAACAAAAACCAAAAATGGAACAGGTAAAAACTTCATAGTATTTAGAGAGCGCAAATGCAGCTACTTCTAAAACACAGATGAACTGATACAAAAGTATAAAAATCAAGTTAAATGGAAAAACAAATAAACCAAATAAAAAATATTAAAAAAAGATTAAAAAAGGAAGAATCCGGCCTGAAGACTTTTTCAAGGGTCACCCTCAGGCAGGGATTCAAAAAAGGGATTCTTTCTGTTAAGGAAATTCAGACATTACGTCTAATAATGATTCCTTCGTGACCCGAAAATCCCCTGAAATTAGGCCTAAGAGATATACCATTTTTACAGAAAGGAAAATACAAAACAACCAATTAGAAGAAAAACCACTAATAAGTAAAAATACAATAACAAAAAACACCAAAATACCATAAACAGACACAAAAGAAATAATGAAAAGGCAAAAAACATACCTTCCAACAGTCCAGAAAATCCCAAGCTATCGATTGTGATTCCCGCCCAATAAAAACAAAGCTAACGGCAATTTAGGTAAAAATTGTAAGCTCGCAGCTCCACCTATTGAGTGATATAATTTGCAAGGAAAGTTCTATTTTTTATTTAAGCCAAAGGATTAATCCCAAACCATACCTTGTTTAATTAAAAAATTGACATTACAGTAATTTTTGGGAAATTCATTTTTAATTAAATTATTAATGAGATTGTTTGATGCTTCAATATAGGAGTTTTTATTATTGCAAACCTTTTTGATCCTGTTAACTTGTGAGAAAATTAGATCTTTGAAAATTTTAGAGTTTAGATTGGAATGGTAGTTACATAGTTTTGTTATTTTGAAGTTGAATTCGTCCCTTTTATCGTATGTACCAACTATTGTTTTATCATTATCAATTTCGATTTTTAAATCCAGAAATGTAGCCTCAAGTTGATTTTTATTCGTTTCTGTTAGAATTAAATCTTTTGGATAGCAATTAGTTACAATATTAGTATTGTCGAAGTCAATCAGAAGTAGGTCATCAATATATATCCACCCGTTTATCAAATTATATTTAATTATTTTTTTCTCATAGTAATGTAGAAAAATATTAGCCAAAGCACTTGAGAAAGCCGTTCCCATTGGAATGCCCTTAACCTGTTTATAAAAGTTAATACCATTAAAAACGTAATTTTCAGTAATATTAAAATTACATAACTCAAGCCAGTTATTTTTAGGAATGATATCTTCATTTAAATATTCGTCATAGACAAAAGTGCAGACTTTTATTAATTTTTTATGAGGTAGATTAGTGTATAAATTTTCGAAATCTAAATAATTAAGTTTATTAATGTTATCTTTAAGAAAATCCAGAATTTCTTTGTTACTAGAAATAATAAAGTGTTCTTCATCTTTTATTTTGTCCAGGATAATTTTTAAGTATTTAAAGAAATGTTTACCCGTATAGTAATTATAACTGCCAGTGCTACAGGTCACAAATCTGAATTTTAATGGATTTTTATGAAATTTAACTGTTGGGAATAAATAAGGATAGTTAAGAGAGCAAGTCTTAGTTTTGGTTTTTTTTTTTGCGAATGCTAGCATTCTTTTATCTAATTCCTTTTTCCCGGTGTTCTTTAACAAATAAGTTGCGTTAGAGTTATATTCATTAATTAAAATTTCTTTATAATGATATTTACAAATTAAACAGAAATTATTTGCTGATTTATCTATTACTGTAATAACAAATTTTTCTTTTAAATTTTTTATTTCGTTTTTCAATGTTTTACTAAAATAGATCCCACGTTCTTTAGATCTGTCAAAATCAAAATTCATTTTCATCTCTTTTTTTAATATTTTTTATTTGGTTTATTTGTTTTTCCATTTAACTTGATTTTTATACTTTTATATATATATATATATATATATATATATATAAACAGCTTTCTTTTGCATTAATTAAACAGAAAAAGTGGAATGGAATCAGGAAATAAGAAAATATTTTAGAATGAAGTTAATATGTGCTGAATTGAGCTAAAAATTAGGAAATTAATTAAGTTTAAATTAGATTTTAAAATATTATTACACACACACACACACATTAGTACATTTACGAAATTATTACATTTGAAAGATATATATAATATATTGAGAAATTATTTTTTCTCATGCCAAGACATAATTGCTTGTACTTTTACCTGCGATTGACAAGCCTTGATTGATAGTCCGCCATGAAAATAATCTTTTCGAACTGTTCAAGAACCGTTCAGCTGAAATTGTTAGCGCGCCTTTTTGATGGGATCGGTCTTCTTCCCCTGATCATTCAACTTCAGAACTGAAATTGCCCAAAGAAATAAAAGACTATTTAATTAAGTATATTTATACAATACTTTAGAATTAATAAGTTTTATTTCTGAGATTTCGAACTGATGAGAAATAGTTTAAAACAGACTCCAGGAATACCAGATAATTAAATATAGTAAGTATACTATTAGTACCACCTTTTATATATGCTGTAAAATATATTTAAATAAAACTATCTGTTTTATAGAACTTTTGATGGAAACTATTAATCTTGAGATCATTAGTGTGGCATAATGAGACAAAAATTTGCAAAAAGACAAGCAAAGTTAATACTAGAGTCATTTCATAGTTTGTTTGTTTTTATGTGTCAACACTAGACTGAAGTTGTGCGACATACACTTCGTGGTAGAAAATAATCTATAACGTGAACATATAAATTTCAGATTTCTTTGCTGAGTTTCAGCTTGCCAAAATTTGATTACTGTGAAATGGATTTTCTAAATACTGAAGTCTATTTATATATTGATTGCAATTCTTTATAAGAAGTTTTTTTATTTTGTTTTTGTCTATTTAGAATATGTGAATTTGTGTTAATTGCAAAATTAAACAATATTTATATTAATGCTTAAATATAGAATAATAACATGTAGACAGATTTATTTTCATTTATTTCATTTAATTCCTCTGCGAAGCTCCAAAAAATTATTGAAGTTTAAAAAGTAACTTAATTTAAACTGCTTATCAAACATGAAAATATTCTTTTATAATCCATTCCATTTTTTCAATGGATTCTCATTACTGAAGCTCAGCTAAATTGAGGATAAAATATTGTGTAACGAGAGATGAAAATGAAAAATAGCAAAGCAGAAAATTGACTTGATCATACTTTTAAAAAATGTGCTTAAAACTGACGAAACTAAATTTTAACCTTTATTGCTACAGATAATAAAAAGAAAGCTGCTGATAGGTTATTATTTCTGCCAAAGAGCTATATGAAATAGAGAGCAGCAAAAATTCTATAAAGTATTAAAATATTGGAAGAGAGTTGTCATCGGCTTTATTTGGTTAGCATCGCAACTTCTGTTACGGATTTGAGCTGTAACATAGGTAAAATAATGTTGAAACGTCGTAAATACAATCATTGCATTCATTCTTTTAAGAAAGTAGCAAAATATATTACAATATCCTTAGAGAAGAAATTTGTTGAGCTATAAATCATTACAACAATTTTATTAAAATAGTTCAAACATAAGAACAGTTGTAATTCCTCTTTGTTTGTCCAATGTTACTCAGATTGAATCACTAACAATTGCCTAAATTGGATATTTGAAATCAATTGTACTATAATTTGAACTAGAGAAAAACAGATATAATTATTAGTAACTCTCATAAATTGGATTTGGAACAAGCTCTCCACCCCCTTCCCAAAAGCCCTTTAAAAGGTTTATAAATGCATCAAATGTTAACTCAAAAAACGTATGTTACATGGTTTTGTATCTTATGTGTGAAAACAAAAGACAAAGAACAGGGATAAACTTTAAATAATGTAATAGATGATCGAATCTGGGAAGCCAGTTTACATAATTGATAATTTCGTTGGTCTCCCAAATGAAAAAATTTCCTAAGTTGATGACATAATTTTAATGTTATTTTTTCATACTTTATATTTCTTGAAAAGTTAATTGATTTTGAAAATTAATAAACTGCAAAACAATTGTTGCTCTTCTTTTATTATTAAAATTACTTCGCTGTCACTTACGAATTGTTCTGGTAATCCAAACTCGCCCTGTATCCAGCCCAGAAATTTAACTCCTGTACATTTTGAAAAATTCTTGTAAACTTTAAATAACTAAGAACTTTCAAAATAGCATAGCACTACATTTTACATATGCAAAATAAACATTACAACTAGCTCAAAGACCATACAATGTACGTCAGAGAGATTTCTCATGCCCTCTTACTCGTCCTCCTTTCAGAATAAAACGATATCTAAAACAATAGACATTCGTGTACAGACAAAGGAAATGGCCGTTTTTATTTAAAAATTCGAATTTATCCTTGAATTGTTGATCACTCATACTTCGTTCATCACCATCTAAAATTCATGTCCTTTTCGTCCTGATGGACTCCGCTATTCGAAGTCATCAGAAGGATATTTAGTCATATCGTAGTCCAAAACTCCGTGGGAAAAAAACAGCATAGAATAGAAGAAAGGGGGTGGAGAGTCAAGCCCTGTTGGATACGTTTCCGCTCATCCAAGTGGAATGCTATTGTAGTGTAGCGAAAGGTTTCCCGTTCGAGATAACCTTATCATGGGGAATCCTTTTTCTTTGACGTTTACGGGATATCTTGTCATGCAGAGAATATAGAGATGTATGCATACATGCGAAAGCTGTGGATATCCTTAAATTTACCTCCGACTGTGGGGGAGTTGGCAAAGCTCGGGATTTCTTGTGAGGATCTACTTGGGGAGTTGAATTTGATAAAGAAAAATATCGATCAAAGTTTGGATGTGCGTAGTTATATATTTTCGATGAATTGAAATGTTAAAAAACGGTTTGGATTTAATTATTGAAAAATGATTTAAAATGTAATAAAGCATAATTGCACAAATGCACGAAAATGGCAGTTTATACTTTGATTTAGATATCTTGCACATTTATTAGAAGGAAAAAAATAAATACCGTTTAAGGCACAAATCTTTAAATTGATGTCGTTGAAATCACAATTCCTGCTGAAATCTATGCACTTTAGAACATATTTCACGAAGTTACCATGTAATTTTACATTACAACTTGTTTAATGAACATTTTGCTTTTGAATCATTTTGCTGCTACACGAATCAAAACCAGAAGACGAGGGAGACATTCTTGTCTCCCAACTTCCACACCACATAAGTGGGAGAAAATTGCATGATGATAAATTTAGCTTATACTAAGCCCGTACATGAAAGATTGGTCGTGCAATTGAGTCTTGAATCTGCGACCTCCAGTCTTGATGTCGACTCTGCTCTCTTTTTAAAGAATTATAAGATGTATTCAAAATTTTAAAGCATTTCTATCATGAAAGGAAAAACAATTCAGTTGGTGAAATTATCCACAAATGTCAAAGAAATTTAATGTTACTCTTTCTTTTATCATTCTAGGCATATATTAGACATTGTGCATATTTTAAGTGGGATCAGAATTATCAGAACCTTGAATCATGAAGCCGCTATTCTGCACACGCGGCTTCTTTGATTTTATTGAATCCTTTTCATATATGAAAATTGCTGATACAGTGAATTGATGCATTCTTCTGCAATCGATATCATTAATGGAAACTGGCTCTTGCTCATTTCCATGAATCTTCGTTGCATTTTACAAAAGTTGAGTAATGCCGTCGCAACTAGTGCGGATGAAGCACGTATGCTGGCTGAGTTTGAAAGATTTTAGCTCTATCCTGATTGACGACTGATGTTCGCTTGGCACTGAGGATGATTTCTACGAAGACCAAACATCAAATTTCCATGCGTTGCTTTTGAAATTTTGAAAATCCATCGACTTATCAGAAAGCCATCCAGAGCGCTCAATGACAAAATGAGCACTGGTGGCAAGTTAAATTGCGACCATTGAGTTAAAGCTTTTAATGGAGTTGACTTGATGAGAGATTCAGCTGAATTCATTATACTTCAACAAACAAAATATATTGAATATTTGTATTATGATGTAGTCTTCAACATTGTTTTTAATAGACATTTTTACCTATATCCATTCAACTGCTAGGACATCATGGAGATTCTGAGTTTGGGGTGGGAAGAAAAAAAGAAAAGACATGTATCTAAGATATCTTAATTCAGCTTGATTCATCCCTGGGTACTATTTGCATAATAATTTCTCTATATGAGTTTTACTTCATGTTAATCGAACCATAATGAATGGAAAAATCGCAACAAATTTCTTCTTCCGCTTGCGTTATTTCCTAGAGCGTGCCTTTTACGGAGATTATTTAAGCTTCAAGGTTTTTTTTTCAGTATTGTGCTGTTACGTGATTGAAAAAAATGATTGGATCATTTACGAACAGTTTTCTCAGAGCATCAATAGATGAGTGCAGAGGAATGTATTTCTAAAACTTGATTTCATTTCGATTAATCATTTCCTGGTATAAATGTCTATCGTTTATCTCTTTTTACTTTTTCTTACGCGAATAATAGAGAGTATCATAATCTTCAACTAAGGCAACATCGAATTTTTGATGAGTCTCTAAGTTTCAGAAGTCCCCGTGTTTTGAAATTATAACTATCTGTGTACTGACAACCAAAAACTAATGTTTAAAATTTGGTACTAAAGCTGTAACTTTCTATTACGAACGGACAAAATCCGTCAATAGGAAATCTATCTGCAGGTCCTTCCACATGACATGATAACTCAAAAAAGCAATGCGTGCGATGGTCGAAAGTTGGCATGCTGTCCAGAAATGCATAAAATATAGAATCAAAACAACTTTCTTCTTCAATAAGCATCTTAACAATTCACGCTTTAGGGCAAATGTAAGTGTAATCTACAAAGAGAGTTTTCACTTAATTTTATACTCAAACATTTCAGAATTACTGGATGTAATTATGAAACAAAATATATGTTAATGGCTTAACCGAAACGGTATCCACCCCTTCCCCACTTTAGTTTAATTTGCCGGGTTTATAATGTATTATGAAAAAAAAAAAAAGTCAAATATGCATTTGGACTTCTCCACAAGAATATTTATTTAATATTGTTTGCCAAGCTTGTTATGTTTTAGAGTTACAGCGCTCATATATGCAGAAATAGACATATCAATAGAGAGTCAACAAATTTGGTGCTAGATTTGATTCATATCTATAATTCTAATACGATTTTTTTAACTCTGACCAAAATTTATATTTTTTCTTAAAAACTGCGTCCCATACTTCATTTATCTACCGAATTGACTCATAAATTGCGAACCGTTTAAGAGTTTCAGTCCATCACTAATTTTAAAATGTCAGTGCAATTAGTCTCTTCATGTTTCGAAACAGATTATGAATTTTTTTAGAAATGCATATACAACTTTATTCCTCATTTTTCTTAAACAAAAAATTTATCTTATGTATATATAAATATATCTTTTATAATTCTCACTGAGTTCTTTTTCTCTCGTAAAGGCCATTAATAATTCCTGAACAGACTCTTATTTGAGAATAGCGGTTAGATCCACCTGTCGAAATACCGAATGAGATTACCGAATTTACTCTCTAGATTAGCTTTTGACATGAATAATTAAATAAAACTGTATGTACATATGCGTAGAAATGTAAAAACACAT
Source organism: Argiope aurantia (assembly GCA_026543865.1). Lineage (NCBI taxonomy): Eukaryota > Metazoa > Arthropoda > Arachnida > Araneae > Araneidae > Argiope > Argiope aurantia. Next base: position 201,904 of record JAPMOR010015631.1, read on the forward strand.
TTGTTTGTGGAAAATTTCATGTTTTTTGATAGGGTAAAAAGTCTACAGAAATTTCTGGCAAAGTAAATAATAAAACTTCCGGATCTTACAGTAATTCAGTTAAAATTGAGAGATTAGAGGTTCGCATCTGAAGTAAGAATCATTTACGTATTCATCGGACGAAATGAAGGGAAGCGGATCATAATTTGAAGAGAATGATAAAGATTAAAAACAATAAATCAGCATTTAGACAGGCTAAATACAATTATTTTATGTTTTCATTTCTTGTAACACTTCTAATGGCTGAAGTTGCTCGTTGGGAAATTGTTGATGATCGGCCAAGAACATTTAGTTCAACAGTCTAGTTCTTTTGGCACCATTAAGCTTACTTTATTGAAATTAAATTCAATTAATAGATATTTTATGTTAAGTAACTTTTAATTCTACAATTCTAGATTTGAAATTGTTCATTTCAGTCTAATTGCCAACTGTTTAAATTTTAGCATGTTTGGAATTGCTATACATTATAAAGTATACTTATATGTATGGTGTCACATAAAAATATTTAAGAATAATTTTTATTAACGTATTGGTGAAAATATTATACTTTAAGTGACTCTCTTGATAGAACATTAATGGTGGCTAATCATTTAAATATAAATCGTTTTTAATAACAAATAATGAGTACAAATATGCTTCTATGTCATTCTAAGTTATAAACGCATACAAAATGTAATTTTTTTTTAAAAAAAATCTAACAAAGAGATTTACTAAATTCATTGAGTATCTTGGATATCTTTTTGTAAATAATAATCCAATCAACAATAGACAAAAAGGATCACAAGAATTATCCTCCAATATACAGAATAAGCCAAAAGCCTCTGTACAAATGGTGAAAGAGGTGACTAATGTTTATTTTATTCATACAAATGGTATTATATTATGTTAAAGTAATAGGATGTATCCCATAAGTCTCTTTTCCATGTTGACACTCAATGACAATAACTTTCACTAATTTTAGCGAGCCTATGATAATGATCCTCTTGTTATTTTTGGACAAATTATTATGATTCTTCTTTTCAGATGGTCCACATTGCGTATTTTCTGCTGCAACCTATTTTAGGAGTAAAAAGTCTACTGGTGTAAAGGCTGGTGTACTTAATGGCCATTCCAGAGGACCACTTCCACGGATCTGATTTCCAGGAAACTGCTGATCTAACCATTGGCACACTTCAATGCCATAATGCTCCGTCTTGCCGGAAGAACGAAAAGAAGTTCCTACTTTTATAAAGGATTGTGATGAAAATGCCATTTTCAATATGTCGAAACTGACCATTGCATTGAGGTTTTCTTCAATGAAAGAAAGACCATTTTCAGCAACACACTATGAGTTTCATCGATATAACAGTAGACTTTTGCCGTCCGACATCCAATGTGGACTACCATCCATCTAGTGCTTGACATTTTATTTGTTCTCTTCCCAATTGGCATAAAAATGTACCTCATTCGAAAAAAGAAGGGAACCAATAAAATTGGAAACATTCCCGTGTATGATAGTGCCCACTCACAAAGCTTTATCCTCAAGTCAGGATCGTTCTCTATTAGATGTTGAAGCATCTGCAGTTTGTATGACTATCATTTGTTTGCCCACAAAATGAGCGTAACATTGCTGTAGTTGCCTTTTTTTTTAATTCTATGAAAACTGACATGTCGTTTTTCTGTGATTCCAAATTACTACACAATAAACACAATCCAGCATCAGAAATTGATAAAAATATCTGATTAGTAGTCTGAAAACACTAATCTCTTTTTTTCATGAAATAATATAATAATAATTGATTGAATTTTCAATGAATAAAAATATGCTCTTTTGAGTGAAATATCAAGTTCGATGTAATTTTTTTAGCATATACTTTAAATAATAAAACAAAAAAAAATTTTTATCAAATACGGTTCACATGGAGCAGGTAGGCAGTATGAAGCTGTGGATTAAATTTCAATTATAAAAACACTATTGCAAATTTTTTTAAAAAAAATTGTGAAAATTGGGGCCAAATTGCATTAAAGCTAAATTTATAACATTGAAAAGATAATTTCTGGAATTTTCAGCTGGTATAAAATTGATTTTCGTGTGATAGTATTTTTTGAGGCTATTCACCTCTTTTTCGAAATTTTGTTCTATTTTTTGTTCTATTTTTGTTCAATTCGTATGTTTCGAATTTTTTGATTCCATACGAGTGTTGCTATTTAGTTGAATTTGCGAGAAATTCATTTCAAGTTACATAATATTTATGAAAATGTATTATAGATTAAAGACTAATAAGTTTAAATTTATTAAAATAAAAAGTTTTGTGCATTAATAAGTATGGATTGATTTTTTATTTATTAATAATTATTATTCATAAACATGCTTTTATTGTTAATTCATTTGAGCTTATCTATAGCACACATTTAATTTCTTTCACATTTTCATAAAATTTGACATAATTGCATAAGTATTCATTCATTTTGAAAAATTCTCTCATTGAAAAATCGGATCAGAAGAAAGGCAATCCCTTCCCATTTTCGTTCTTAGCACGGTGATCGCGCTTTGAAAACAATCCCCTAATATCCACCTCCGATTGCACCAGCCACGAATTCGAACATTCGCCATTTTTATGTTCCTCAACAAATAAATTGAATAAATCCCGACTATCGATTTTTAACGCAATCAATCCCCACAGTGAAAATAGAACACACGATTCACAATACAAATTTTTACGATAAGTTTATATGCATTATTCGGTGTGGTTTCTTTTCTTACCTGCAAAGAATAGGTATTTCAGCCTCTAGAGTGTCTATTGTAAAGTTTTTAGGGCGTCTGACTCTCTTGATTGATTCTGGAATTCCGGACGACTTCTTTTCTGTGACAAATAACTGATGAACCGGAGGTGTCGTCATTGAAGAAGGTTTGATGGATGTCATTGAAAACCCTCAAATGAGACATCAATGACAATTCAGATGGATTGATGTATAGTATTCGGTTGGAAACAAATATGTGAAGATGCTGTAATCGATTAGAATTGCATTTGACGCTGTGATAAGTGTTCGCTACAACGATAGTTTAAAAGTTAGTATATATACTTTTACTAATTTAGCCATAATAATTTATGAATAAAAGTAACTCTTTTTGTAGGTAGTAAGTCGTCATTGGAAGAGCTTTAATAGATGTCACTTTTGACCCTCAAATGAGACATCAACAACTCTTCACATGGATTGATGCAAGGTATCCAGTTGGAAACAAATATGTGGAGACTCTGTGGGATAATAAACTTGAAAAAAGAATTATTCTTTTTGTATTTAGAAAATTCTTGACCGTGTTTGAATTTGAAATATAGTTTAATTTTGAAATGCAGATAAAGATACGAATCAAAAGATTAAAAAGATATATTGTGGAGAATACTTAATTAACTATCCCATTAAAATAACATAGTACATGCTATTGCTTCACCGTTAGTTTGAAGTGCTATGCTGCATGGCTGACTAGGATTAAAAAGGCATATTTACCGAAAAATCAAGGCAAAATCATCAATTAGGCAGAGGTTAATTTCCCAAAACATTACACTATAATTAAAATTGATTTACTTAATTACAAACGGCTGCAACTTCTTTATAAATAAAGAGAAAGAATTTCGATTCAAGACAGATGGACCTGAAAGTCCATTTTTATTGTGTTAATAAATTTATCAAGTGTAAGAGGTAATATAGAAACATCTAAAAGGTAATACAGATATTGTGACATCTAAAAGGTAATACAGATATTGTGAAGCATGTACAAATACCACACTAATGCTCACTGTGTGTACCTTTAACTCCTTCTTTTTGCGTGTACCTTTAACTCCTTCTTTTGACATCACTAGCTAACGAGATGTAAATAAAATATCCAGAGTCAATAGGTATATTAATTTAAATGCTGTAAATTGTGTATATGTTGCAATCAAAACCTGTCCCGCATTACTTTTTCAATTCATGGAGATTTGCAGTGCCATAATATTTTTTTTACCTGCAGTAATGAATGTAGTAGTAACTCCAATCTGCTGTCATGTGAAGCATTCTCTATAAGATAGCTTCAAATGATAATGAAATTGAGTTGGTGTCCATGTTATTAAGAAATAATGAGGCATTTTCTGAGCTAAGATAGTACAAGCTAGGAACAGTTTATTTTAATAACTGGTCAATTTGGTTTCAAATAATAATATTTTTTTAACTTAATCAACATATTAATGATTTACTTAACTTAATTTTTTTATTTTAGTATTTCGGGAAAATATGTATGTTTTTATTTATCATTTTAATAATGTATCATAGAAAAAATGACTAAAATAATGCATTCTTGGAAAATCAGGATTTTGCTATTTATTAGTAAATTTATCGGGATTTTGCTATTTATTAGTTTATTTATTGTGATAAATTATAGGGAAATAATGAAATTCAAACAAATATAATGTTAAAAATTGTTTTACAAGATAACATACGGAATATAAGACAACCAGTTAAATGAATTATTAATATTTCAGTATATTATAAATAAGTAACTGTTTTAAATTTACTTAATAATGATTTTAATAATTAATACTCATTCTAGTCTTAGTATTTTATAATTTATGGAATTAGCAATTTTTACGGATTTACTTATTTGGCAACTAGGCTTATTATATTCTAATTCATTTGCCTGCTTCTCGTTGTCGGTAGTCTGCCTAGCCGAAAATCCTCCCCTGCTTAAAGTAATCATTACGTTCGTAAATGAAACTTTAAGCATCCCTTTGTATTGTGCTCAATTTACACACACACAAGGAAATGCTAATCTGAGAACACATTTTTCAAACGGCCTCATATTTATATAT
>JAPMOR010015631.1:206865-222010 GCA_026543865.1 Argiope aurantia
TTTTTTTTTTTAACAGTCGCACAATGTGTGTAAATGCGCCAAGTATTGCAACTTCACTCTGTGAAATTGGCGAAAAACAGAATCTTGTGCAACATGGTAGTCTGCTTAGTGTAAAAGACTCCCTTGCTTAGAGCAATCTTGACATTCGCAAATAAATCTTTATTGCGAAAGAAAGTAATTAGAACTGTATTTGGCGTTCTTTTCGTCTGCTGCTGACCGTACCGAGAACCGTTGCATTACACGACCCCTATTTTGAATTTTGTAAATATAGAATTCTAGAATTCGTTTCAGTAGCTCTAAAAATATAAAAGCTCGCTGTTTGAAGGATTTTTATTTTAGGTACTTTTGTGGTAATAATTTTTTTAAGTAAAATTATAAAAAAAAGACTTATTTAAAACTTTTTAAAAGTGTACAATTTAAAAATAATATTAGAAAATATTCCCAAAAAGATTTATTTAAATTCTTGCTGCCGGTAATTATTCCAAAAAAAAAATTGATATTTTTTTAGTAAAGGCATTTTTTTTGTGATCGATATCTCTGTATATCAGTATTTTTCATTCATAAAAATAAATATAAACTGCATTAGTTAATTGTGTTGTTTTTATTATTCATAATTTTATATCTATAAAAAATTAATACTTTTCTTTCATTTACTCATATTATCAGACTAAAATTCAAGAATATATAAAAATTATATATTCAATAAAAGTAATTTTTCTAATTAAAAATAAAATTATTTCTAACTAATAATGCATTTATTCATTCTAAAAAAATCAGACCAATGTTTCCTTCCGTTTGAATGGTAATATAATTACGTTTGAAAAAGTTTAAAGTTAAGAGTTTTAGCATATTGTGCGTTAATATTTCAACACTGGTTTAGGCTATTCAAAATTTGCTGTTTATATATATATGAATATACATTTTTAAAATTTATGAATTGTTAACTAAACCAAACAGCAAAATCCTTTTATATATTGGATTTGACAACTGGAATGCTATTAGAAAGTCGCAAAATCAAATAGCATTTGCATAAAATAAGTAATTAATTAAAATGCAATAGCTACTTTTTTAGAAATATATAGATATTTCAATAAGTAATCATAGTTTATAATTTAGTAATTAGGTAGCATTAAATAACTGCTGAGGACTCTTTGTGATATTATTTTGTAACATATCTCTATGACGATGTTGTAACAAATGTACGAAATAATCGCAATTGTTACAAACAGTTTTATTCTCGATTATTATGTTGTGGATACGTTTATTTAATGAAACACTAAAACTCTCTCTGAGAGATCGTTTTGTGACATATCTCTTTGGTGATGCTGTAGCAAATATACAGAATGATCGCAAATGCCACAATTTGCATTATTATTATTATGAAAATTTATTTTAAAAATGCCTTGAAAAGGCTACTTCCAATTTTGCGCTAGATGCCATCGAAATCGCCATTTTTTTGTTAGAAATGATTCCTTAATACACTTATAAATCAAGCGAAGGTTTTGTTCTTGCAAAGAATCGGCATTTTTCCAAAAAAAAAAAAAAAAAAATATCATCCTCTTGAAGAATTATGTCTTCTTTTTCCTTTGAATCTTTTCATCTACTCCCTTCCCAGATGACAGCAAGAGCAATTTAATTACTTCGCCTTAATGAATCCACGGTTAGGATTTATTGATTCTTGACATCTCGACTGGATTTTTTGCACTCAGTTGGTGAATTAATCCAAGCACAACGTTACTCTCTAATCAGAATCTTTTCAGCCGAAGTGATGAGGCTGAAATTATTGCCTGATGTCGGCTGAGATTAGATTCTTCTTTCCTACTATTGAGATTAATCTTTGTGGTCTTCAATTTATTTTCGCAGTTCATTCATGAAAATCTATCAATTGACAATCACTTAACTAATAATTGAGAATTTTATAATTCTGAGATTAGAGAAGTGAAGCACTATGATTTGAAAATTTTATTCTTTACAATTTTAATAAAAAGCCGTAGTTATATACTAGTCGTTTTAAACAGAAAGTTTTCAGCCATTGGGCACTTGTAATAAAAATCTTCAATAAATAAAAATTAATGTGAATAAAATTCATTTTGCATTAAAATGGGTTTGTCCGATAGCGAACAGCCCGGATTGCGAGCAAGAATGCTTTTGCAATTGATTTTTATACTTGGAAAACGAATGCATGCTTATGTAACGAACATTTGATTGAAAAAACGCTAGAAAAAATTATGATTGTTTGAGATTTGTAGAACTATAAATATCTGATTGTAAACTGTTGGCACCCCCTTGAGAGAGAGAGAAAAAAAAAAGACAAATGTGTGAAGATAAAAGATTTCAGTCAGGAGAACAGATGAGAATGAAAATCGAAGGTGAGGCGATCTGTCAGCGATTTATGGAACGAAAGTCTGATAATGGCATGAAAAAAATCATTTTTAAATGATTTAGTTGTTTTCTGTTTTCTGAATCTTGTAAGTCAGCTTGTAAATTTTTAATTCAAAATTAACTGGAAACCTAACCTAAAAAGAGTGAAGTGTCAAGAGCAGTGCTCACTTTGCAAATCAAGAATTAGATATATATTGTTGGTTTTGCAACATTTTACGAAATCGTAATTTTTTACTTTATCGTATTTGAAGTATACAATGTATTATAATCGTTAAAACATTTGAATTCTAGCTTTTGACGAATCTCCACTTTTCAAAACTTCATGAGCCCGAAAAAGACATTTTTGTAAATGTGTCTGCCTGTCCGTCCATCCGTCCGCCCGTGAGCACAACATCTCAAAAACAATTTGAGCTAGACGAATGAAAACAGGGTATGGTCTCTATTCCAAATTTGTAGATTTTTGTGAAATTTTAAACGAAATCCATTCAGAGGATGTCTATCTGTCCGGCTGTCGGAATATAAGTTAACGCGGTAACTACAAAAGAAAGTGAGCTAAATGGACACAATTTTAGACACAGATTTATACCTAAAGTGTAGATATGTATCAAATTCGGAACAAATCCGTGAAGAGGTTGACTGCATGTCAATCTGTTCTACCACAAGCATGTGAACGCCGTTACTCAAAAACACAATTACTTAAATATATGAAATTTATTGTGTGCTTTTGTGATTTTGTATGAATTTTGGTTTTAATCGGCCAGAAAAGAGGCTCCCAAACTATGCATTCGGTTTTTTTCCTGGCATTTAACCGCAACCCAACGATTAAAAATATCACCACAGATCGCATTCTAATATTCTCTTCCTAGTTATTATTCGCAATGGCATGCGCTTGATTGTATACAAGTACATTTATTGGAGAGTATGCGGGAAATTTTCGAGGAATTCTCTCTTACTTGTTATTTATTGGATTTAGAGAACAAATGTTTCAAACTTGCATAAAATCCCGGGGTAAATCAGTTATTCGTAAACGAATAGTCCAAATAACATTGACTTTTAAAAGAACGATTTGCTTGATCAATCACCTATTGCACTCATTTTTAAAGACATGTTTCATATCCAATTATTTTTAATATAACTTCTGTTGCTGATAGTTACAATATATGACTTTGAATTCTGCTTCAGTTATGATGTTTGCTATAACAACAAAAATATCATTGAATTGCACTTATTAAGATCACATTTACATAAGATATTATGGATGAACCATCAGACGTTCTAAGGAATTATTAGATGGAAAATAATACTCTGATATTATTTGCCTTTTGGTGAAACTAGATTACACTGTGCTAAACAGAAATACCTGAGGAATGTGCATAAACATGTATCAACAAGAATAACGTGCCAAAACAATAAATCTGAAACTTTTTCACCTGGTGAACTGGCGTCAACCGAAAAATGTGTCAGGCCCTAAAGTTAATAAATAAGAATTTTAAAATATCAACATTTCAATAATTTTTATCGATGAAAAGTTGACTTGCAAATTTCAGAAATATAATCTTCAAATCATAGAATATTCAAATATTATTTGTATGTTTACCAATAGAAGATTATCCTAAAAAAATATATCCATTTAAAAAAAGGAAAGCCATTTTTTAAAAATTCTTTTTAACCCTAAAATGATGCACGTTAAATCTGATGTCAAGAGCCAAACGTCCTCTCATTGGTATGACGCGGAAGCGCGGAGAGAGGATGTCAACTCCGGTGTCGTCGTCGGTCGTCGTCATCTTACCGGGTTGAAAATAACGAGGTTCGTCCTTTAATATTCATAGTGTTGCTTCCAAATGATACTTTAATATGATTGAAGCAAACTAAATTTTAAGCCTAAAAGTGGAAAATAAATAAGAAAATGAGACAAAAATAAACAATAAATTAAAAAAGTGAGTTTGGCAAATTTTGATGCAATATTTTTAGTAATGATAATTTGTGTAATTTCTTTTCTTATGTTGAAGAACTACTATCGTGAACGATTCCATATAGGCTTTCTTCGAATGTCTTTAATAAAAAGTAATATAGGAGGTCATAGCATAGCAACGATAATTTAGTAACAGTATTACAAATATTGGAAAATCGGTAAGAAAGCAGTGTAAAAACATTGTTGTACACGACCCCAACTCTTAGAATGCCTTCGATAAAAATAATATAAGAGAATATAAAGTAAAAATACTATAAATATTGGAGAACATGAAAGATGGCACTGTGAAAATATTATTCCACACTTTACCTTATGAAGAATTTTGGGAAGTATTCTATAAAATTAATATAGAATGTCGTAAAGTAACATTATTACAAATGCTGAAAAATTTGGAAAATGATACAATGGAAGCATTTTTCTGCACAACTCCAGCTTGAGAGTCTTAGGAAATCTCGGATTAAAATAATTTAAAATGCCTTTAGAAAAAATAACACAGGAACTCTATCTGAGAAATAAAATAATCCTTACTCTAAGTTAATTTTCAACAATGTTCAACAAACTTTTCTAAAATTTTCTTAAAAGATCAAAGAATGCATCCAATCCTTTCGAATGGTGCAAAAAAGTGTGACAAAAGAGCAGAAACGATTCTCCTCTTCATTTTACTTTGAACGCCGGGCGAAACAAAGTAAAATAATACATTCATATATTAATGGCTCTCCTCTGCTGTAACAAAAACAAGTCACACGCTTTTCATTCATTTTGTGAGAAAGGCGTCGAAAAATCTATTTTGTACCCGACGCAAGAACTAGGGGGAGAGAAGAAATAAATAAACACATAAAAAATCCGATTTCTTCTAAAGAAGAGGGATGTTTCGATTAAGAGGTTGTTTGTCGGGAAAAAATCATGTAATTTAAAATTTGTCAGCCGGGTCATCCTTGACGATAGATTAGAAAAATACTTTTTTTCCATCTAGGCAATAAAAGATCAGGCACGGAGACAGCAATCGTTTCTAACTAGATGCTGCTGTGACATGAAGATGTTATCGCCTAAAATAAATAGATATAAAAGATATCGATGGGGAAAAATAATAAATATATTTTCCACTTTTTTTCCTCCCTCCTTCTGAGTTAAAAGATTGAGAGAGACGCTATTTGGAATGGAATTCACATCCACGATTTATTGAAGTTTCAATTCATTTGAAACCTGAGTTTCTGGGGGAAATCTTGAGGAAGGAGGAGGGAGGGTGAGAGCTCGAAAGCTCGAGCTAAGCTCTCTTTAAGGATCAGGGATGTGTAGGGGACAAAATGGGAAGAAGAGTCAAGCTCTTATTCACGGAAAATTCTCAAGTTTTCGCGAGTGAGAATCGAGCAGTCAAAGAAATAACTTGTGGTAATAAAGTTAAACTTCCTATTATTCAAATTAATAATAGAAAGACAGAGATTTTAGGACTTTGGTGTTGAATCTCACTGATAAAATAATATAATGGAAAAAAATTCAAACATTTGAATTTCCTTTCTTTTTAAAACAGATTATTCTTAATATACATCGACAATGAATAGTTTTCAGGAGAAAATAGTGAATTAGATTCGATACATTTATGTAGATTAACTGTGCACAATAAATAATAATACTTGCTTAAGTCTTTATTTACTTTTCAATCACATTAAGCCTCAGAATAAATTGAGAATAATAACATACAGAACAAAACCTACAATTCAGTGCAAATTAACATAACTTTTAAGCATAAATTATCAGAAAAAAAAATAATTTGTCAAAAAATTTAGGTCTGTATTTTGCAAATTATTCTTGTTGAACATAAAAAGAGAGAGAGAGAGAGAAATTTAAATCTGGATGTGGAATAAAACAAATGAAATGAATAAATGACGAAGTATGTTTAAAATGTTCAGTTTTTCTTTTACAAAAAAAATCTTTTTTAGGCTCATAAAAGAATAATATTATAGCTTCAATAAATTTCTGAATCTCAACCAAAAGCAGAATAAGGCAGAATAATAACAGAAGAAAAGCCTCAAGCCATAATCGAAATAACGAATAATTTTAGAAAATCATGAGGAATGAAGAAAAAGTGCGAGAAAAAAGGGACTCGATTTTACTCTTTTTAAGAATCAATGATTCTTAAAGGAAAAATAGTATTGGTTAGCATTTAACTTTTCTACAGGGAATAGTCGAATAATTAAAAAAATTGGTTCAAATAATCAATCTTAGATTATAAATTAAGACATCTTTGGCCACATGTTGGTTCGCTAGGAATATTCGTAATATTTAATTTCTATCAAAATTCTTATTGCTAATTTATTAGCGGCTTCCTTATCAAAGTATTTTTAAGCAACAAGGTGTGATAGACATAAAATTGTTTTTAATAGCCTTACAATTATTGTGAACATGAACCTTCCTAATACTAAGTCGTATGTCATAATAGATCCATTAAATGCATAAGTTATATAGTAATCTATTCTCTCACTTTACTTTCTTATACCTAATACAAACTGCGCAGAAATTTGGTTTCTTTCGATTGCAAAAAGCTTCCAAAATATGTACTCGCTTTTCTTCACCATGCTATGAATCATTAAATGTTCACGTGCAGGAATGAAAATAAAAATCTAAGCACTGGTGGTGTTCAACGGTGTGGTTCAATGTCCACACTTTTTATACTGGGAAAAGGGGCATAACATCTTTAGCAGAAAGTTTCAGGAGACCACATCCGTTGGTTCTTCTTTGGAACTTTTTGCCAGTAGATCAGGCATTAAGTGTAAAATGCAATTACTTATCTGATAGCTTGAAATAATACTTATTCGTAGTCTGCAAGAACCGTCGAAAGTCTTTGGAAGAATCTGAATGTCATCTAACATTTGATATGCATTACTTTCAAAGTTATGGAAAATGTTACTCAAAATAACACATTACTATTGTTAAATGCATTTTCTTCATTTCTATCATTAAAATTCTATTCTTCTTTCTCACTCCTGTGCTATTTCTTTCTTAATTAAAAGTAGTAGATATACCAAGTTCATTTGAATGCATTCTGAATCAAATTGTTTTTTTTATTTAATTATAATGTTTTTTGATGAAATAATATGACCTTTTCTTTCAAAGTTGCATTTCGTCATAATAAAAGTTCAAACTGAAATCCTTAATTTAACAACATTTCAGGAAAATCTTATTCTGAGTTCGTTCAAATTGAAAAATAATTGAGATCATTGCAAAATATAAAATAAATAAATAAAAGCGGAAGAGGTCGTTTAACCTTTCCGAAATAAATTTTAAACACATTCCCCTATAACTGTTTTAGCAAGAAACATTTTTCAGAATTTTTGTTCACAAAACGCCATTTTTAAGCGAAAACAATTAAAAACCCGGAAATCGGCATTGAAGAAAGTTAATTGCAATCTTACGGTCTTACCGAAGAAGTTAAAATACGAATTTGCTGCTCGAAAAAAGAATGCCTTATGATTAAATGAACTTTCTCACAGATTCTAAGGTCATTGCTCAGAATCCAGGGATGTGAAATTTTTTTGTAAGCGTTAAATCGATTTGAAAGGGGGGAAAATGGAAGATCCATACCTTTTACAGATTTTCTTTATATGCTCTTTGTTTTATATTCGATAATCAAACACCATTATATTCTTAAATCTAAAGGTCAAGCACTTCTCTTTCAAAAATTTTTCTCGATCAAATCGTTTTTCTTTATTAGTGTTTCAAAAATATTTTGTTAAATATGATTCACTGAGCAGAGGTATGTAAAAATTTAAAATTTGTAATTCATCAAAACATTTATTGACTCAAGTTACATAAAATATAATTATTTACTTCATTTAGACCATTTTGTTAGCAGGTATATGCCTATTATTAAAGGTTTACAAAATATCTGTTGAACCCTGATTAGAATGGATATCCTCTATATATTAAACCACATTTACTTTAAATAAAACTAATTCATTGAATTAATAGTATAGATATTGTAAAAAATCATAGAAAATTTTTTCTTATATTTATTTTTTTAGAAAATACTATATTTCATATTTATTTCATTTCACACAGACACGTGCCAAAATTTAAGCTTTTCTAGAATTAATTTCCAGTAGCAACTTAATTTTTAGTTTGAGTTTTTATCAATGTATTGGCAACATACTAATTTTTTCCCACGTACGCGAAACATACTCGTGCAGGTTAAATTTTATTTTTATTTTGTGCGAAATAAGTTGTTGAAAAATGTAGTTAAGATATTTTTTTTAAAAATTCGTTGGAATTAAAAACTTAATTTATAACATTAGCATTATTAAAAAGATAATTTTTTGGATTTTAATTTGACATAAAAATCATGTTTGTGCGATAATATTTTAGGAAGTTATCACAATAAAACGGCAGAATTTCGCTTAATTTTTAATTCTAACAAAAAAATTTAAAAATCACTGTGAGGTGCACATTCCCAACCTCCAAGGTATACATGTTCCAAATTTAGTAGCTGTAAGTCAAACGATCTGGCCTTTGAATTTAGGTTTTGTCAGATATCAGACGAGTCTATTTTGATAAGTTAATATCAACACAGTCGTATTCATCTCAACCCTATTATAATATTTTCTGAGACTTGTTTTCTGTTTCGTACGTTTTCCCCTCTTAACAAATGTGTTTGTCTGAATGAGGTTAAATCCCAACCGTCAACTAGTCAGAGTCGGGGGAATAGTAGTTACAACTTCATGATTACTATTCCGAAATCCATAAAGATACATCATGGATTTTCTTATTTCACCGTTTAAATTTTACATATGAATCGTTGCCATGCTGATGTGGTGTGGAAGTTTGCAAAATGAAGTGTCGATTCATGATATGTCATTCTAGTCATTTGACATAAGTTCAAAATTATGGAAGGGAATATATTTATAATATTATCAGATTATTATTTATTTATATTATTTTCAGAGGAATATATTTATAAAAAATTAAATAGTGGGCATTTATTGTGTAGTTGAATTCCCTAAACTACAGAACCTAAATCGATTGCTTCCTCCGAGAGAATCACTTTCATAAATATAGATTAACCGAATTTAAACCTTTCATATTTCATGAAGCTGTATATTTCAAGATTGACCATAAACATGCTTGCCATGTGATATTTACTTTAAAAATGTTTGTTACATCTTTAAGAAGATGTTCACGAATGTATTTATCTTTTATAAAAGCTTAAAACTATGAACGTTTACGATGACCAAAATCGTGGTACATGAGAAAATGGGGATGACTTCGAAGATGTTACTTATGTGCTGCTTGCCTTAAAAGTGTTTATTATATATTTAAAAATATATTCACGATTGTATTTATCTTTTAGGAAAATTTGAAGCTGTGGGACTTTGTAGAAAAGCAATTAGTATACAAACTATCATTACATCTAATAGAAATCTTTGAAAAATGTTTTCCTTGATAATTTACGAAAGAAAATTATTTTAGTTAGAGGCGCACTAGAGGTTTTCTTTATACATGTTTTACCATCGCAGGGATTTTATTGTTGTTGTTGTTACTAAGCTTAGAGGTTTAGCTTTGCTAGACCATTTCTACAAATCCAAAAAACCCCAAAAGGTTGATTTATAGCAGTGGGAAAAGAACAGTCCCATGTGCCGCCTCGGTTTAGCTGAGCAAAATATATGGTTTTCACACCTTGAGTGAGCCAACCAGGAGAATACACTCCTGACGTGCTTCGCCCATTTTGCCCTGAAACATTCCGCCGTTACGTTGAGACAATAGAGCAGGACTTTGGAGAGGGTTATTTTACTAATACATAGAATATCAATTTTGTGACTAGTTTAAAATGTTCATTCATTTCGACTTTAGATAAAAATACATATTTTTTAAATTTAAAATAACTGTACCAATTTGTTGACAATATCAGATACAAATGTTTGCTGAAACAGATAATTTGATTAAAGCTTTAGTCAGCTTCCTAACGTTTATAGACATTTAAACAGAGTTTTATCATTTGAATTTGCAAAAGACAAGTTGGTGGACCATGGAAATTTGGATAATATAGATGCAGCTCGAATGCGGCATCTTTGTTTACTCATTTGGATTACAATAAGATCTTCCATTCCTAAAAGAAATAGAGTGTATAAATACAGTCAAACATCGGTTAGAGAGCATTTCACATGAACAGCAATATAAGATATGAAGAAGTGACTCGCTTAACGATCGATGTTTCTTAGAACGAATAGCAAGGAGACACCGTAACGTCACAGACTGGATTGGCCTGTATCAGTCTGTGTTGAGAACTTGTTTGAAGAGAACCCTTATATATACATGGAAGAAGTTTTGGCCGGCTAGCGTCGTCGAACACGAATCCAAGGAGTTTGAGTAAGTTCCTGTGGAACGATAAGATTTTGTTTCTAGCCAAGACTTTGAGACCAGAGATGGATAGCAACGACATCGACGAAGAATATAGACAAAACTACTGAAGAATGTATGGAGCTGTATTCTGTGTCATAGCAAAAACTGCAGAGGAGATTCGTTTAGAAGAGGAAGGAATAATGTATTCAATATAGTGTGATAAGGGAAATGCTCAAATTATGGGTAATTCAGGATTATTATGCCGGGTGATTCTGCATATCTAATAAATATCTGTTACCTAAAGAGGTGCAAACAAGATGGTTACGAAATATACTCTAAAATCTTTGTTTGTTACTAATAACTAACATTAGAATTCTCACTAATCTACTATATTTACATTAACTTTTCGATATATGCTGAAAACAAATCCTATTGAACTTTAAAGGTATAATTCACAGATGAGTCGTCTAGAGTTAAATATACAGCCTTATCGTTACAATACTTCTTAAGCGAACTCTTTACTCCTATCACAAGCAGTATATCTCTTATCACATTAAACGAAAATTATATAATAGTTTGACAATTTCTCAACTTGAAACTTATAATATATTCATGATTTTATAGCTTTGAAAATTCCAACTCAAATAATACCAAAAACTTAAATGAATCTCATTTTAAAATGTTTGAAGATTTAAGGACAGCATTAAAATTCTTTATAGACGCACGAGTAGATGTCTATAACTTTCTTTGATACATCGGTATGTTTTAGTAAGTTGAACTAGATATAAAGTAGGTTATCGTTAAGCTAAATGTACCTCGAAAATATATTTACTTTCCATCAGCAGCTAAGGTTAGGAAAACACCTAGAGTAGGACAAGTTTCATGGTACCCACTGGACTTCATATCACAATCATAAATCTGCCACTTATTTGAGGAGTACTAACTTGATACTTAGTTTATCATTCGACGCACTCTATAAATAGCTTTGTTCGAAGCGCAAAGATTTCATTTCGGGGAAAATACCAGTGACATCAATCTCTCACCTTTCTTCACAGCTTTTAGGTCGTTAATGGACAGTTCATCGAAAGAAGATTCTGGGAAGATAAGTGCAAAAAATGATGGCTATATCTCGAACTAAACCGCAGACATGAGACTAGTATTAGATCGTTTCCCGATTCAGGACAAAGAGGCTATTTGCAGCATGCCACTGACAGGTCAGCAGCGGTTGAGCATTATGAAAGTTGGATTTGATGTAGTACTTTTGCTTTCCTGTCTTAATCTGAATGAATATTTAGAGAGTAACTTCTTTCTTTTATTACAAAAGAATATATTTGACTAAGAGATTCCTATTGATTTTTCTCACTGTAATCTTCGACCTTTTTCGACTGGAGTAACATTTAGAATGAGAATAATTCAATCTCAGATTTGAAATTGTTCAAAAATATAGGCTTTGTTAATGAAACAAAGAAAAGCGAAAAATAAATGTCAGAAAGAATATTGTACGAAGTTATATACTTTGTTGATGCATCCGGGGTGGGGAGGCAAATATGGGTACTTACCATTTTCGGAACCAACCACGTTAGAATGGAAACTAAAGAATTGATGAGAAATCAGTTATTAAATTATCGTTATTATATCTTGAGAATAAGTGCGGAACCTTCAAAACTCAGAAATTTAAGTGCTTTTAAGTTTAAAATTGACAGAATAGAAAATAATTAATTTTGTGAATATATATATATGCTCATGTGTGTTTTCGAAGGGATTAAGACAGGAGAGATGTTATCTTTAGGTCATATCTTTATTTTTCTTCATAATCAAGTAAAAGTTATTTTTTGCAAGTTTTAAAAGCTTCTTGTTAAACACATGATCCGGAATTCAAGCGAAACACACACCACAACAAGGCAAATATCCGAAAAACCGATCTCGTGAAAGCACTTAGAGCTTATATAATTCGAGAACGGGATTTTACCAAAATCTAGAAGAGAAAGAATTTATTTTAGATGCTTGATTTTCACATGATATTGTAGTTTCACTTTGTACAATTAAAGTTACATTCCCTGAGAAGCATGGAGATAACAGAAGCCAACGCAGTTCAGAAGTGCAATTTGAATCCGAGGGATGAGAAAACAATTAATTTTAAGGACAAGAATAAAAAGGTTTATCTTTTGCATGCTGAAGAAACACCCTAGAAAGTTTATGAATATATAGATTTTCTTGAAACTTGTCAACAAACGCCATGCAATGATGTTTTTCAATTCATCTATAACATTCTTTCAACTTTCGTTCTTGCACTTTTTATAAATTACTTCAATTTACATGTTGAGAAAACTCATAAAATGTTAAATGTATATATGTTTAGAGTTTGAGTAAATTCATAACATAAAAATTGAAATAATTTTGAAATAAAAAATTACTTCCATTTTTTTGTTATGTTAAAATGTTAACATATCAAAAGAAATCATTGTTGGCTATACTAAAACTCGTTGTTTTTAACATAGCCTTTTTAGAAAAATCATTAATAAGAGAAAAATAATAGATTAAATAGAAAAATTATAGAAACACTTTACTTGAAACGCAAAAACAAAAAGAATCGTGTTAAATCAAATACACTTTTTGAGCGCATAAAACTTGATGTTAATCTTAAATGTCATAGAAAAAATCCCAAACGCTAAAAGCACTTATTTATCAAATCACTTACATAAAACGGCACTAAAAAGTTTGCGTAAATTTTCTAAATTGAGTGAAATGCTTTTAACAAATGCAGCCCATATGCGTCAAAATCTGATTTTCAGCAGGAAAGCTACTCCGACTAATTATATCTCCAAGAAATTCAGTTGGAAGTCTTAATGAAATTGTAGCAGAAGTAGGGATCCGATCTGTGTACATTCGGAAATAAATGTTACAAAAAGTAATATTAAATGTCAAAATGTATTGAGAAGACCCTAATAAATCTTCTCTTACTGGGAAAGATGCCAAAGACGAAAACAAGAAAGAAAAATTCGATTCAATTCTATTCTAAGATTCGCTAGCTGAAAACTTTGCATTCAGACGTTCAAGTTTTCTCTTTCTTTTCACTCTATACTTCCTTACATGTCTTTCTTCTTTTTCTTTGACTTCCTTTATTTTTTTTCTATCTTTCTTCTTTCTTTCTTCTCGAAACCAGTGAAGAAAGCTGATGAAAACGTAATGTATCAAAAACTCGCTTCTCATCGAAAAATCATTTAGGGGGGTATTTTTTTTTATAGCTGCGTTAACAGCATAACTGCTCTTGAGTTTGTCCATTTCTAAATGTGTAGCTGGAAGAAAGACCTAAAAATATTTTAAACCCTTCCATCTTCTTATGCTTATAATGTTTTTTTTTGTTTTTTTTTCGGAAGCGATTCGATGTTTTGAAAATTGCATCAGTTAACTTTGAATGTCGAATTGTAAATTTTTAATTCAAAAACTTGTAACATTTCATCATGCAGTAGATAATATCAGTGTATTCAGGAAGTTCTTTAAATTAAGAAGAATTCTTTTTTTTTCCCTTTCTATTTCTGAAGACAATACAATAAAGTTTTAAATTTTAAAATAACAATGGTAACATTTGATGAAAACTGTTGCTAATCTTTAGAGCCCCACTCCACCGCTCTGGGAACATTGGGCTGCATGCATATCTTAGACTCAAAACATGCATAAAACTATTTTTTATTCAAACAATATAGACATATATTCATTGGCATCGTAGCTATTAATTTTAGTTGTTAATAAAAATAATTACGTTGTATTTTAAAGAATTTATCCGACGAATGCGACCAGCAAAACGAATAAGCATCTAGTTTTTTGGATGGCAAAAGAGCGTTAAAGCTTTTAACATTCGACAGTTTTTGAAATTCATTTTGGAGGTAGATGAAAAAATAAACTGTTATTCAAAGAAATTTCTGTTTATTATTTATTTTCTTTAAACCGGCTCCTACTTTTTATTATAACATTATAGTTGATAATCATTGCTAATTACTACTAGACTATAGGCAATTAATTTTAATTACTTTTAAAGTTGATGAAACATGATTTTCCAATCAAAAAATAACTGCACATGTGAAATTTTTCCGAAAATTTCTCAGATTTAATGTTTTATCAAAAGATAATTATTAATTATTACTTACATAGCGTTAGTATTCAGCAATTGTGAAGAAATATCAGCATATATAGTAAGATGAATACTATGACTAGGTAATGACAAAATTCGTGAATCATTGGTGAATAGGTTAGGTTCATAATATACTACGAAGCCACAATATTCACAATATACCACAATAATCACTTAGCCGCAATATTCACAATAATCACTTAGCTACAATATTCACAATAATCACTTAGCCAGAATATTCACAATATACCACAACAATCACTTAGCTACAATATACAAAAATAATCACTTAGCCACAATATTCCCAATATACCAAAATAATCACTTAGCCA
>JAPMOR010015631.1:230962-257196 GCA_026543865.1 Argiope aurantia
AATAATTTGTTTTATTATAAAAACAAATTATTACCTGAAATTATTATTATCCACAAGATTCCATTATCATTCACGATGGTTAGGATTAAAGGGCCTGATCTTAAGGTTTCAGGTTCGATACGTCGAGGCTAAATGTCCTCCAACTGGTGTGGTAGGAAGTAAGAAGAGGGGGAGGGATGTCAGCTCAGGTGTCATCCTCGTCATCTCTTTGCCGTTCTAAATTCCATCCTAAATTATAGGACCGTCCTAGTTCAGTTATATATTAACGGAACGTTAATATAACTGAACTGGTCAGGAATAATTCGTATGTGTAGGGACTTGTCTGCTATTTGAGAAATTTTATTTGCCACTTACTTCAGTACTCGATGCGGTCACCTTTCGTTGAAATCCAAAGACTAATAAATTATCAAAAGGTTGTTTAAGAAACGTCTTTTTGCAATAAGTCGGGGTTTTCAATTTGCTAATGACATAAACTAAGTTGCATAAGAATTTTATCTGCTTCAATTAACATTGCAATTCAAAAATGTTCAGTGGATAAACGAAGAGGTATACAGAGAGTTAATTAACATTAAGTTATGATGTACTGAAAGGTCGGTTTTTTCCAAACATCTAATAAATAAGTCAGTATTTTTTTTATTTACTAAGAATCTTAGTTGGAATAATAATAATGGATTAATCACGGTTCAAATAATTTATTTGAAAGTTATTTATTGATTTTTTCTCCTTTATACTGAAGAATAAACTAAATAGAGAGACAACTTTGAATAAAATGGAAAGATTTGACTGATTCTTTTTTTAAAATAAATTTAGAATGTCTTTTACTGTTTAATTCTCCTAAACAATAGCAATAATTTGTAGGCTATTAAATAGCCTGCACTTTTATTGTGTATGTTTGTTTTCGCGCAAATGCAAAGTATGATATCCTGTTCTTGAAAACACATCTATGGCAATTTTATTCATTTCATTTTCTTTCTTTCTTTTTTTTTTTTTTTGCCAATTAAAAGAATCCTCTTTTTCACATTGAGAATGAACCAATGCGAGCTTCTGATATCTACATCCGTATCTTGTATTTCGAAAAATAGGTCATATATTCCAATAAATGCCACAAACATTAAGCCGAAGAGATAAAAAATAAAATTCCATCATCTATTTTCAAAACCTTCCTTAAATTCTTTTTAAGGTACTAATCGCGAAAATAGGATATGTATAAAACCCATTATAATTGGGTCAAATTGCAGTTATTTCATGAAGCCTTATCAGCCAACCTATAGCCAAAGGGTGTATCCTCGCTTCTGAAGGAAGAGTTGGTTGTGTATTGCGCAACGCTGTCCAAACTTTTCTTTTCTTCAACTTCATTTTACTTTATCTTGAAGGGAGGGGAGACACTTCCTGTCCCCTTTTCAAAAGATTTTTATATTTTAGCTCATTTCGAGAGGTGGGATGCCGTAATGCTTCCTAATGAGCGAATAGTCCTCAAAAGAAAATAACGCTTAAGTCTTAACTAAATGCTGTTAAGCTGCAACACCCAGGACTTACAGGCGCCAATTAGATAACGAAATTTTCTCGAATAAAATAATTTCATCCATAAACAGAAGAAGACAGGAGCGTTAAAAATTGTAGGAAACAGAAGAAGAAACTTTATAGTTAAAATGATATTTAATATATGATAAAGTCTATGCAAAAAATGAACTGTAAAACTTGTCTCATATTAAAATAAGTTAATAAATTTTCATCCATTTTATCGAGTTAAATATTTTGTTTTAGAAATAAAAAATATATTTAAGTATTTTCCCTGACATCTATAAAAGAAAAAGATAGAGTTTTAATCAATAGAGATCGGTTTTTTAATCAATATTTTTTTAGACTTCATTATATCTTTTCTTGAACTTTTCATATCTTTTGTTTTCTTGCCTTTCGTGTTTGTCTTTAATTATTTCAGTTTAGTCGTCTTAAATTAAATAAATAAAAAACTTAATATAATATAATAATTCTTAATATATATAATAATATAATAATAATAACTTAATACAAATAAAAGTCATTGTGGTTATGTATGCATTTCAGCGCAACTTTTCACATTTATTCGTTAATACAAGAACAACAATATTGTCAACTTTTCAAAGTGCAAAAGTTAATTAAATATTCAGTCAATAAGAAATTAATCGAAATTTTACCGTCTTTCAGCAGCAACTTCGGTGCAAATACTCTTACAAGAAATATTTTAATACCAAGTTAAAAGACAAAATTTTACCATTTTAATGATATTGATTTTATCGTTGCGCAAAATTTCTTTCGACTGTTGATATTTTAAAAAAAATAAACGCATTAAAATTAAAATTAACCTTGAAATATTCGTCCCCTATTTTTTAAAAATTCTTTTATTTCAATACATTGTCTTACATTTTTATAATATCATTTTGCCTAGTTTTTGATTTGCTTCAACGTATTGATTTATTATGCATATAAATAAATGTATGTCAATCTCTGGAATGTAGAGAAAAAATGTAAAGAAGCCCTTGAGAGCAAATGAAACAAATGCAGCGTCTTCAGGCTGTGAGAAATCAAACAATAATTTACCTTTCAAAAAAAAAAAAAAAAACCTTGGGAGAAAATTAATCCGAAAAAATTCACACCATTATAAAATTAAAAATTTTACCTTTTAAATAATACCAATTTCATTTTTGTGCAATTTTTCTTTCAATGTTTATTCATTCCATTGAAAATTTAACACAAATGGCATCGAAATTAGGCAATTTGTAAGGAAGTACTCTTTTGCTAGACGACGTTAAGACTTTAAACTATTCTACCGCTATTTTTTTTTCTTTTTCATTTCAATACACAGTCTTAAAACGGGATTTGTATATTGTAATACTTTATATAAAAGGAATACATGTTGCTATGTATTCCTTACATGAAAAAATATTATAAAATATAATATTTTATATAAAGGAATACATGTTGCTACTATAAAAGGAACAGTGTTTACATGTTGCTATGTATGCATTTACGCATGTTCCACATCATCTCCTTGAGTTGATTTTAACTAAATTTTTCACACTTATTTTTTAAGATGAGAGGAAAAACACTGTCAACTTTATATATATAAGGTCATACAATATATATAAGTAATACAAAGATCATTTTAAGACAGATTTTGTAATTCTAAGCCGTAATCAGACGAATTTTTTTAATATAGCCAAATTTACTTTTTTTAATAAATTTAAATAATAATTTTATTTTTTCATATAGCCGAAGACAAAATTTAATTAAATTTAGGTTTCATATGTGTGGCGCCTCTAAAAATTAACTTGAGAAAAATTAGTCTTAAGATTTCTTACTGTAGATTAATAAAATTCAGTCGATTATTCAGTCGATTTTGAAGGAATTTAATCTTCGATCATATTTCATAAATAGCCAATAGCAATACAAATTTTTTCTATGAAAATAGTGCCTTTTTTTTGTTTATATGAATAGTTTGGTTTCATCATAAATAAAACTTCTTTAGGATAATTTCAATGTAGCAAAACTATTTCGAATTAAGATATATGTCTTCATTACACTATAATAAGATATATGTATTCATTACACTTATATGAAACTATTTAAATGAATAATTTTTTTTCTAAGCTAAATTAGAGATTTTTCGAAATTAGAGAATCCTGTGATATATTTTGATTTTTTTAAGATTTGAATGGACTTAAAGAAACGTCACCTTTTAGAGTATTACATTCAGATATTTATATTAAAACGAAATAGTTAAATTTTTTCTTAATCCATTAACTTCTCTGAACATTCATAATGGATAATGCAACAAATATTTGAACATCTTGAGAGTTATTTCCTATTTCCCTTCCACTTCTCATAATTTTTCCGGTTCCAAGCAGTTCTTGTTCTTCATATAGATAAATCTCCTCTGTTATCGAACCAATCAAAGAACAGTAAAACTACCATCGGTAGAAATGGGCTGCTTCTTCTTTTATTAAAAGTAGATATATTAAAATTGCAGTAAAAATCTATAGTAATTTTAAATTATAGTTCGGTGCGATAAATGCGTTGACTATTTTAAACTGGACATGACAAAGAACTGGGCAACATAATAAACGCTTCTAGTATAATAAAGTAACAAACAATCTAGAAAATGTTATTTGTAAGTGAATTTCTGTAAAAGGTAAATAAACAGACAAATAACAAGCGCGGAACTTCTCCTTTGGATTTTCCCGAAATATTTATATAAAAAAAAGTACAAATGTATTTAAAAAACACAATTGCCCATGATTTTCAAATACTTTTTCAAATGTAAAAATTGAATTTTATTTATTTTTAGACTCATTTTAATATTGAAAACGAAATTGTATCAAATGTAAGGCTAAATTGATACATTCAATTTTATTTGATCATAACATTTTCCAATTTTTCCAAGCTTCTTTATTGTTTTGTGTGTTCGGGAACTCTTATTATTAATTTCATCGTTAAATTTCACATTATAATTCTGCAATTTATTTGATGTTTTAGACGCTAATATAAAATTAATTCTTAAAACTGCAACGTTATACGTAAGCATTGTTTTTCATATCTTTGAAAAAAGAGTTTTCTTAAAAATTCCAGACACGTTGAAAGGATTTAACTTCTTAAAATTCACCAAAACCTTTATGGCCATCTAAGATAATGTTAATCTAAACTTTAGTTAATACAGAATTTTATATTGTAAATATAAAATCCTGGTATTTATTTTGTTCCAATTGTGTCTAGCATTAATTTTATACATATTCATTTATGAAATGTTGGACTTGTGTTTATATTATTTAGATATTTTAAGGAGTGGTCATAAAAGATTTATGTTTTCTGCAGCTAAATCTAAAGACGGAATTAGACGAAGACATGGTAAAACGAATTCCGGAAAAGAATTCCCTCAAAAAATCACAAAAAAGTAGCAAAAATCGCCGATACAAGATTTCAGTGCTGTCGCAATGAAAATATTTCTATCGACATTTATAACAAATGCACACAAAAGGGATTATAAAAAATTTCTTTATTATTTGAGTCATAAGAAATGTACATAGAGAAATGAATAACGTATATTACGAAACTCGCGCACGATTTATCTATCTATTTTTTTTTAATGAATCAGCATTAGGCTTCAGTTTTCAGTGGGTGGTTCTTACCTATGTGTGTAAGATTCTGCATAGGCCTTTTTTTACGGAATTTAATTTTTTATCCTTCCATATTCTGTATATAAAATTCCGTTTTATTCCGCTCATCAGTTTTAATTGAAAACTGAAAGTCTCGAAACAGGAAATGGGGCCACGTTGGCATGTTAGTAAAATAATGGTTTCAAGACCCGATTCAACCGAAGAACCGCCGTGTGAGTAGGCCTAGTGTGCACCGAATCCGTCTGGATCAAAAACCCTCTCTCTGATGTGGTGCGGAAACTTAGTGAGGGGTGGTATAGCTCTGGTATAGTCCTTGGCATCTGGCTGCAGTGCTGTTACGAGCTCTGTCTCAAAAAAAGCCTTAAACAGGCTTGGAGAGAAGGTGCCAGCCTAGGTATCGTTCTCGTCATCGGATGCGGTTCAAAATCACCAGTACTTCCCCTTAATAAACCTTGTGTTGCTTCAAAACAAGACATTGTTTGGACTAAAATAAAACCTTCCTATTGCTATGCGTGGATTTAATTTTTTTTTTTTTTTTCGTATCAAGAGCAACACAATTCAGCAATACTAACATATTCAATATCATATTTTTGTTGAATTATATACGGAATGTTAATTATTATTTTTCCTTTTTGAAAATAAAATATTTCGTACACGTTGAAAGAAGTTAAGACATATTTATTTACAACGAAGTTTATTTCATAAAATAATATTTCAACCAATGTAGATCTTATTCATTGGATTGTTCTGCTATTGTTAAAAATCTGTAAAAAAGCAAACAAAATCTTATCTAAATAATACCAAGGTGGAGAATTAATTGCCAGCAAAACCTCTCAAAGGACATTTAAATCTAATTAATATGTTGCATTTTTCGCAGTTATTTTAACAGTTGAAATGGTAGATAAAATATTTCTAGAATCTTAGGAAATGAAAGCAATAAATGGATTATTTTTAATCCGTTTCCATTATTTTATTTTACCGTTGATGCAGCTATCCAATGGCCAAAATCTTCTGTATTTATCATGTTATAAAAGCTTTTTCTGGGGTAATAAATTTTTAAAAAAATGTTGGTTTAAAATATGAAACATCAACAACAACAAAAAATAAAAACGACTTAAAATGACGTAAAGTTCAAACATCATTTTGACACCTTTTCTTTTTTTCTTTTCTTTCCCCCCCCCCTTCTTTCTTTCTTCTTTTCAAAACACAAAATGCCATATGTTACTACGAATTTTTTAAACACCTTTTTGTAACATTTTTATAGTTATCATCTCTCTTTTTCTTTCTTTTTTTTTAACACGTCACCTCGCCTCAGGTGAACTTCTGTCGCTTACGGCTACGAAAGGACAACTCCCAAATGTGCTACTAACCTTTCTCATCTAACCGGGTTCAACACTAAAAAAAATTCTAGTTCTGTCTCCTTCGACTTAAAAAAAAAGCGAGAGAGAGAGAGAGAGAGAGAGAGATACGAATAAAAAAATGAAAACTAGAAATCAAAGTTTAAATAAAAATAACAATAAAAAATACTTCTTCGTTCAGAAATCCTCTCGAAATATTATCGGTTAAAAAATTTTTTGAACCGTCTTTCATACCCAGGAAGAACGCCTAGGCAGGTGTGCCTCTTCTGATTCGTGAATAAAAAAAAGTAAAATAATAAGAAAGAAAGCGAAAGAGTGTTCGCTGCACCAACATCCTGGTACTAAAAGATGTATCAAACCCCAATAGTATGGCCCCTTTCACATTTTATTTCGCTTCCTCAACTTTTCGCTTCTTCCATGCCGGAACATAAAGTACAGTGCTTTTTTCCCACGGATTTGGCCTTTACAATGTCGAGCGGTAACCCAGTCTATCCAATCACCTCCTTTAGGGGGGAACCCCACAAACCCCGTCTAGAAGCAAACATGTGGGGAAAGTCCTTTTTTTTTTCCTTGTGTGCACTTTTTTTCACCTTTCGGGTCTGAAGCATAACTGTACTCTCCGTTAAGGTAGCAGTAACCGATTTCAGGGATTGCGTTTTTGATCCTAAGGGGAAGTTGTAGACATTTTTTTTCTCTTCACGCTTGCCCCTTTTAGCAACGGAGTGAATGTCCGCCATATTAAACTAAACGCCCCTCTATTAGATAAATATGAACGTTTATAAGAGATAAAAAGTTAAGCTGCTAGTATTAATAGCCTTATTTCCAGTAGATTCGTGTAAATAAAAATCTCAGGAATTTTTTATTCCTAAGGAAAAGTTACAGACTTTTCCCTTTTAGAGTGAATATTCGCAGGCTGTGCTGTTCAATTGTCTCCATTTCATAGCAATTAGCATATGAGAGATTGTAAGGTAAATTATTAGCGTTAATAGTTTTGCTTTTAATGGCCCTTTAAAAATATGAGGGTCTCAGAATTTCTCTTTGGAAGATTTATTCTGATTTTCTTGATTATCCTTTAGATTCTTAAAAGAAATACTTGCTGGTCATTTTCCTTCGTATTCTTGCTCCTTTAGGAACGGAATGACGTCAGTCATCTGTGATATGACACTCTACGCCTTGCGAAACTATATGTGGAAATTGAGAGTTAATAGCTTACTGTTGTTAATAGTTCTGTTTTTAATGGAACCTTGTAAATATAAGAGTCACAGAATTTCTTTATCAGACATTTATTCCGCTATCATTGATAGTTTATTATCTTAAGGGGAAGTTTTTGCTGGTCACTTTTTCTTCCTTTTTTCTCTTCTGTTGTTCCTTTTAGCAAGGGAGTTAACGTCTGCAACCCGCGATATTAAATTGTATTCCCCTTCGTTGGATATCTAATCACTATTTAATCAAGATCTTGCGTTTAGGGAATAATTTTTATTTATACAAAAACTTCTATAGGTAAGCTACATCTGCTCTCAAATTTTTATATATGATCTACTCAAACTGTGATCAAAAGCAAAATGACTTATATTTCATGTGATTCTAGCTGTTGCAACAAACTTCGTAATGTTTCATTTTTTATTTTTATTTTACGCCATTTTTCTATAAAAGCGATAATGAGTAAATCTGAGAGATAATAAATTAACTTTCTGTTATCAATAGTCCAGTTTTCAATGGATCCTTATAAGGTCACCGAATTTCTCTCTGAAATATTCATTCCGACTTTTCCGTTAATAAGAGGAAATTTTTTCTGCTCTTTCACCCTCGTTTTTAACCATTTTAGTAAGGGAATGGATGTCCGCCATCTGTGGTATAAATCTATACATCCCTCCATCAGACATCTACGACAATTTTAGAGATAATAAGTAAACTTGATAGCATTAATAGTTCTATTTTAAATAAATTCTTGTCAATACATGGACCACAGAATTTCTGCACGAGAGAATTAAAGTTGAAATATTACCGATAACTCATAGCCTTTTCTTTTCCTTAATTCACTGTTGCAGAGCCCCTGTTGTGGCTCCCCTTTGCGTTTCCGACCCCCTGTTCTGTTGCAATAATGACTTATTTCTCTCTGTCTGACCTACACCCTACGCTGCAAGCTACACCCTAAACTGAAAATGAATAGCGCCATCTTTGTTGTTCAAAATGATCCGAGTCTTTGCCTCAAATTCAATGTATAACTACACAAATACATGATAAATGTGAAACGGACCTTATCACATAAAAATCTAAACTGTTTTGAGCCTTCCTGGCGTATTCGCTGAACTCGAAAATTACGAATGTCAGCATCATTTCAGTTAAAGACATCATAACCAATGCGATCATTCTTCCGAATTTAGCTATTATCATTTCAAATTGATGAGGATTTGCAAATATTGACAATGAGCAGAAAAGACATTCTGTGAATTTGATTTTAATCGGCTCCAATTTATTTTCTCTTCGAGTTTCTAAGACGTTCTGAATCGCACTAATATCATATTGCATAATGAATGTATTATTGCTAAGCATACATTTCAAAAATATTACACTTGGCATTCGGGCGCGATTTTCTACTTTTTGAACGTGTAGTGGGCAAATCCGGTTTTTTTCGCATGCTAGTCAATTTGAATACGAATTTCTAATAATAAAATATACGAATCTCTAATAAAATAAATTAAATTAAACACAAATTCCTTCAAATGTGAGTTCATAATGTGAGTTCACTGCCGTCTACCACGCAAGTGAAATTACAATCTTCCGCTTTCAACTTTTGTTCTTTTCCGGACAGTGATCCCAGTCTCCGTCTGTAATGCATTAAGGAGCAGAGATGAAAAGTCGCTTTAATAAGCATAAGAAAAGCACAACAAAAACTTCAGTATGTTCGGAGTTTCGTTATTAGATATGAATACAGCAATGTAACCTGTTACCATAAATTAAAAAAATTATCAACTAAATTCCCATCACAATTTATTTCTCAGTGTCAGCGTATTTGAAAAAATATTCGTTATCAAAAGGTTTTAACAAATTAAATAGGTAAATTCTCTTTATATTTATTAGCATCATTTTATAAAAGAATTAATGTTTCCTGCTGTTGTGATGTGAAAGTTTAGAGTGAGGGATATCGTCTTTTTTAATTTGACTACTGTTCAAGATTACGAGATTCATCTCAAAATACCGTTTAGATGAAAAACGCTGCGTTTATCTAAGCTATATTAAGGATTAAGCTCTTCACTAACTTTATATCACTTTAACTACTTAATAACTACTTATTTTCAACATTTTATTTTTTATTTGTATAACACATTTAACGATTTTCAACAAAAGAGTCATAAAAAGAGTGTTTTGATACAGCTTGCACAAACTTTTTAATGAGATGTAGAGTAATTGAAGATGAATTAGAATCGAACAGAAACGCAAGGTGGGAAGTCACAAACACCACGAAAGATTCCTGCGTTATTTTTGAAAGCTGTAGCAACTACGGATATCTTTATATCCATGTTCTCTGTACTATCCATGTGGGAATAATAATATGTTGTTATCTTTTAGGTGACACTCCAAAAAATAATCTGGGCTAGATAAACCTGTTGACAATGTCGGCTCGTGTGGAACCACCAAAGCCACTTCACCTATGTGTATGTTTCGTGTTGAAGAACATGATTGTTGAAATGGGCGCAGACCTTATCATACTGGAACCAATTTCTCAGAGCAATGATTGATGCGCCTGTTATTTATCCAAATGTCAAATGTTTTTGTAAAACTTCTCCCGAAAATATTAGCAATTCCTTTCTCTCAAATGTTCCGGTCTGAGTTATGGGCCTCTTCAGTGGCTCCCAATAATCCATAGTATATCCACTATGGATATACTAAATGGATGGATAAAAAAATATTGGATCCTGACAATGCCGTATCAAACATATGCTGCAAGTAATCGTGGGCTTTCCAAAGCCATCAACAGATAAAGATGCATAGCGCTATCAATTTCAGAAACTGAACAGATTGTTAAAATACCTTGTATGGTTTCACAAATGAATAAACCGATTCGAAATGTATGATATTTTTATCAACACTTCTTAATTATTTACTCTTTTAAGTTTGAACCTGCAATTCAGAGAACAGTTGCGATCAACATACCATATTATAGAAGTTGCCGTAAATTGAATAAGTGTAATGAATTATGATTTTGTGTATTTTTCGATGAGTGACTTCCAACAAAAGAAAAAGAATGCATATTTAGCTTTACGTTTTTCCGCCGAGGTAACGTAAAAGAGGGGGGGGGGATAAAACAACTAATAAAAGGAAGCAAATAAAGACAATTCAAAGCAGCAAATGGAACTAACAGAAATGGGAGTGAGGATAAATAAAACATCATGAGTTCATCAGAGTCACACCACAGTTACCGTAAATCCAGTTTGGACAAAGATGAGTTCAAAGGGAGTAAGCAATTATGATCGTTTTCCTATAAATCAACCAATGAGAGAACTTCGGTCCTTTTGAAAGCTACTCAATGCGCGCCTCTTCCAGTGTCTCTCTTAGTTGTTGATTCATTTTTCTAACTCAATTTTAGCTTTATTTGTTTATTTATTTTTCATTTTCGTTGATCATCAACTCTGAGAATGAAAAAGTAATAAAAATAAATTAAAAGCTAAAGTTCAAATTTTTAAAAGAATTTCAGAGGGTGCTGTAGCCCAAACGGACGAGCCACTACTGATGTGAAACAAACTATTTTGAAGAATGGAGAAAAGAAATTCGTAGTATTTCATATGTTGTGTTCCCATATGGAAACTAAAATTTCTTTAAAAAAAAATTCGCATATATTTTAAGGTTTTTTTTGTTTGTTTGTTTATTACTTTAAATAAGAATAAGAAAAGAAGTCAGCGACAAATTTTCATTCAGTAGGCTTTTAGAATAATGGTGTTTTAGTATGCATTGCATAGGTGTCTGTTATTAAAGTTTTTTTTGTTTTGGACTCATTGGCTTCAGTTCAGTTTCCTCTTGAAACTTGTTCCTAACAATTAGGTCGGCACTCGGAAGTGTGATTTGAAGACATTTATCTTATGTCAATCTGTCATCTAAATGCCTACACCCAACTCTCGCCTCAAGACGTGAATCTGATGCACCTTAAGAATATTAGTAGGAAGGTCACGTAGATTTGATAAAACTAATTCATAAACTGAGCACTAGTGACAAATTTCCATGAAAATATGGGAGAAAGGAAAAAATTTAGTATTTCCTCTTCCATATTTAAAGAAAAAAACATTTGGCATTATTAAAAAATAAACAGAAGTAATTAAAAGTAAAGAAAATTTTCTAAACTTTTTGTCGGGCTTTTTTTTGAGGGGGGAAGAGCAAAGAGTCAAGTCGAAACAGAGAGTTAAAAACTAGGGGAATATGAGTCAATTTCTTTCATATAGGCATTAATATGATAACACGAAAAAGAGAAATTAATAAGGAGTCACAATACTGAATTACTATTAATTAGTGAAATTGTATAAACAATGTTTAATAGTGAATAACAACATTTCGGAAAATTAACGCTTCAAAAGCTAACATTTTAATATAAAATGCAATTAACATTAAACAGTCTATTTACTGTAAGCTATTTATTTACCTTATAAAAACATAAAAAAATCTGGTACACTTTTTTTAAAACCCAAACGAAGAGTCAATGATATGGTTTCTCCTGTTTTATTTGAAAGGTCTATCAAATCAGTTCATGAAAGAACCGAAAAAGTATGACAGGTTCTTGATATTATTATTTTTTTAAAATTCTGTACTGAAACGGAAAAATTATGGTTCGGTGCAAAAGAGACGATATCATTGATTTAAAGCGGCCAACCAATTAACATTTGCACTTTCAAATGATGAATAAAACTAAATAGCTAACCGAAGAAAGTTTGCTTTCAACAGGACAGAAGTTTTAACAGAACAAAGATTGGAAATTTAATATAGGCAACCACATAATTGCATCTATTACCAAACTGATACTAGTTCGAAGTTCTTGTTTTTTGAACAAGTGTTTCTAGCAATGGTGAAGTACTGGAATTCTTGAAGCAATAGCAGTTTTGTTAATAGCTCGCTGGACGGTATCTCTCTTAAGAATATCTAGAGCAGTTCAGTAGCAACATATGACCAGAGCTGGATTAAGCTTTGAGGGCGCCCTTAAGGCGTTTCAAATTTCGGGGCCCACTTACCTCAACTAAAGTTCCAAAACTAGATATTTTGTACTGCTTTTAATTTGATGTCTTTGACTAGTTTTTAAGAAACAAATATTATGACAAATTAAAATAAACAATATTTAATTGCACTTCGCTTTCAATAGAGTTCGTTTCAATATCTCAAGTATAAAAAATTAAAGGTTATTTTAAAATAAAATAACAATGAAAAAAGTTGCGAACTTTTTTAACACCTAAATACTCAAATACAAAGTTTTCCAGTGTTGTTAACTTGAAAGTCAGTCAATTAACTAGAAAAAAATGGATGGTCTGTAAGCTAATTTGAAAACAAGAAAAAAATCCGTAAAATAACATTATTTTTTTGTTTTTCCGTTTATTTTATTCTGAAATTTAAACTTTTCCTTATCTTAGATTGAATAGGTTCAATTACATGGCTTTTGTAAACCAAACGAAATCATAAAACTTGATTACCCTAGAAATACCACAAAAAGAAAAACCCTTGAAACTTTTGGGCCGTCCAAAGTTGCGAGACACCTTGGCAGTCTCTTACTTTGCATATTTGATAATTCGACCCTGCCTATGCTTTTTTTTTTTTTGTCTTTTTGAAGAACTTGGAGTTGCTGTACTTGGATTTATGTCGCTGTACTTATGATTTAATTCTGACGAAGGAACCAGTTCTCGGCATCTGCCAACGAAGTGTTTCGAAAATTTCTAAATCTCCATTCGAAACATCAGTAGAACTACTACTGTTTCAGGTTTTCTACGACTTGGAAACAAGATGTACAAAGCGCTGGCGACTACTTCGAGGGTTTATTGCGACGTCCCCCGATAACAAACCAAAGAAATGAACTTTCTCCTGCCCCCGCTATAAGATTTTTTGTTGAAGGACAAGGAGTGTAGGAGAGTGGGCAGCTGGCTCAAACGAACGCCCACTTCAGATTCCCAGTGGCCCAGAAAGAAGAAAGCTGATTTGCGAGGATTTATAGCAAATCCCCTTTAGTCACCGACAGGGATGTAACAAAGTTAAAAATATCACTATCACCAAAATATTACCATACAATAAGCGTTTGAATGTTATTGTTGTATATGCTGTAATTATATAATTATCGCTATTAAATTTCCAAATCATCTATTATATTAAATTACGAAATTTGAGTAAATAAGGGCGTTATGTTGAAATTTAGACAAGGCGTTATACAACAGCGTTTGGTTCATATCTGCTATTTTATTTTCTTACATTTAAAACAGATTTCATGTTTAAATAATTACTTTCGATTTTGAAGTTCAATGGAGATTTTAATGTAGAATTTCATTGATTATGGGTAAGATTATATGTATGACATAGTTGCAACGATAAAATCATAAATAATCTCGCCGTCCTATTCTAAACGGATATACGATGTATCTGAACGATTGAATGGCCCCAACTTGTATACAGAAAGCTACGAATCTAACAAAACAGGCCCTGATTACCAGAACCGGAAGACTCTATTACACCCCCCATTTCTGTCCCAATTTAAGTAGTTTAGCTAAAAATATTTATATTCTTTCCCTTATCTTTTTAATTAATTTTGAAAAAAAATCATTAGTGCAAACAATTTTCCATTGCTACCAATTTAGGCTGATTTTTCCATTTGCTACCAATTATAGTCAAACGAATTTATTGAAATTTATTGTTAACCATATTGCTCACAAAAATTATGAGTAATTTTAAAATCAATATAAAACGGTAAAAAAAAGTATTATTATTGTCATCATCATTGTTGCATCTTGGGATACATCTTGTCGTTCGTTTTTCTGAAATTCTTGCTTTAAAAAAATCGAATTATTCTTTTTTTTTAATTGGCATTTTGAAATACCTCTTAATTTTTCTGAACTGAGTTGGTAATTGTGGGTCAGTGTACGAGGACGTTTCATTACTTTTTTATGTTTATACATTCATTCATTCAAAACTCACCCCCATGAAATCTAGCCCACAGGGTTTAAAATATACTGGAGGGGACAGCATGTTTGCACATTAGTTAGACAGTTATAGATCCGAACTGGCCAAGCCTATCCAAAAAGATGTAGGACTGAAAGATTGGAAAGATTGGAGAAACAGGCCCAATATCAGCACATCTGAAACAGTTAAAATCTTTAAAATACATAATATAGAAACTAAATATTAAAACATCAAAAACTCCACAAAAAACATTAAATCTAGGGATACAATTAAAATCAGACCATAAAATACTAATGGCACACAACAAAACCTTAAACAACCAAAGTTTACACATTATATTTTATGATGTTGTGACATGATGAAGTCAGTTTTTAGCAGCATAGCTGTACTAAAAGTTGCGGCAATGGCAAAATTTAATTCACCCTTGATTTTATTTATCTATTCTGACTATTTTTGATATTTATAATTATTAATATGAAAGCTTCATCACATAAAAATATCATTTAAGATGCTAAGAGATGTAATTTAAACATTACACACACCCAAACGCACGCACACACACACACACACACACACACACACAAATGTTTCATAAATTTGATATGGAGATATTGCTGATTATAAAACTAAATTCAAAAGAATTTTCTAAAATAATTTTTTTTTATTTATTTCATTTTTATTTGTTTTTATTTTTATTTATTTGTTTTATTTGTTTTTATTTTTATTTATTTGTTTTATTTGTTTTTATTTATTATTTATGCGTTTTAAAATAAACTAATGTAGGTTGTTTTAAGCACAAGCATAGATTACTGTAAATATTAACAGTGTTTAATCTATTAACTATTTCATTTTTCTACTTTTCAGTTAGATGATATTTCAGTTTAATAAAGTTTCTATTGTATTCTTACACCTAAAAATCTAAAGACAACTCTAAGTGTTTACGAGTTGCATGTAATTTTGTATCATATTATAATAAGAATAAATTATTTCTAGTTTAAAATTTTGAGAATTGCATTAATTCAATGCAAGTATGAAGAACGGATACAGAAGTTAAGGAGTTGATAACCAGTTCATAATAATGCCTTATTCTATTAAAAGCTTATAATAAGTACCTATAAAGGTATTTCTAAAAAAGTACTGCAGTGAAAACGATTTTCCTGTTTTCTAGGCATCTGATATAGTCTTACTTCTTAACTGAATTCTTTTTCATAAGCTGCATATCATTTATAATTAATTTTTTTAAGCAATAAAGATAGGGTCACTTTAATTGTGAAGCCCTTTTGCCAAAAATAATTCATATACTGTTGCTTTCGCTCCAACGCATATACACATTGCAAGTAAAAAAAATAATAATAATTGAACTGATAAAAAATTTAAGTCAAAATAAAAAGAAACTTTAAAATTAAACCAAACCGTAAGTCCCTTACTATAATTCAGAGAAAAATAAACTTTTTTAAAAATGAAAACCTTTTTGATGAGGATATACGTAAGAGTTGAATATATCTGATGCTGCAGAATGTTAAATATAAAACCCGATCAATACTTTCTGTGGTATTCAAACTCAATAAAAACTTTGCTTCTCAGAAATAAGCAGCATTAAATGGCAACAAAATATGCACAAACAGTTTATAGTT
This sequence comes from Argiope aurantia, assembly GCA_026543865.1. Classification (NCBI taxonomy): domain Eukaryota; kingdom Metazoa; phylum Arthropoda; class Arachnida; order Araneae; family Araneidae; genus Argiope; species Argiope aurantia. The sequence continues at coordinate 247,244 of JAPMOR010015631.1, forward strand.
GCGCGCATTTTTTAGCTGTTACGTGGTTTATAAATTTCATAATTTAAAGATATAAATTTCATAAATTCAGTTTATCTATGGCAAGAAAGCTTTTTTAAGGAGCGATAAAAAGAAAAAGAAGGGGGAAAAATGGTCAGTTAACATAATTTGTTATGGATTCTAAAAACATTGTTTAAAAATTCTTTATTACTAATGTGATGCATGAAGCTGTGACCTCATTTCTAAAAAAATTTCATAATCTGATTTTACCAGGAAGCATAAATTATACTACTATTTAAAATGTTAAATTGTTATTTTTAAACATGAAGAAGGTCGGATGAACTATGTGAATGGGATTCAATTTACTTATTACTCTCTATACTAAAATGACGATTTCGAACAGTGTGCTAAGTCAAAGAGACCAGCTGCTGGGTAAGGTATAGAGGTTAACGGCAAAATCTAAAAAATATATTGATAGAATAAAAATTTAGAAATAGTAATGTTCTTAGCTACATAAAAATGGTATAAAGCAGGAAAAAAATCAAACATATTTATTTGTTTTACTACGTTTGTTTTCAGGTTGATTCATTCAGGTTGGTCGTATTAAGATGCCCACATTTTTTTTAATAATAACATTGGGGAAAAAAAATTCATCGACGTTTAATTTTTAGAAAATTGAGCGCACCTCATCTTTTTTTTTTCAATATGAATTATTTAATGATAATAAAAAATGAAAATAAAATTTTAATACAAATCCAGGGAGCTTTTTAAGTCTGGTATAAAGAATCCAAAATCAGGGCTGTCGTGATTAACCTCGGAATACTTTATGTCTATAGTAAAAGTTAGAAATTTCAATTTAGATCCCTTGTTTAATTTTTAAAATTAATTCTATAATTTTTCGATATGAGTTATTTACTTATAGTTACAATTAGAAACAAAACAGGGCGATTTTTATTTTCCCGTATACGAGGTTTAAAAAAGAGAAAGTATTGTTATCTTCAAAACTCTAGATTTTGACATGTCTCCTTGTTTCAGAATCCGAAAGACACATTTTTGGTCATATGTCTGTCTGTGAACATGATAATTAATAAACACTTTAAACTAGACAGATGAAATTTGGATTTCTATTTAATAAACGAAAAATTATTGACTTCTATCAAATTTTGAACGAAATCCATTCAAAGATAGACTGTCTGTCCTGTTATCCCATTAACAGGATAACTAAGAAACGAAAAGCTATATGGAAAAAAATTTGGTACACAGATTTACCAAAATGGTAAATATGTATCAAATCAAGCAAAATCCGTCCAGGATCTGAACTGAAAAACGCAGTGACAAATATATTGGTATGTGATTCTGGGACTACAAATGCATTTCTGCGCCAAATTTTGGTTTTAATCGATTGAAATAAAGGCGTTTAAAATGTGCATTTAGTTTCCTGGCATTTTTATATTTGCTGCATCCAAGCAATTAATCGCAAAAAAAATCACTAAAGAACGTAATTTAATTATTGTTCTCCAATGGCCGGTGGTCAGTAATGCACAAGTGCCTTTATTAGAGAGTGTGCAAGAAAGTTTAAGCGAAACGACTCTCACTGATTTAACCTGGAACAAACACTTGAATTTTAAAATTACCCAGCCTAATCGAAGACATTTGGTCACATTTACACTGCAAGTTTTACAGAATTTCTTTTAAAAACTGTAAAAGGAGTGTGACCGCAAAGTTGTTTTTGACTGACAAAAGTGATAAGAAGATAAGTGTGACACAAATTCCAAAAGGTCGGGAAACTGCATTCAGAGATTTCCAGTTTCGATAGCCAATCAGAAGGATGAAAGAATCCTCATGTTTGTGTCTTAAAACTTTCAACTAATTTTTTTTAGATTTGTTTTATAAGTGAAAAAAAGTTTAAAGTGGAAGGATTTATTATATCTCAGTTATTGTATTCCATCAGCATCTACAATTTTTCGTTTATTAGTTCTTCGCAGTGTCCTATAATATCAGAATTTTTTGGCAAGAATTCGGTAACTTTTTTTTTTGTTTTTGTTTTCTTCAAAAGCAAGCAAAAAAAATAAAAAAATAAAAAAAATAACCCAGTTGTAATGGTCTCCCCTAAATTTTCTCACTCCCTCTCCAATAAATGTGTCATCTTCCTCTTCCTCTATAAAAATGGCAGACCATGAGAAAAGTCGTGAATGCCATGAATGGTCGGATTTTTAGTTTGGGCCTCGCTATGAGCGCATTATGCTTCGCAGTATCGACTAGCTGAAAATTTGATGCGGATCTGTATTTTAGATAATAAAACAGAATAACAAATTACATTCATCCAACTCTGCTTTTTGTAGTTATCATGTACACGTGAACTCGGACGGACAGATAGACAAAAAAAACTTTCTGTGTATGCATTTTGTTCAACATTTGATGGAAATTTACAAATTTAGTGTAAAGATTACATGCCAAATTTCATTTGACTAGCTCAGAACCCTTTAGAGTTTTCGTGTTCGCAGATGGACCAAATTCCAAAAATATATTTTCGGTCCCAGAGAAGTCTGAAATATGGAGATTTGTCAAAAGCAAGAAGCAGAAATTTCTTTCACGATTTCAATTGAATTAAAGAAATATCAAAAGTTGTAGCTTATTATCAGAAGTTTTAATTTTGAACTTTTGGTCTTTTGGTTAATTTATAAAAGCTGTAATAGTAAAAAAAGAAACTTCCTTCACATCATGTTCAACTGAGCAAGTTTTTCTCTACGGTAAATAAGAATATGCAGCAGTAGATTATTCTTTCATTTTTTTCTTCGTATTTTTATGCACTTTCAGTTTATATGCTTCAGGCCAATTATATCTTTCTTATGATTCCAAATGTGTATTTGGAATAAAGGCAATTTCTTTTTACTCAACAGAATAAGTTTGCATTGCAACTTAGTGAATAAAAAGACTTTCTCGGGAATTTGTGCAGCTTAAACGGAATTAAAATAGATTACGAGATTTAAGAAAGAATTTAAAGGAAGATCGGAAGATGAACAGTTTAAGGAGATTCCATTACAATATCCATGAGATATATTAAAAGTAAGCTTCGATACTGTAAAACTTTAACAATTCATCTTACACGTTTGAGATATATTTTAAGGAAATTATAAGACCATGATTAAGAAAAAGAAAAAAAAAAGCGAGCAAAAGCATGAACTGCCTATTTTTTTTATGTCTTTTTAAAGTTCTCTGATTACATTCACATCGCCACTGTTATGTCAAAATGTCATATGTAAAAAATCCCATACTGCAAAAAATACGAAATTTTGATTATTGGAGTTGCTAGTGACATAAAGCCTTTCGTGACACATACAACAGTAACAACATTTTGTCAAATTTGACTTAAGACATTTTGACATAACAAAAATATGTTCTAGTTGCTTGATATAAAGTAAAAAATGTCTAAAAAAATTGTGTTTATGGCGCGCGACAAAATTAAAAGAATATTAAACATTTTAGGATGACCTTTAATTGTTTTGCAAGGGTTTATCAGAATATAAATATTTCGGTTTGTTTTCCACTTGACATACATGGGATACTTTACTTCTAAATCTTCTTCTTACTTTCTTACAAGCTGCCATACTTTACTTCTAAATATAGTCTACTAGATATGATGATGATATGAACCATTATGATGCTGCAAAAAGTCAAACTTAAATGGTATGATTCAAAAAATTCAAATTTAGTCCCCGTATTCAAAGCGTGGTAGAATGCAGTAATTAATCTGATAAATTTAATTTTTTTCTATTGTTTTCGGCGCATTATATGATTTCATTTACCGAATTTGCTTAAAAACAGATGGAGAACTCACACAGTTTTAGCACTGCATTACACTTCTCAACACTTTTTTTATTGTCAATGATAGTCCAGTGATTTTAGGGTAATTTCATGGCGTTGATACCGAATCTGGTATTGTTTTTGTAAGATTGATTCTCAGTTTTGAAGGGAAATAAAATTTAAATTTCAGAAATGATATGTGTGCTGGTCTCTTATCGCATTGAAATTATTTCAAATTAAAAATTAAAATTAAATTAAAACAATTCATTAAATTAACTTATTCCTAAAGTGCAATTACCTACAGATCAGAAAATAATTGCATATAAAAATTTGTTGAATTGCAGGCTCCAGGAGTAATCGGCCATTATATATGTGTCCTACCCGTTTTGATATATTTGTTCCCTTACTTTGATATCCGGGTACAGTCTCTTTACTTTTTACTCAATAAAATGCCACAAATTCTCTGGAAATTTGTCGAAGTGTCTGTAGAAAATGAATGTTCTTGCTCATATCAGCATCCAGTTTTTTAAAATTTTTAAGCATATTTTGCCTTCATTCTTCATAGTTCTCTGCTTTGCAATGATCCAAAAAATTCTTAACAACTAAAATAAAAAAAAGCTCAATATTAATCATAAATGCTGCAAATTATGAATCCATCAAGTTTACGACTTTGAGGACCATTAAAAATCTCGGCTAGTAACATTTCATTGCTCAGTCCAGGAATCGTTTCTCAAATATATAGGAAGCATATCTGTATTGAGTGCCCTAACGAATTATTTCATTAAGCCAAGTTTTATATAAAGTGTAGTGGCGGATGTCGGCAATTTGTCGCTAGGGTTTGACGGTTTTTCAAACCCGGTTTTAAAAAGTAAATGTTTTTTTAAGTAAATTTGTTATGTTTGAAAATCGGTTTTCCGGAACGTCTGGATATTCCTCTTCAATAAAAACAAACAAATATTTTGAATTTTATCGGTTGGGACCGATTCGTCTTACTGCTGAAGGCTTAGGGCGACGAGATTTCCATTTATTAACAAGTGAAGGTATATTTGAATTTCTGTTAAATGAACTAAAAAATTTAAACACAGAAATAAGTTTCAAATTATTATATGCTTTAGAAGAACGATTTCAAAAAAGAAGACAAGTAGAATTAGCAACTCTTTTGCTGTATTCCACAAAACATTTCTAGTTCAGCGAAGAAATCTAATGTACTTTCTTTAGCTTCAAAAACCGAAATTGTCACGTTATCTGGAAAGATATTGTCTAGAATATTTACGAATTCTTACGAGGAAACCGATTCTGATAAAGAGCAAACCGAAGAAACTATACATCAGAAACTACACAATGCTTTTTAAAGGAAGCCATGGAAAAATCAATTCATAAGTTTCTTCAAGACCCTGAAGGAAAACTTACAAATCCAGAGACACTGAAAGCTGAATTTTCATTATTTGAGGTAACGAACAAAAGAACAAAAAAACTTAGATTTGTTATTTGATGCCATGAAAACTATAAAATCAAGCTCAGGAGCTAGTGAACGAGTATTTTCAATTTCAGGCAATATTGTCTCCAAAATAAGCACAAGACTTAGCCACCGTTCAGTGGATATTTTATGTTTTTTAAAATCCTATTTTCTTAGGAGAAATTAAAATTAGTGAAAATAATATAAATATTATTTGAAATTTTTGTTTGAGTTTTCCTTATTTTGTGTAAGTAATATGTACATGAATCCTTAATTTTTTTATATATATTTTGGGTTTGATAATGATTTTTTTTTGTTATTTTATATAAATTAAATATTTTTCCCTGTTCTATTTTTTTTTGACAAAAATTCGAAAACCGGCTAAAACCGGTTTTTTGGAAATATTGAATTCGAAAATCGGTTTTTCAAAAAGTCGGGTTTTGTATAAAACCTACTCTAAGCAATGCGTGAGTCTCCTCTTCTTTTTAACTGGTGGATGGATTTAGTGTCGCATTTCATCACAATTTTGACAAAACAGTGTGTTAAAGATTTATTTTTGGTTATTTTTTAAACAGACATTCGGTGTTTGTAAGTACTGTGATAATCAATCGAACATAATAAAATAGATATGAACCTGGGCAATTATACTTGGCAAAATATTAATATTATTTTAATAATTTATAATTGATGGAATTTGTATTTTTCATCGATTTGCTTGCCTCTCGCCACCAGACCGGATACATTAGGCAGTTGTCTATTCTGCCTGATGATGAAGTAGGAGAATGATTTTATTTCTATCAACCTATGGTTCTTGGATAACATTCGCCGTACCTATAGTCAGCATTTATCTGAAAGATAATTTCACTTTTGTTCCAGTGATTTGTGTGTGCCCTACTCTCTCACAAGCAAAATGAAACAAGGATATTTTAAATATTCGCTTTGTTGTTCAAATAAGAATGAGACCATCTTTAGATCAACACAAATAAGCCAATAAAATTCCAGGCAATAGAACTTTTGAAGAAAATTTTTAAATTTTGATATTTTTATTTAAGTTTTAGAGAAAGAACCGTTGATTGATAGGGTAGGATAGTAATCACTCTGCGTAAAGCATACATTTCAACTTCTACCGAACTGTCTATAAAATGACTTCATTCTTCAAGTTCATATTTTTTGTTTACTTGCTGAAAAGAAGTTTAGGAATATAATGCACTACACAAGTTATTTATATTGAAATGAGTATGGAAGACTTTTTTCCTCCTTGATTCGTTAAGTTATTATTTATCAGGATTTAAACATTATTATTTATCAGGATTTCTTTGAGTGGTAAAGTTCTCTTATCAAATTATTGAATTCTCCTTCAGAGAACTGCTGTAGTGTGGTAAAGCTCACTTCCGCTATTAAATTCAGAATTCTATGTATATTTGTCTGACAAAAGAATATTAATGCCATATCATATCCGCACATGTCGATCCGCTGATTCCAAATCAGGATATTTCCATTCACTTTTCTCATAACGATTAAAACCTTATACATTCACAAGACAAAAATAACACGTCGTCGGAGTGATTTCTTTTTGCTCTTCCTTTTACTATAGAAAATAGTAGTTCACAGCAAACTTTGTGTGACACCGAAGACTTACCTTGGAATTAATCTTGAGATTGTATTGAGTACAATAATCGTGGTATTGTTCATATTCGTTAATATTTTACTTTGACAATATCTAAAGTGGTATTAAATATATAAATGAAATTAATAAAATTGGCAAATAAAAATATATAAAAATTAAAATTAGCAGCATGCATAAGTAATTGTAATCCCCAGTGAAATATTGAGAATATACAATATTTCAAAATCCAGAACCAATTTGCGAAAATAACATCAGCTTTGAAATCTGTTGAATCAAGCTGACTTAAAACCGTTAAATTTGCTTTTTTTAACAGTGTTATCATTACCTTATACGTATCTAATTTTTACTTACTAATATTTCCCTGCTGAGGATAAATCTCTGCTTTCTGCGAGAATACACAATTTCTAATTATAATGAAATAAGAAGACTCGATTTTTTTGCTTGAAAAGTCACTCATTTCCATTTTTAAGGCACAGAATTAATTTCATCATATTACATTAAATGTAAAAAATTTCAAAAAGAGCTTTTTGATAAATAATTAGTTATCCCTGAAATTGAAAACTCGTAAAAAGACAAAATTAATCAAATCGCTTCCTAAGATAAAATAAAGTTAATAGATTCACTTAATTACGAGAAAGTTGTCATCAACTCATCTTTGCAAATCATCGAAATTCGACCATTTTTCAAGAGCATCGGCAGAGGAGAGAAAAAAGTTGATCGATTCGTGTTCATCAAATTTTTATGGTAGTTTATGGTAAAACTATTTCACTGACAACTTTGTTGTTTAAGAAACGATTCAAAACTAGTTCTAGCGAAAAAGAAAAAAAATTAATGAGAGTTATCAGATTCTTACATGGAAATTTTGAAACATTAAATAATATAAGGAGATGCCTTTTAATTAAAACAAGAATATCAATTTGACTTCTAAAAAATAATTTTCTATAAATAGGGAAACCATAATTTTTCATTCTTTAAGCTTTTAATGTTTTTACATCGTGTTATTTTCCATTTATCAACAATATTAGAGACTTGATTTGTAAGTTGACGGAATTGCTTGATGTGTGAAATATTTAAGAAATATGCTTTAACTGTTCGAATTATTCTTTAAAAAAAAAGGAATCACTTATTTCTTTTTAGTTCAAATTTTACATTTTATTTCAACGATGTAGTATAAATGATTAATCCTGGAATGGAATCATTGCTGTGTCCTCTCAATAGAAACATGAAATCAACTTGACTGATGATCTAGATGAATCCATCTTAAAAAATTGGCTAGTTTATAAACAAATAAATCAAACTAGCTTACATTATATTTATTAAAGAACTTATAAGCATTTTATATCATTTTTTAATTTAATAATAATAAGTCACCCTTCATTTGCAAATTCTGAGAGAAACAAACGCGATCCAGTTGTCTTCATGGTTTCAACCAATGCATTAACAAATCAGAGAAAGTGTTAACTTCAAAACTTTTTCACATACTCCTCCTCCCCAAAAAAGGGTGTAATTCAATTCCCCCTTCCTCCTGCATAAAAAAGTGGTCCTTGGGCAAGGGCGTAAGAGCCACGAATGCTCAATACCTTTCCCTTTTTCTCATTTGTTTTCGGAGTGCTACACATGAGCGTTTAATGAAAAAATATTGAGTGCCATTCGGACACCTTCTTTTGGGCTCCCTTAAAACCCAAATTAAATACAAAACTTTTATTTTAGTAAAAAGATCTCATACCATATTTCATTCATATAAGTCGTTGCATGTTTAATTTACATGAATGCGGTAGAGGTCAACTCATTTATGGATTTAGTTCTAAATTGGATACGAATTTTCAATTTAGATGATAAATCAGTGCATCAAATTTGACCCAGTTAGCTATTAGCCTTGATCGCGTTCTCTTGTATTTGGACAGATAAGAGAATAGAAATAGTTCAAAATTTGATAGAAATCTACAAATTTGGAGTAAAGACTAAATCAACAAATTTCATTTGTTTATTTTTTATTAAACGTCTCTGAATTACCGTGCTCACAGAAAGAACTCCAAAAAATGTGTTTTTCGGACTCAGGGAAATCTGAAACGGTTCGATTTCTCAAAATCTCGAAATTTTTTTGACGGTTACAGTACTTTCGCTTTGTATATTTCGTATACGAAAAAATAAAAAGTATTCTGATGACTTGGGATGCTGAATATTTCTTGGAACTCATTGAATTTTTTTTAAAATCTTAACTCATTGAAATGAAATCACTATACCTCATGAAGTTAGAAAACTAACAGCTGATGGCAGGCATGCACAAACGGCTCTTGGTCCTCACTTGGCTCGAAATCTGCGAACAATATAGCTAGGAAGTGACTACCAAAGTAAAGATTTTGGTACTACTTGATGTGAATCCAAAATGGATCCAGCAGTATTGGTTTAGAATTTTAAAAAGTTTCATTTTTGCAAAATTCTATATTTTTCTAAATTTTTCATTGTTTATGTTTTAATTAGCATATTTTATTTTTTATTCCATATAGTAGTTGAAATCTCAAAAATGTGCTGATCGAATGTTAAAAAAAAATGAAGGCTTAAAATTGTCTTTTATCACCAAAAAGAACAGCCTTGAATGAATGTATATTGATATGTTTTAATGATAGTCAATGGAAATTGGGTAGATGAAGAACGATGAAAATTGGAGCGAAATGACAGATTTTTACTTTCTTGTACAGGAAATATACAAAAAGTAAATATTATAATCGTCAAAAATTTTGAAATCGATATTTTAACTAATATGCAACTTGCAGAAATCCTGTTGATACTGCTTTGCTCAGTGGTCGGCTGTACACAAGAAGAAAAAGTCAGGAAAATGTATTTTTAGAATTATGTTTTTCTGTCTGTGGACACGATAAACTCAAAAACGCTTTCAGCTAGGTGGATGAAATTTGGTTTATGGTTTCTACCCTAAATGTGTAGAATTTTGACAAATTTAGAACAAACTCATTCAGAAAAAGTCTATTTATCCAGTTGTCCGAATATAAGTTAACACGTTAACTACCAAAGCGAACAGAGCTAGATGGATATATATATATATATATATATATATATATATATATATAT
>JAPMOR010015631.1:258293-349575 GCA_026543865.1 Argiope aurantia
ATATATAAATGGAGCACTTAAAATGCAACTATATGACAAATTTGAAACATATAATAAACATTAAATAAATAAAAAATTTATGAGGTATTATGACTGCAATTGCGGTGTGTCAAATTTTATTTTCAATTGGATGAGAAAAGGCTTCCAAAATACACATTCGACTTCCTGGTACTTGGATATTTTCCACATTCCAACGATTAAGCGCCAGAGATGGTACGCTAATATTCTCTTTCTTAAATATTGTTCGACAAAGTCATGCGATTAATAATATAGAAATATATTTATTGGAGATTATGTGGGAAAAGTTTTAGGATACCATTGCCACTGGTTTACTAAATAGTATATTGAAATATTAAAATTTTCAATTAGAACTAGATTGTACAATTCTACAAGGTAAGATCAATTCCAGAAAAGAATAGTAAAAAATCAATACGAAGTCTGAAAGCGTGCTCTTATTCTTCTTCTGTATCGCCTCTTTGTGGAATAAAATCGTCCAAAAGCGATTGGCACGAAGTTTTAAAACAACAACAAATTTAGAAATCTTTGTTTGCCATTTTTTTTTCAATATTTAAAGTATTCAGCGATATCGAGCTGACAAAAATCAGCATGCCCGAAAACCAACATAAATCTTAAGTACAAAAAAAATCATGTTTAATTTTGAACAGCATTCCCTTATACAAAATTCAATATTTGATTAGCGGCGTAACTATAAGGTGAAAGAATAGCTACAAAGCCTATAATCTAAAATTCTCACCAATCCTAGGAGTTATCGAACATAGGATGAGTAATTAACTGTGCTAAATTGAAATCTCAAAAGAACAATTTTAAAATTATTGTTACTTTGCAAAAATAAAAGAAGATATGATAAAAATGTTAATAAATACTGAATTATTTCCTTACTTCTTAATTTAATACAATGTAAATGCGTACTTCGCTCAGTATAGCCAACGTCCTGGTTATTGTGTTGTAAAAATCTCAAACCTAATCAAGCCATACTCCTAATTCTTTTTGCTTTTTCCTCCTTAATTCTAAATTATCAAATTCTTTAAAACAAGAAATAGCATTACAAAGAAAATTTCAAAATAAAATGCCTTTATAATTATAAATAATGATAAATTCTAAGTGCGCCATTTTGAACATCCTATGCTATCTTGTTACACTAGTCATGATACTCTAAATATAACGAATTATTTAACATTGTAAAAAATAAAATATTGTTGCGTCAAATACAAAATGCCTGAATTTATTACAATACTATATTAGAATGAAATTTATACTTCCATTGAAGCAACATTTTCTCAATACAAACTGTTCGTGTTAACGAACTGCCTGGTATCTGTGGAAGCCAAAGAAGTCGGAAAATGTGCTGTGTGGGCAAAAAGTCCCCCTTTTGCTTGCACGTGGATTCTTCATAAAAATGAGGAAGCGGCGAGGGGGGGGGGGAGATGTCTGAGGTCTTAGTTGAAGAAAGGGTTCCCCTTCCAAAAAGAGAGCAAAAGAGTTGATCGGGGTTGGAGGGGGGAGGGCTGTAAATGGGAGAGTCAAGTGAACAGAGCCTCAAGGCTCAGGGGCAGAGAAAGGGGTGAACACCTTGCCTTTTCTTAAGGTTGGTTGGATTAGGGGGAAAAGGGGTTTCTTAGGACTTCCTTCATTGAATATTTCAAAAACTTCCGGATAGGGTCAAGGCCGTTTTTGTAGATCTTTCAGGACACTGAACTTCACTGCGCGCTTTTACTTTTACGATAAGACTTTCAATATTTGCAAGCCTTTCGGTTTAAGGTTCAACCCTTTATCACTGTCTACTGAAATCGGCTATCGGTTTTATCATAACACTTTCGAATTTCCCGATGGCCTTTTAAGTTGCGGCATTTCGATGACGTTGAAAGGCTTTATATCATCGGGGTAATCGACATTGCTCTAATGTTTTTTCCCCCTATCCAATCATTCATGATTCGATTGCTTTTCAATTTCGTGGGTTGCGATGGGAAATTCAAATAAATTTAGGTTTCTATCATTGGAAATAGAAGTTTATCTGTAATTTTTACGGTTAATTTTAGTGAAAATAAATTCATTTAAATATTACAAGAACATTAGCAAAAAGCACAGTCTACATTATTCGTGCAAAGATAAATTATACATTAATTTCTGTGAGTTAATTCTGTTAACCATTAATATTCTACCTAAAAATTAAAAAAAAAAAAAACTAAGAAACTGTCCGTTAATATTAAGCAACGAATTAAGTTGCATAGAAATTTTAAAATAAAACCTATGTAAAAATCTGTTACGTGATTATATTTTTTAATTTTCACTCTAAATTAAATTTAATAAAGCAATCATATCTCAATTGAAACATTTTAAGTATGATTTCACATTTATGTTGTAGTTAGATATTCTTCGTTTCTTCTATTAAGGCATGGACGAAAAATCTTTCAGAAAGTAATATGAATTTGCAAAGGTGCAGTTTATTTTTTATCCACTTATTCTTATGATACATAAATTTATGAATTCCTCCCATTATATATTTTTTTAACTTCAAATAAAAATGCTATAAAATGTAACTTTTCATCTTCATTTTATTAAACTTCCCTTATAAGTTATACTAAATATTAAATTTTCAACTTTTAGACTGCTTTTGTTGGATCTGAAGCTTTAATTTTAGTACCTTAAAATTACTCTTTTAAATTAAATCATTATGTAAATATTATGCTACGAATGCAAACACAAATTCAACTGCACTTTTTGTATATACTACAATGCTTGGCAAATGGTTAAGAAAAAATTCTAAAAATTTCTAAGGTGATTTTTTTTCCATAATGTTGTTATCAATTAAAAAAATGTTATCGATTCAAAATTTACTTTTCTCCGAACCTAAATTTTGATGTATTCTATACCAGAGAGCAAATTAGGACTTCCAGCTTATCTTACTGACTAAAAAAATCGCTTATCTTTATTCCATTGAAAAAAATATATATTATCGAAATGTAACGCGATTTATCATCGACACAGACTCAATTTCGTCATTCAAACAATTTTCAGAGATATAATGCGAGCATTGAACTTCAGATGGTAAAGTTTCCTGCGAAAGTTGAAGGAAACGAAGATGCAGGACGAAGGACTTTGGTTTCTTCATTAAGTTGCTTAAAAAAAAGCATTTATTGTAAGGAATTCTGACAGCTGGTCTCCAAACACTGCTCTTTTCCCAAGGACAAATTTTCTTATCCAAAGGCTAAAGTTTTTGTTTATATTAATTTGTGTATGGGGTCATAACCTTTAGGTCACAGTTTGTTATGTGGATTTCCACAAAAACAGGATTTTATCTTTATACGAAGATTATAACAAATAAAATGTTAAGATTATTAACTATAACATATTTTAATATCTAAAGTTTTTTTTTACATTTTAAATATAAAATCACCTTTTAATTAATATTTTCATATATAATGTATCAAGTCTCGTTTTATTTATTTTATATGGATAATAAAATAAAAGATGAGCATTTATTTAAGGGGGAAAAATTCAGAATTAATGTACCCCAGATTCTTGATATTTTTGTGAATCGAAATGAGTATTCTGCAGAAATAAGATTCTAAGAATCGCACCTCTTTGCGCAAATTATTGAAAAAAAGTAATAAATTGATAATGTAAAAAAAGTAATAATTGAGGGAGAGAAATGTAGCAATATTCCTCAGAGAAATTAATCTTTATTAATTTTCTATTAAGGCCATGCATTTCTGAAATAAAAACATATTAATTTAATAAATATATCATTTTTTGTTTTTTATTAATTTAATTCAATTTTTCTATATTACTGTTATATCAAACAATCGTCAAATTTTCAGAAACATTTTATTAAGGCAAGAAAATAATATAGGTTAATTAAATCTGCTCTCCTCTTATTGAATGGTATATACGATTGCTGCATGTTGTCATTGATGCCATATGTCTCTAGAGGTTTTATTTGCTAGATCGGAGTTTGATATACTTTTCTTTCTGTGACTTCTGACATACAACGTTTGATATGACTACGGTAATATGTTTTAATTTTCCAATTTGACATTATATATATATATGTAAGCATTATTTTATGTGAAGCAGAATGCAGTTTGAAGAGACTTGCTATTTCGTGACGTCGTTTTATTTCATTTTTAAGAAGCAGGCATATGTACAAGCGATGAGCACACAGAACGACACAGAAAAGGCATGAGGAAAAAGCTCTTGGACATTTTATCCCTGGTCTTATATAACCTATGATTTTGATAGGGAAAATATTTCTTCATAGTGCTAATACATTAATAAGATTCTGATAGGGATTTCTGACGCATGTCAATCACATGTAAGGGAAACACAGGGATCTTTTAAGAAAGAATTTGCCTCATCAACGGTATTTTGCCACTTCACTCGGAGTGAGGGAAAGTTAGACTTTTTTCTGATTCTGCAATTTAACAAAACTTCTCTTGAATTAATTAAGTAGAGAGAGTGGAATTGGATCACGAAATAAGAGAATATTTTAGAATAAAGTTACTATGGGCTAAATTAAGATAAAATCTAGAAAATTAATTAAATTGAAATTAGAGTTAAAATATCATTACATATATATATAAAATATGCATTTTATATCATACAATATATTAAATATCAATATATTAAACACATATATAACATTTAAAAACAAAGACTGTACTAATGCAGTACTTTTAAGAATAAAATACATTAAACCTATTTCAGGCATCATTAACTCGAAATATTCTATTTCATACCTCAACTGCATTTTTAAGGAAGCCGTTGCTTTGCAGACAGAATCTGTTGACACGTAGTAAGGCAAATCGATAAGGCAATTTGCCTAACTACCACAATTTATTATGTTTTTAAACCAAGATATAATATACAACTTTTCTTTCAATCGATTTTCAGAACTAAAAATAAAAATAGGACGAGTAGTTTAGATACGATACTTTAAAATAGAAAAATATGCCTTCACAAGTTAGATAATATTACTCAAGGAAATCGAAAAATCTGTCGAAAAATCTGTCAAACAACTGTTTAATTGAGAAAAGAAAATGACACTGCTCCTTATCCTAATTCCGCTTTTCTTCTTTAAAGGAAGAATTTTTTTCCACGTATTTTAGTCTCTTTTTCTGTTTTTCTTCGCTTCATTTAAGCCTAAATTTGTAATGTAATTACGAAGAAGTCATCAGTGCCGCAGGTAGCAAATATGATCCACGTGAAGAAATAAAGATAGCGATCACAAAATTTTTCTGTTCCCAACTACCTATTTATTCGTTAGAGGATTAATTACAGTACGGAAAAAAAAGAGAGAAAAGATATATTTTACTTTCCATCGAAACTTCAGGTGGAGAAGACGCAAATTTATTGAGAACATTCCGTAATTAACTCATTTACGAACTAATTTTCTCTCAATATACTGTTACGAAGGAAGCTTTAATGAGAGCAAAAAATAAGCCTTTAAATTTTTGCTTAAGATTATTATTTATTCCTTTTACAGAACTCAGAAAATCAAAATGAAAGTAAAAGTTTGAAAGATTTCTTTTTATGAAGTTGCTTTTAACTGAAAGCCTTCTTTCTATTTGATTACAATACTCTCGAGTTACAGAGGGATATTACTTGGAAAAACAAGCATTTAAATATCCTTGCTTATATGGAAAAGAAACCAGTACAAGTAAGAATTCTATGCTCATTAATTATTTTATTTATCTAGTTCTATGGTTTTATTTTATATATTTAAAAACCGTCATATAAGACTTTCAGACAATCTATTTAATTTTATAATAACCTATAGATTGCTTTTTCCAGACTAACCACATTTATTATCAAAAACGTAAAAGGAATGCTAATTCTAAACTTAAATATTAATGAAGAACAAAAGAATACTCTTAGATTTTAGCATATTGAAAAAGTTTCTAGAAATTTCTGAAAAGACAAATTTCGTACACGATTGCCAATGAAGGTACATAAATATGAATATTTTTGCAATGACAGCAAAAAAATGAATGAAATTTTGATCCAAATGGATATGAACCTTTAATTTTAAGGTTGGTAGTTATAACTGAATACATTTTTCCTTAAATGCGGTATCATTCCATGTTATTCGATTATGCCATTAACTCATTTCCAGTTACTCTGAAGTCTTAGATATTACGCAATTCCCCTTTAAAAAATTTCGGGAGGTGCATTATAAAATAAGATGTTTAGTTTTTGCTTTCTCGTATACAATAAGAAAGTACCGTCATCGTCGAAAAATTCACACTTGAGATTCTGACGAATCTCCATGTTGTAGAACCTCACCTGAATTCGAAAAACACATTTTTGGAATTATGCTCCTCTGTGAACATGATAACGTAAAAACGTTTGATATGGACAGATGAAATTTGGTACACGGTCTTTACATTAAAGTTTTAGATTTCTGTAAAATGTTGAATGAAATATATTTTAAAAAAAGTCTGGCAGTCCTGCTGTCCGAGTATAAGTTAACATGTTATGTATAAAACGAAGAGAACTAGATAGGTAAAATTTGGTACACAGACTTAACTGAAGTGTAGACACCTATCAAATTTGGAACCAAATCCAAATCGCAAAAATGTAATCATAAGTCAAAAAGGCAGTGATTTAAATACATAAAATTTGGAGTATGATTTTATGACTACAATTGTAATTTGGCAAATTTTGGTTTCAGTCGTTGGGTAAAAAGTCCAAAATACACATTCGTTCTTCTTGTATGACTAACCGCCAGCGGTTCCAGCGAATTCCAGCGATTAGCCTCCAAACAAAACTTCAAAGATTGCACTTTAATACACTATTTTGTAACTATTGTTCGTCATGGCATGTGGTTAATAATACACTTAAATTTATTACAGAGTATACAACAAAGTCTTGGTGTGACCGCTCCTGCTGGTTTAAAATTTAAAAAAAATTAGATTTAAAAATCAGAACGGAAAAACAAAATGCAGAAATGAACCATGTTCATATAGGAATGAAAGACAGGAAATGGCAAATTTACATGTCTAAAGATACATTAATCATCCGAAAGCCCATTTATGTTGATTTACTTGATAAACATTTTTAAAATAAGCTTTTGAATAAAATAAGCCATATTTTTCTTACATTAAAGCTAAACTTTAAATATTAAGAATAATTTGCTCTTGAAATTTATATAAAAAATGATTAAATAGGCATTTACTTTTGAAATGGACATGAAAGTTGTAAATTTGGATGCTTAGACGGTAAGATAGAAAATGATAAAATTTAAACGATAAAACATATGTAGTGAAAAATCTTCAATATGTTATAGACTATTTAGCTCAGAGTTTCAGTATCTTCAATGAAATGATTAGATAGGATCTGTGAACTACCATGATGTAAGATCCTCTGTATCCAAAGAAACATTGCACCCCCTCGTTTTCATTCCACAAAATATCAATCGCTATGAGCTGGATTAGTGAGCACAATGTTTGGAAAAATTCAGATATCGTCATTTCAGTGGGGTGTTGCTGATGGAGGAGTACGATACAGGTTATGCTCTTTTTTTTTATTATTATTATCTAAAAAAGGATTACGATATCCGATCCGTACAGACTTCTTTTGGCTACAAAATGATTCGTTCATCAAAGAAATTGGCTAGGCTAGCATAATAACATAATCGAATTGCTGTAATTATTTACTCAATGGAGCTATCAAAATCGTGTTTTAGGAGAAAACATTCAATCAGTTAAGATATCCTGGTTGTTGGTGCTTCTGATGCAGATATTATATAAATTCTTACTAGAAAAATGCTTTTTTCATTTCAGTTACGAAAAACGTACAGATCTTTTAGTACCTATGAGCTCTTAAAACTGAATATGGAGTATATACATTGTAAAATTCTTAAGCTCTGTCTATTTTTTCTTTATTAATTACTCCTCTTTTACTTCCGTAAACCATTTAGACGGCATCTCCACTATCCACTTAGACGGCATGTCCATTTAGACGGCATCCTATAAAAATATGGATATGTTTATTTATGAATGTAAAACATTTTTTGAAGAAACAGATATAGAGTTCTTTAATTTTTTTTTTTTTTACTCTTAAGGATTTAATGAAACAATCCAATTCGTATATTTTAAAGCCATGTCGAAAACGGTGCAACATATCGAATAAAAAGGCAGAAAGCAGGAAAGAACTAGCTTGAGAATATATTTTGAACTTATGTAATTTCAGAAAAGAATTTACCGATAAAAAGTTTTGGCTTTGGGGGTAAATCCAAGCCCGCGCAGTTCTTAAATTAAGTTATTGTGAAGCCGGAATTTGAGTGATTAGGAAATTATTTTTAAGTATGTAGATGAATTTGAAATTATATTACACTCGCTCCAAAATATCAAAAAGTTTTTATTTTAAATTTGAAATTGTTTTTATATCAAAGGAGATATAAATTATGACAATTGATTTTTTAAACGATTCTATTTCATGCACATCCCAAGAATGAAAAATGTTAAATTGCGCGTTCACCGGCAATCGTGAAATAGTGGAAAGAGAGCACCGAAATGAGCAGTGCGTTTTTTTGCAACTTCGAACCAGGGATTACACGAAATTCGATAGGCACTTTGTTAAGGAATTGTTGAATCAATATTTTTAAAAGTTTTGCGAGTTATCAAAACAGCCAATTAAGCAAGAAAATCGAAAATTGAAGAAATTATATTTTGAAATGCGCAGGTAAAAAGGAAATCCATACACGTGCTTTCTGTTAACATCAAACATTTCCAGGTTGTTTCCCCCCTTCTTTTCTTCAAAAGTTTTCAAGAGTACTTGGAAACTACATAAAGATTAATCACTGTATTTTAATTTTTCACTAATTTCGTCTTATGTAATGAAATGAAATGGTTCTTTATTTAATTATTATTGAAATACTGCCATTGGATTACCATAAAATATTTGTTTCTCTCGGTACTAAAAAAAATTGCAATTAAATGTATTGCCATTATTAGAATAACTCAAGTGTTTTAATAGTGCCGAAATTCGCCAAGCATTGAAACTATTAAAATGTCCGTCATCTTGAACTGAAATTAAAAATCCTTACATTTATGTCAATTTTTAAGACTTTAAGAAGCATTTATGATGAGTTTGAAGAAAATCGAGCGACACATTTGACCGCGATTACGTAATAAACAAATTTACAAATTAGAATTAAACGAATTAAAACTAACTATTAAAATTAACTAAAGAAATTAATATAATTTAATTAAAGAAAAAAAGAATTAAAGCTAACTAAAATAAATATTTATGAAATATGCTTTTAAATAATATATCCTTTTCACAAAAAGATTCTTAAAATTATATCAGTCTTAATACGGTTAATGCTAAGTTAATTGCTTTAATATATTAAACATATTATTGTAATAAAAATAATTTTGGAAAAAGATATACACAAAATCTTTCAACCCTTTCTGAAAAACGACGCTCTTCTAGTGATTCACTACTGTTGATCAATTTTGTCGTTCTCTTTTTTTCAATCGATGATTAAAGATAGGGTTGCTGACTTCTAAATTTCGCCGCACTCAGTGGTATTATCTTCAATATCTGATAACATGCGAGTACTTTTGTATACCAACACTTTCCTTCCGTATCTCTTTTTATTTTCGTTTTAAATTTATCTTGCTTGCTCAAGGCTTAGGAAATACCTTTTCTCTATTGCGCAATTTTCTAGACTCGTCAAACTTAAGCGTCGCAAAATGCCGGACATTTTTCGAAAGTGAACAACGTTTTCTGAAAGTACCTAGGAAAGTAAATAAAAAATTCGGAAATACGTTATCATTTTCTTTGAATAAATTTTAATCTACGCAGTATGAAATAGCCACTTCTTTTTTTTAATATAAATAAATAAAATTTGGGATATTTAAAACTATACTACAAAATATTTTGCTCTTAAATATTATTATTGCTTCGATTTTATAAGCGTCCGAGAAGACTGGAGTAAAACCATATAAAAATGACGAAAAATGATATTGAATTATAACTCTAATCCAAAATATTTTGAAAATATGGAATATTTTGAAATTTTGAATATATTTTGAAAAGCTTAAAGGCCTAAAATGGGAACTATACTACTCTATTTAGAATCGCATCTCTTAATTTCGGATGCTTTAAATTGATAGCTATTGCTAGATGATCAAATACTTAGTTAATTATAAATACCTTAATTATAAAAGCAGAATTTACTTTTCTTTCAAGAGCCAGCACCATATATGGTGGTTTCTAAAGTATTTTTTTCAGGTTAAAATCTTATCTTTTTGACCTCTGCTTGGCTAATAATTGGGCAACAGCTGGCGTCTCATCTGTTATAACATCAACTAATCTCGTCTTCTAATAAATATTTGTTTATTTTGCAATCTTATTTTGTCTTCTTATCGTGGAAACGAATTCCATGTAAGTAAGCAAGTGATCCAATAAGAGTAGGTTTGACTTGCCTTGAACCTCCCAAGTTCATTGGCAGTTATCTTTTTGTGAAAAAGGTACCTAAGTCATGATATTTTGCAGGATTTTGGAAAGAAAATTATCAAGTGTGTCGATAGATTTGAGAGACGTTCATGAATTCTTATGTTATTTTGATATCAGCTCTCTAGGCTGCCGACAAAGGAAAACGGAAACTATAAGAAGGCCAGCACTGCGTGCAAACGTTTATGCTTTGCAGTATTTAAAGACTGTCATGAGCTCCCTTATCAGACGTCTGCCAGATCCTAAGATGATCTTCAAGAAAAGTGTTTGCAAATATTTCGGTGTTGATGAACAGAATGGCGAAGAAGCTTGGAGAGAAAATTCTGATCGATCGTACAAAAGGAATGACGACGGAATTTACGAAAAATCGGGCAGTTTTATAAACGATAAACCTCTCAAATTATTACGTGAGCCGGTCAGTCTGATTCGCGGAAAGCTCAGTCTAATTAATATATATGACGTAAAGAATAGCAGTCTCACTAACGGAAAATTTATCAATTTAGATTGCGAAAAGAATCTTAGTTTAATTAGCAAAAATGTAATCCATTCAACGAGCAAAAATAGTACTAATTTAATTTGTGAAAAGAAAGTGAGTTTAGCATACAAAAAAGATGTCAATCTGAATTGCGAAAATCTAGCCGATTTATCACTCGAAAAGCCTGTCTATCTAAAGAGTAAAATGATAGACGATTTGGTATGCGAAAAGGATGTCAATCTAGATAGCAAAACGATCAATATCTCATGCGAAAAAAATGCCAACGTTGCTACTGAAACGGAAGTCATTTCAGCAAACGATTTGTATCCAAGTTTAACTTATGAAATGGTTTTGAGTATACTATGCGCGAATGATATCAATCTGACTCACGAAAATGTTAGCAATTTAGCATGTGAAAATAATCTCAATGGATCCTGCGAAAACACTATTAATTTAGCATGTGAAAATAATCTCAATGGATCCTGCGAAAACACTATTAATTTAGCATGCGAAAATAATCTCAATGGAACCTATAGAAACTCTGCCGCTTTGGTATGCGAAAATAATCTCAATTTAAATAGTGAAAACGTAATTAATTTAGCCTGCGGAAAGAATGCCAATCAACCATGTGCAAAGACTATCAAAGATGGCATTGTAATTTATCCTAGTGTAGGAAGCTTCCTAGAATATAAGAGAAAAGCAGTAGAATCGATTAAATACCCAGTTTTAAAAAGCATCCTCAAATGTGAGAGAAATATTGAAGAAACGAAGAAAAAGAAAGTGAGATTTAACAGACTAAAGTATTTTGATGATGGCGAGACGAAAGCGACTGAAGCATCGAAGAAAAAGATGGGAAGAAGAAAAAAAAGGTGCAATTTTTCTGAAGATGACGAGAAGGAAGAAGATGAAATCCTGAAAAAGTGGAAAGGACTTCAATTCCTGCCAAGTAATTTTTTTTTAAATTTCTCTTAATTTAAAAATTTTGTTGTTATATAGTATGTAAAAATTAAAAGTTTCTTGTTTAGTAACTATTTTAAATAACTTTTTGAATAACTATTTTATATAACGCAGATATATAATAACCCTTTGATCTACGAATTTATTTAACTTCCTAATTAGATTACACGTCCTATTTGGGACATTTATTGTTATTTTAATTCCTATAATAATATAGAAATATTGAATCATTCCTAAGTGATTTCTGTATTTAAATTTTTTTATTATTTTTACTTAATTACATATTTAAAACTAAAAATTCAGTAATTCGATTAAAATATGTTATTGTATTTGAAGAGGTTAAAGTAGAAACTCTTGAATTAAATTTAGAACTCTTTATCTTGAAGCAGAAATTCATTATTTACTGTGTGAAATTTAAATTCAGCTTTATAGAAAGATCAAAATATTTCAAAATTCAATTTCGGTCTAATGACCATTAGTTAATTTATTACTACTAAAATAATAATTGATAATTTATTATTATTAAAGAGTCTACTTAAATTCAACTTTTGAAGAGTTTTTGTTTGAAGATGTTATTATCTGTAATCAGTCATCTTTTATTTATTTACAGGTAAAGCATTAGATATCTTCAATTTAAATTCATGTGATTTATTTGTAAACTAAATTGATTATTTCATTCATGATAATTAATAATATAATATATTTGTTTTGTTACGTTTGAGTATTTAATATTAATGATTATGCTAATTTTTAAACTTCACAAGTATAATTATTTTGTATTCGAAACAAGCATAAACAGAAAAAAAAGTAGGAAATAAGGCAAAAAAAAAAAAAAAGTAAAATTTCTTGTAATTTTACCGTAAAAGCTTAATAAATAATCATAATTTACAAATGTTTTTTAGAATTGATTTTATAAAATATATAATTATAAGCATACTCTACAAAAGATGCATCATTTCCATTGCTATTTATTTAATTTTACTGCGTAAAGATTAAAAAAAAAAAATTTACTTCCAGCTTTTTACATTCATCAAAACAAGAAAAGGTAAGCTCTTAAAATGATTGTAACTTTGCAATAATTCATGCACTCTGACCTAGTAAAGTGTTTTTATTACCGATTAAAGCATATTATTATGCAAGTGAAGTCTCAAGAATAGCTTTTAAAACAAGTTTTTTTTAAATCAATTTTATCAATATTTTGCTAATGACTCTTCAGCTGGAAAATTATAATAATGAAAGAAGGAAAAAAATTAATTTAGAGAAGCCATACGTTATACATAGATACGTTCACTTTCTAAAAAGATCGATAGTGAGAAAATGTTTAATTAAATAAATATTATGAATAAATATATTGCGAATGCATACTTTCATCTTATACAAAAAAGGTATCTATTCAACTTTCGGAAAGATATTCATTTTAATTATACAAATTATCTAGTTACAGTGAATAAAATCGTTTAAAAAGTTCCTTTTTTGTGATTAACTTTTAGTAAATTAAAAAAAATCTTAATCAGAATTTTTCCGACATGATCTTAAGGATTTTTGATAATGTTTCTTTATAATTTTGTTAAAATAACAACATATTATTAATAATGCAATCAACTTCTTTAATGTCATTTTTGTGTGTTTAATAACTAAACATTACAATGTTTATGTTTAGAACGATGTTCCCTTAAATTAATTCTCATCGTGAAAAGTTTTTCTCAAACTGCCTGAATGATAGGCAAAAACTTTCAAATATTCCATTTTCACAAGTTCATGTTTAGTAATAAATTATCCAGTCTGCCCGTTTTGCCCTTACGCCAAAATTCAAAATAGCTCTAATGCCCCGTCCTCTCTGTGTGCTCTCTTCCGAAGTTCGCATCCTCTTCATCCTATTCGAAGTAAAAAAGTTTCATTAGGAAGAAAGTCAGTTTCATCCCACCCCATCCGCGCTAGTAGCTCCCCCTTTCGTCGAATGGATTCGTCCAATGTGGCCCGTACACACGAGACTGACGAACGGAATTCAGCCTGCATACGGAAGAAGACAGCTTTCGAGAGCAGGTGGTTGAAAATGTCCTCGCTATAAACTTTTCGTAACGTGACAACGACCCGACTTCGTTTCAATCCGGAAGAAGAGAAAAACCGCTGAATAATTAGCACGGAGGTGGAATAAACATTAGAACATCATTCTTCTTTTTTCGACTTGGAATTATCTTTCGGCCTGTTCGGTTTCGTTCGTATTTTTTTTTTTTTTATCGAAAAACAATAAATATATCACTCACATTTTTTTCTCGATACCAAATAATTTGTCATTCTGTTGTTGAAAAGGAGAGAAGTTCGACAGTTTTCGCTGCTTCAATTTTATTTTCCAAGTGATAAAATTATATTCGCTTTCATAATTTATAAGAGTGTTTGATGAGACTGAAAAAGAAACTTGCAAACTTTTCGTTTTGTTTCGAATATCGTCCCGCTCGGAAAAGAGTGTGACTGTGCCGTAGTTTGACTGTTTGTGAAGAAGAAAAACTATTTAATTGTGAACTGTTTTACTGTGTGAAGTATGCTGTGACTGCAAAAATTTGAGCTCTTGACTGTGAAAAACTGCAATTAATTCAAAGTTCGACTTCAGCCAGAAAACTGCTCGTTTATGCCGCGAATTCGAATACGGTCTTGGATAATCCATGCGACCAAAATTCTTCTGGCCGGTGTTGGATGAGAAATTCTCCAATTCATTAACTGAGAGGAAGAGAGACAAGACCAAGTTCATTAACTTTTCGATTCGCTGGATTGTTTGTAATCAACGAAATCCACATTTCGACCCGGCGCTTCACGTGAAGTTTTCGCGCGCTTTTAGTCGCGGAACTTTGTAACTGTAAAATTCATTCAGCGGTTAAAAAATAATAAAACTTAAGGATTCTGTCGTTTTCTGTTGATATTTGGAGGACAAGGAGCTGATGTCTTGGGCAACCAGTTTGCCAAAAGTGGAGGTAGCGCAGCCCCAAACATCCTCTGGATCCATTAAAGGTCAGTGACTTTTTATCTCTGTTTCACATAATTGTGGATGTCGTTGTGTTCAAAGGCTACGTAACTGAAAGGCGCGGATTATTTATTTTTGAATTTCCGACTCCTGAATTTAATTCTTTTATCTGAATTCGGTGATGAAAGGAGTTACTCAATATTGTACTAATTGATTATTTAATGCATTAAAGATAGAGTTGCTCATTTTTACAAAACATGACAAATGATTAATCAATCATTATCTTATTTAATTTATAGATATGTTTGATACATACTTTCTTTCTTCTTCTTTTTTTTTTTTGGCATTTAGTATTGTTATAGCATAATTTTAAATATTAAAGTGAGATCATGCTGCATCATGCTTATTCATTATATTTCAAAATTATTTAGAATAAAACTTTTGAAAATACAGGCTTACATTACTAAATATTTTCGTATTTATAAATGTTATTTTTCTGGCTAAAATAAAAAAAATTTTATGAAAATTGTTCCTAATTTTTTTTCTCTTATTTAATGATACTTCGTTTAAATATTGATATTATTTTAATTGAATATGGTTTTAATCATTTAATTCAACCGGTACTGATTTTGTAGTATCCTTAATATTAAAATGTAACAATTAATTTTAGAAATAAGTATCTATAGTTTAAAAACTTAATAGTGAAAGATTGAAAATATAAAAATTACTTGATCTGTTGAAGGATTCTAAATGTATAGTAATGAAGTCAATTTTTTTTTTAATAGGTACTATATTTTTCTTTGGCTCTTCGATATTAGTTATCATTTGAATTTTGTTATGAAAACAGGAATATAAAATTTTAATATTAAATATGTACGAATTCATAAACAGGAGTCAGAGATGTATTTAAAAAGTTATTATCTTAGCGAAATTTTAATTTATTTTCTTCATTAAGTTTAACATAATTTTATTATTTCAAGGGGGGGGGGGGAAGACGGGGAAATATTTGCAATAATAATAATAAAATTTTATGAGTGAGCTGCAGGATACCAGTAATTATGTTTTTTCCCCCTGAAGTTTTGAAGCGTAATAAGACATGTGAAATAATTACGTAGCTTTCATCACTAATTTTCCTATTGGTTTGAGTTAATATTAACTATTCCTTATTGGTTTGAGTATTCGAAGAAATAAACTTTTTATCAAGTATTTGTCTAGTAATTAATTTACGATTTTAAATGGAATTTATGAAAATTTTTCGACCGCATTTACAGCACCCTGACTTTGAACTAAACGACATCCATAAGGTTTTACAGAACATGTGACTAACGAAACGCAAACGATTCCCACAGCCGGCACCGAACTAACAGAAAATTATAGGGCTCTGTTTTCTTTAATTGCCGCCACTGGATTTCTATTTTAAAATGTACATATATGATAATAAAAGCAGTTAGTCGTTTTTGTTAGTTGTTTTGTTTCTTAGATGCATGGTGTTTAGTAACGATTTGGTTAATGCTCACGTGATTTGTTTATTCTTTCATTTTTCAGAGGTGAATGCAAAGACGTTTTATTGGTTTCTGCTATTAAAACTTATTTTATTTGTTTTGAAAATTTTTATATTAACATTCATTTTATATAACAGTTTTATGTTAATTGTGTTGTACATGTCAAACTTCTTTTTTCTTATTAAAATAATCAAGCTATCTTTACAAAAATTTGTTTGGGGAATAAAATTTTGAAAACTAATGACTTTTATAGTGATTTTGAAATTTTAAAAAGATATGTATTGATTAAAGAAGGCTATGGGCGAAATTGCTGTCACTGGATTTCTTCAAAGTATTTCTGTAGATCATCTCATGAAAAACCATTTTTATTGTTACATCTTAATAAAATATAGCAATGTTATTCTTACTTTTCTGAAAATAGAAAATTAATGACATTTTGGTAGAAAATTTTTTTCTACAAGCATGATTTGTAGATTCCTTTTTTTTAATGCAATTTTGTTTTACAGAATTCTTATATTTCCTTTCGTACATATTAATTATATAATTTTCGAGACTCTCTATTAATGAATCAACCAAAATTTGAATACATTTTGTTTGATTTTATAATTGGAAAACAATTTTTTTTTCGTATTTGTTGTGATGGTTTCCGTAAATCAGATAAGAATTCAGGTTGTTCTAGAATTTTCTTATCTATGATGCAGATTTTGAAAAATAAATAATGAACGCATATAAATTATGTGTTGTTGATGTGCATACATACAAATGAAGTATAAATAAATCATCAATGATAATCATTATTGCTTCATCAATTATAATTGTTTGTATTAAATCTTAAAAATAAATCAACACGTAAAGTTTCCTGCCTTTTCTAAAACTCCTCTCTCTTCACGTAACTTCGAAATCAAAACGACTATTTTTTCACAATCTACTTTCGTAGTTTCATTATACGGTCATGCCTTCCCAGAAGCTTATTTCTAATGCGTGTTGATCGAGACGTGAATAAACGATTATTTTTTATAATTTTTTATTATTTCTTTAAATTAATTTAACTTTAAGTTATTATTTTTTATTGATTTTATGATTTTTATTATATAACATTTTTATTATATAACTTTTTATGAATTTAATAAACGATATTAAAGAAACTTATGTACGGAGAACGAGAGAAAAATTAATCCGCGAATTTAAAAAAAAAAAATTTTTCCTTTTTATTATTTTATATTTGAGCATCTTCATTTCTTTGTAAAATATAGCTTCCAATTACTTTTTTCGATCAGATTTTTTAATTTTTTTATTTCTATATTTAAGTATGGATTTTTTTTTGTGAAATTGTTTATACTTTTGAGAGGAATTATTATTACTTAGTGTTTGAATAAAATTTTAAAGAAAAAATGTTTTTTTTTTTCCATCATACCTGTTTCCGCTGTATCATCTACGCAATCTGTTATAAATGAGATTAAAATTATCTCCTTGAGAAATTGATGATTTTCGGATTGGCTTATTAAGGTCTGCTTTTCTGACGGTATTCATTCATTTTATTGTGGAAATTTTGGTCAAGTTTGTATCGTGTAGAGAAAAGATATCGAAATATCGTCAAGAAGTTTTATGTCTTGAATTGTCTAAATGAATTTGCAAAGTCTTGGCTCAAAGAATTGTGTTAAAGCACAGTAATTAGTGAACTAAAAATATTTCGCAAGTTCAAAAATGTAAAAAAACATTAAAATAATAATAATATATCCTAATGGCATTTTCGTAAAATGTTTGAAAACTTTTAACAGTTATAATGTGTGCTTAGTTGATACATACGTTACTGTTTATTTTTTCAAATATTAGTGAGCTAATAAAGTAATACATGAAAGAGAATTATCGAGAAACATTTTGTTAAAACAATATGATTTTGTTCTATTTAGAATGATATTTTTTATATTTTATTTAAATGGTAAGATTTGCCAAAATTTCAACAGAATTAACACAGCTACAGTTTCTTTTGCGCATTCTTGAAAGCTTAGTTAATAAGTGAAAAATACAGAAATTTAATGAAGGAAAAAAGAAATAAGGAATAGAGCGCAAGTTAAAACACTATTTTCCTACACTCGTGACTATAGCTAACGATACAATGTTAAGAGTTTTTCTCCCTACCGCCGCGCAACGCTCTTTCCTCTTGTGCTTCCCAATGCATTGCAGTAAAAACATTCGCTTTAAGTGTTTCGTACTCAACAATTATCTTAAATTTCTAACTACTTAATATTTAGTTTAGTAATATAAAGCAGCGCATTCTTGGGTTTAAATACTTCGTGAGGCTTAAAAGCTCAATAAAAGGAAGAAAAAAAAAATAAGCTGATATTCTGTCCTTTAATTCTTTAGTTATTATTTTTGTATGTATCCATGAAAGCTTTGATTCAAATGAAGTAGAAATATGACATGTCTATAATAAAAACCAACGTCGAGATGTGTTATCAATCATTAATTAAATTATAAATTCAAAATTAAATAAAATTTATTCGCTATTTATAATCTTAAATTGTAAGACTCATTTATATATTTCGACAATTTCAAATTCCTTACAAATTTTTTTCACCAATTTTATTTTTTTGTTATTGTCATTTAAAAGCATTATTCAATTTCTAAAAAGTGTGTTTGGGCTA
The DNA here is from genome assembly GCA_026543865.1 of Argiope aurantia. NCBI lineage: Eukaryota > Metazoa > Arthropoda > Arachnida > Araneae > Araneidae > Argiope > Argiope aurantia. The sequence goes on from JAPMOR010015631.1 coordinate 277,311, forward strand.
ATTTATTATTTTTTTCTCGTTATTGGACGAGCTTGATGCTTTAAAATGAAATGTAGCTGAGTCATAATTGATTGAAAAACCCTTAGGAACCGGTGGTATAAGAATGTTATAAAGATAAGATTTTCAAGATTATGATTTCAGATAAGATTTATGAATCGAATCGAGATTTATTTGTTTTTATATGCTCATAAACTAATAACTATAGAATATATTTCTAGGGGCTTAAACTTTGAGGGAATCACAATATTTTCAAGTAAAAAATTTATCCGCCTAATTACCTTCAACAATCACTTACTTAAATGCAATTCGGTAGATTTAAAGAAGGAATGATTAAAACTTCAATACATGCTCATTTTTTTACTTTTAAACTAGGTTATCTACATTTAGCCATTAAAAATTATTTTAAACCTCAAAACTGCATTTCGACATTCTTTTTTTTTTTTTTTTTGCTAGCTTAGCATTGTCTATGTGAATGCTGCTGTTTCTTTTAAACATTGTTGCCATCTATTCATTTCGTTTGATTCGCGATTAATTTAGACAGTTCTAAATCACACATTCATTATTGATTTTTAATGAACCATTAAATTTGCATCCGGCATCATTAGTATTTATTTTACTGTGACATTTACGGATTATTTTATGTCGTGAAATTATTGATGTTGAAGTGGCTCTAAAATTATTGATGTCGGCATGATCTGCTATTGATCTGCTATTTTAAATCTGCTATTGCTTTCAAAATGATTTGTAAATATTCAATCTTAACAAATCAGTAACATCAGACTTGGTTTTAAAAATTTACTTAGTTACCCAACGGCTGTATTAACGTGATAGATACTTGCATTTGATATTTTTCATAAAATCATTATACTAATATCAGCAGTGGTGGCGCGTCTATTAAGGTTGTAGAAATACAGCAGTCCCTGAAATTTCATTTTCTTTTTTTTTTCTTTCAATTTAATTTGCTTGCTTTTTCTCTCTGAGAATTCTATGCTCTTTGCGTAGTTTTTTTTTTTTTTTTTTTTTTTTTTACTTTGCGAGTTCAATGATGAAGGAAAATGAAAGAAAAAAAACCCCAAAAAACAATAGAAACGTAACAGGGAGACAGAAAGTGAAACAAACAAGAAAAAAGCATGTCGGGGCGTTCGCCCAGCAGCTCATAAAAGCCCAATTCACCAACAACTGATTGATTGACTGGAGATCAAAAGCAACTTTTTCTCCTTTTGAATTTAGATATACTAGAGAACAGCTCCGGCTTAGCGCGCGACAAACTGACACATTTGATTTTTCACTAGCGTATTTGGTGTATTGAATATTCATTTTCTTTTGAGAGAAGTCATTCTCGAAAAAACGTTCTTGGATAATTTTCTAAAATATTATTCAGATGAAAATATTTTTTAAGGAGATATCAATTATTTTTAATTTTTGGATGTAATGAGCAATGAATCTCGCTGATCATTGACTGGTCTTAGAGAGAAGCGTGTCTGGAGTGGAAGTACTGATACTTTTATCAGCGAAATCATCAACATTCACTTAAGTTTCTTTTGACAAAACTACAAGGAATTTATATCGTATACTGATTTTTTTAATGCATCAAACTTCATATCTTGTTTTGAAATTTAAAATATTAGGCTAATTATGGATAAAGTAGCTTTTTTTTTTTTTTTTTCAAAATTGCAATCTTGATAGATATTTTTTGCAGCTCTGTTAATTTTTGAGCTGACGAGTCGCCACTGAATGTCAGTATTAGTTCTCTGCAATGAGTTTGTACATGTGAACAATTTTAACGGACTCCTTAAGAAATATTTCCAACGCCCAAAATTTGAATCAAGACAATAATTACTAGCTAGTTTATCACGGTGTTTCCTATTCTTTAAAAGAATACTCACTAGTTACTGAAAATATTTTCAGATGAGGTATGCTAGTTTCTTCCTGCTAACGACCGGATGGCCAGATGGCTATAATGATGCTTAAAAACAGTTTTTCACCATCTCTAAGCCAGATGCGTTAGGACAATCGAAAATTACTGCATCAAACTATTACTTTAGTTAAGCTAATGCATTAATTATGACATTTGAAATTATATATACATCTCTGTATTGCAGAAATAATTTTGACATCCGGGGTGTAGTACAAACTGAATAATGCTGTGCTTTGTTTCCAAAAGCAAGGCATTATGGGCAATATATCTATTTTTTCCCTCAAATTTTACATTAAATATTGAATTCATTGTATTGTATTAAAATATGAGGATAATATTTTAAAACTATATTTTTCAATTAAATAAAATGAAATCAACAAGAATGATCTCCCGAGACTTCTAATGTAGGTGCTATCTTCAGATCTGCATATACCATTATAAAAATGTTATTCCTTCTCTGCCCGTATAAAAATTGTGAGGCCGTGAAAGCCATGAATGCTCAGATTTTTATTTTCAAAGTCCCATTCATGAGCGTTTTGTCGTATAGTGAAGAAACTCAACGATGCATTTTGGACGACTTTTTTCCTATTGATTGAAATCAAAATTTGATCCAGAATTCTGTTTTAATTAAAAGATCACATACCCAATTTCGTTTATCTAAGTTGTTGTGTTTTGGAGTTATTGCATTTACGTGTACGTGAATATGTAGATCGGCGAATGGTCAACCCCATGACGTATTTGGTTTAGGTGCTACAACTGGGTACCACATTTTATCCACGCACCTCTTTACGTTTTAAAGTTATCTTGTTAAATAATACTCTCAGAGAGACGCACTTCCTCTATACATACGTCGTTCAAAATTTTATAAAAATTTACCATTTTGATGTAAAGACCGCATTTCAAATTTCACTCATTTAGCTCAAAGAATTTTTGAGCTATCATGTGCATAGATAGACAGACATAATTCGAAAAATTTGTTTTTCAGACTCAGGGAAATCTGAATTATGGAGATTCGATAAAATTCCGAGACAGAATTTTTTGACGATTCCACTGCTTCCTCTTCGTTTACGAGAAAATAAATATGCTCAAGATAAAGTTATTTAATTGGGTTAAGCGTATGAAAATGCGTGAAACTGATCAATTGTATTCTCTTGAAATGTTGATTTAACTGGAATACTTTTAGTATAATTGAGGTTATTATTACTATTGCAATTGGTGAATGAAATAAACTAAATATTTTCATTTATTTTCGAGCCAAATAGCCACATATTACTGTGGAGACTGGCACAAAATATAGAAAATCTATCAAAATAAATATAAAGGAACAAATTTGCTGATTTTTTAATTTTTACGATTTAACCCAATAAAAACCATCCCATTTAAAAAGCTCTTGCCGAATAAACTTATATAGATTTACATAGAAATTGAGCTTCTGCCTATGGGTTACCGTCATGCAAAGGTCGATGAAACATCTTAAAATAAAATTTATGTTTGGCGGATAAATCGTTAGAAATGCAAAATACTTTACTATTGAATTCCATGATTTATTATATAATCCAATAATAGATATCATACTTTCGTCGTAATTTCCATGATATTATGATCATTGGCTACGTATGAGACATTTAACGGGTTGCACTTTTTGCAGCTAGACCCCAAAAAAGCTACCTTTGTAACTTTCTCGGAAATAATATTTTAAACTTTTATTTATTAATCGATAATTTTTGTAACAAATTATCTATTTTAAATTATCGATTATTATTTTTGTAAAATTTTCGATTTATTATTTTTGTAAAATAAAAATAAAATTTATAAGAATTTATAAATTTTTGTGGAATTTAATTTTTACGCGATTTATTGTGTTATAAAAATAAATTCTTATCCCTCACAATTTGTGAATTTCTTTTACAATAAAAATATTTCGCCATCACGCCTTTGGCTGAAATTCACAGTCTCGACAGTATTATTCCTTGGGATACAAATTTCGCTAGAATGTGGCTTTTAATGATATTTCTTGTTCAAAATTTCCCAATTGCAATTTTAAAATTTTGCTGATTTCTATTTTGACGTCTTTTATTTCTTCTGTGAACTATTTTGGATAAAAATGATGGAATGGTTTTTGACAATAGTCTCTTATATAATATCATAAGAAATAAGAGTTGTAGCATTTAGGCTCTTTATTAAGAAAATGCATAAAAAGAAAAGGGAACTTGAACTACCGCACGATATATAAATAATGATATAAATCTATAGGAATGAGTGCCATTATAATTTCTTAACTAATGAAGGTTAAATATGTTGTGCAAAGATTTCAACTGACGAAATATGTTTCGAAATTCTTGCTCTTATAAAGGGGGTGTTTTTTTTTTCTTTTTTTTTTCTGATCACTATTTTATTGCTCAGTATATACCTGGTCTCCATATATAATAAAGTATAAAATTAACCTTATAATTACCACTCTAAAGTGCCTTATGGCACTTTAATAAATAATTAAATAATAGATGTATGTATGTTAAATAATTAAATAATAGATAAATGTTTTCATAAGGCGACAGAAGTCCAGGCCTGGTCACAGAGTTCTGAAGTATTTAATTTTTTTATGCATTATACATTATATTCTTTTTTTTTTTTTTAAACTTCTAGCATTTAAGTTCAAATTAAATATTGTTCTAAGCTCGCCATCGGCACTTGGTATTATATTTAATTGCAATGTAAATCATCTATTGTTCTAGTCTAAGATGTTATTGAAATGCTCTTCGTATCTGCTACGATAAAATGCATTAAAATATTTCATTGATAGAGAAAAAAAAAAAACGATCGAAATCCAGTGCCGGCAGTTTTGCCCAGTGTGTAATTTTAATTATAAGTTGGTTATTCATTTCACCTTCTGTTTCGTCATTATTTTTTAATTATTTTTTCTGTGGTCGACCGCGGGAATTGTTTGTGTGAGGGTTACAAAACTCATCCAGGCCTGGGCTTATGTCGACGTTAAAAACAAAGGTAAGGAAAATAGCAAAGACGATTATATATGCCAAAAATATTTACTGAATTATGAAATATAAAAAAGTAGCAACATAAACAAACCCTTCAGCAAATTAATACAGAAAAAAATGAAGAAATTTATTCCAGGAAATTACAATTATTTTTCAAAATATGCTTAATTCTATTATTTGAAAAACAATTTTTAAACAAAATCTTTATTTCACTTTTCATGAAATTTGTTGGATATATATGCATTTATAAATATTTCCTCTTAGTGCGTAGGTTTCAGTAAAACACCACTAGAACTATATACCCAATATTTAGAAAGCTTGCTTTCTTCGTTTTAAGTTTTTAACTAAATTTGATTTAATTTTTAACACAATTTAAATATTAAGGATTAATGTATACATGCCACACAACATCAATCTTTGAATTGATCTAATATATCTAAAAATACGGTAAATAGTTTATAAATAAAATACTATTCGAATAGTAAAAGAAACGAAAATTCTACATAGTATCTATATTTACAAAATGAAAATTTGTTTTTGGCACAGAATTTCGTTTTTAAGGAATGTAAATTTTATGCCATCAAATTAATGCAAGCCAATGGCTAAGAATGAGACAATTAAGCATAGTTATTTATATAAATAGTTTATTTATATAAATAAACTATTCTTAGAAAAAAAATTCAAAGATTTTCAGCAAAACATAGGTGTAAATTATTTAATCTACGAATGTATGAACAAATTTCTTTTGAATAATATAATCTTCTAACATTATATTATTAGAATGGTACTGCATCAGAATCAAAACAGCTATCTCATTGCGGATCTTGAGAACTTTTTAGTTATTTAATAACTTATTGTTGTTTAAATATCTGGTTAGCCACATTAATAACATTGTACTAGTAGAGCATTTCTCCGTTCATTGCTGTTTTAATGTCACAAGAACCTAAAATTTACACACTTTCAAAACACCACAAATATTTTTTCCATCTAGGTTTGTCTGTTCTTCATTTAAAACCACTAATGAAATGAATTCAAGCAATCTTGGGACATTTATGAAGTTCTTCAGACCATAATGAAAAATTGTTTACAACTTCATACTTAAATTTTTCTTGATACTAGTTGCTGAACCATCATCTTAATTCAAAGCGATAATAATTCATAAATATACAATCAAAAACAAACACGACCAGTTACTGGATAATAAATAAAACGGCTCACCATACTTGAGGAGTAAAGAGAAGATTTCTTGCCGAATAATAATCATTCAGAATTAGCACAGTTGCTTTATTGCCATCAGAAGCTATATTTATTTGTACCTGGCTATTTGATTATAGCATAGTTTTCTGAATGATTCAAAAATGTGAGAGTTATGTACTAATAATTGCGGAAATATAATTTCGATGGCACCATAGCAATTGTCTTGAATCGATTCCTCTCCATCAGATTTTGCGTAACTGTTTTCACTCTTTTAACATTAATCTATATTTAGAAACAAATCAACATTTTTCGATGTTTAATTTGCATATATGGCTTGTTAGCGTCAAATTTCTGTACTCTTAACTGAAGGTTAACCGACGGCAAGCATATTTATTAACTTACTACAGAATGAAAGACTCAAGTTCGCTTTAGATTCTGAACAAACGTTTTTGATTCTGAGTCGCGTTTTGAAATTCAAATTTAAATAATCAAAGTACCTCATTGCTATGACAGCATGCCACCATTTTGGCCTTTTAATGACATTAACTAAAACAATTAAAAAATCTAAAAAGGTAAAAAAAAAAAAAAAACTTGCTAGCTTTTGTGATTCTTTATTTCTTGGTGTATATAATAACGAAGTAAGTAGCGAATGTTTTTCTTAATACTTTAGGAATAATTTGTAAAAAGGTTTGTTATAAGTAAGTGTTTCAATAGATTTTATGCTTACTTTGTATTTGCGATGTATGGCAAGGTGTGTATGATAACTAATTGTAAATAAATATTTTTTCTTTCTTTGTGATCTTTATAATTTATGCTTTCCCGTAACATCAAGAATTATAAATTTTTTACATTTTTATAATGGTATTTCAAAACGTATAAGCTTCTCAATTTATAATGAACGAAATATGGAAAATACGAGAAATAATTAATTATGTCCAATTAAACACTAATATTTCTTATAAAGGTTAACCATTTGTGGAAATGTAGATGATTATCATAAAAAGTAAGAATTGAAATTGTAAAATTTTTAAAAGCAAAACGGGAAGAAACTGAAATGAATTTGATTTGATTGAATATGCAACGTATTTAAATGCGAGATTTTTAAAGTTAGATTTTGTACAACCTTTTTATTCATCGATCATTATTATTTACAAAACATAGTTATTTGAAGGTTTAACCTCTTAACTGTCAAGCTGTTGCTGCCTTCTATAAAAGTAATCTGCAACTGATAAACGATTGCTTTTCTCTTCATGCAGGCGACAATTAAACAAAAACAAAAATTATTTAATAAAATGTCAAACTGTTAGTAAAGATATATGCCGATAAATTGAAATATATCTTAAATATAATTAAAATTTCTGTGATTTGGAAACATTTTGCAGGTGAATGAAGTATTATAGAAAAACATTTCGTCATTGAGATAACAACATAAAAAAAATTGTGTTATACGAAAATTTCTGAAAATTGTGCTTTTTGAGAATTTAAACTACAGTTAAAGCACAAAAATATTTAATAAACTGTCAAACTTTTACTGAAGATATATGCCGATATATTGAAATATATCTTAAATATTGTTTACATTTCTATGATTTGGAAATATTTTGAAGGTAAATGAAGTATTACAGAAAACCATTTCATCATTAAGATATAACTAAACAAAAAATTTTGTGTTATACTGAAAACTTCTGAAATGTTTGCTTTTTGAGAGTTTAAATTACAAATTAAAGCACTTCTTGCTCGGTAATGTTTTGTATTTTTGTATTTCTTTATCACTTTAATAATTATTTTTAGGGGAAAAAAAAGATTAGTTTGCAGTCGACCTTAGTTAGCATATTTCCTTAAATTCTCATTGACAGAAACAATTTTCTCAGATATCTTGCCAAAAGATAAAAGGAGATTACAAATCTAATGTCGAATAGTTCTAATTCATTTACGATAAATATTACGTGGTAGAAAATACAAAAAGAGCTGAAAAGAATGCTCTTCTTCTTGATTGACTAATCAAACTGCATTGCAGACTATTACAGAAAAGTTGGTAAAAGTTTGTAATTGGTCTTAGGTAGCTTATTTCTCTAAATTCTCACTGATAGAAACAATTTTGTTAGATATCTTGCCAAAAGATAAAAGCAGATTACAATTCTAATATCAAATATTTCTAATTCATTTATCAGAAATATTCTGTGGTAGAAGATTATCCCTAGAGTATGATATCAGGCTTCATAAAAATAGCTTTGAACTAGAGTACACTGAACCCACACTACTTATAAGACTCAAGCTTCCTCGCTTAAACTCATCGACCGATACCAAAATGTGAGTAGCATGGTGTGTGTGAATTGAGTCAAATCTATCCGAACTCTAGAGGTAAGAGGTTTCGCTTTGCGATACAGTTTGCTTTGTCAATCAAGAAGAAAGAGCATTCTCTTGAGCCCTTTTGTATCACCCCCCCCCCCCTTATTTCTTTACCTTTTCTTCTTCGATACTGAAATCCATTGAGAGGGTGTGGCGAGCGTACATCTATATTATCTAATAGGTGTCGGTTAAAAAAAAAAAAGGAAAGGGCTCAACTGTTAGAAATAACCGTTTCACAGAAGGAAAGAAAGAACCTTTTTTATTAATCTCTAGAAGAAAAAACACTGTTGCAGAATTTATGCCTGCTTTCACTTTCAAAAACAAATGTATCTGTGTTTAGCTAGCGCTTCTTTTAAAATTATATACCTGTATATAGTTATAAAAGATATACCTTTATTAACTATATTATATATATACCTGTATTATCTATTTTAATTACTTCTAAATTTTCCTCTGAGGCTGCCGATTAAATGATTTATAATGATTTGAATAAACTATTACAGGAAGATTCGTATATAAGTATTTCATTTATTTGTATTCTTGTCATTTGGAAAAATAAAGGAAAACTTTCTAACACATTATAAACAGCATCATTTAAGTACCGCTTGGATATAAAGAATTAAAAAAGAACATTTCGGAGAGGAGGTAAACTGAATTTAGCCGTTCAACTGTTGTTTATAGCAATTTCGTTTAAAAAACGTTATTTAATTTCACCCAACGGTTCGTTTTGGGTTTTAAAAAATAAACGAAATACCCATTATAGTGATTTGTATAGTCGAATTTTTTTTCTATGTAAATTAATTCAGAAAGACAAGAGAAAGTTTCCGTGCTCTTAATGCTATTTTAAATGCACTTTAATTGGACGGATAATGAGATCTTTGCATTTAGAGCAATCGAGTTTTCTCTTATATTAACGTGAAATTTCACTGGCACAAATTTTATCATAAATCAAGCACTTCACGTAGTAGTTGCAACAAAGCGCTATAAAATAAAGAGTAAGAAAAAAAGATTTCCCGGAGTAACTTATTTGATTAGATTTTATTAAAACCTGACCATATATAGCATTTTTGTTTCATCCTTTTATTCTGTTTGCAAGTACAGGATATAATGACTTGTACGTGTGCTCATAAAAGCCTGATGGTAAATTATCATGTGTTTTTTAAAAATATTTTCATAATGTTTTATATTTTATTTTTGTGTTCTTTATTTTGAGTCATGATTAGAGTCAACAAAATAGCATGTGATATTCTTCTATTTGAGAACAGAATAAAAAATCAAAAGGGATCGGAATGGAAGATTTGGAAAGATGTTCGTATTGCATTATATATACATATTATTATTTTATTAAACGTGGCACTACTGTGGTGTAGGCTTACTTGTTTACTTGAAAGCATAATTGCCTCATCTCAAAATCTAGTTATGGAAGGGTTACAGGTTCGATACCAAATCCTTCTTGCCTGGTAGAAGTTTATAATTTTGGTTAAAAGTTCCTTTCCTGATGTGGTGTGAAATTTTGGAAGGAGGTGGATGCAAACATTTTACATTTCATCTAACTCGGATTCAAAATCAAGGTATTCCTTAGCCTTTGTAGAGAAAATAGCTTTTGAAATAGGACGCTAGTTTGATCAATCAATTTTTTTCATATTCACAATCTTGTTTGCTTCTGTCTAATAGTAATCAGTAATTCATTTTCCAATTTTGAAGTCTAGACAAAAAATTTTAGGTGAAAATAGAGTTATGGGTTTTTTGTTTTGTTTTTTGTGCATTAAAAAATTGCAATGAGATAACAAAAAGTTTTTGGAGCCTATTTAAATATTATATTACCCTATTTTAAATTATTCATAACGTAATGATAAACAAAGAGTATATGAATAATAAAACGAAATAGTTATGCCACTTTGACTTTTCTTACTCAAGGTTAGAAAACTAGTGTATTCTAGTTTGAAAAAAAAATTTATTTTGTGCTCAAGCTTTATATTTACATACAGGTTTATATCTTTTATAAATTTCAAATAAATATGTCAATAGTACTGCCACTTGTTATATTTATCGCTTTCAACCTTATTAAAACCAAAGGTTATTTACATATTGTTGAAATGAAAAATATCTCTCACTTTTCAAGATTTCAGCATTTTTAGAATAACGGAGCACTGTATATTTCATGTCATGTTTATATTTTCTATCAGCAGTGATGAGTGACCAGATCTTATTATATGAAAATTGATGTACTATAAATAGTGTATTCTTTTCTATGTTATAATTCAAATTTAAAGAATTTTGGTTGGTTTCTATGATTAATATTTTCTGACTAATGTCGTCAAGCCTTGCTCACTGCATACCTGAAGTTCAAATACGAATAAAATTACATATTCGAATACATCTTGGAACTATAGCTCATATCTCTACTTAGGATGAAATGCTAAGTTAAGATCATAAAAAAATCGTAAATGAAAAAATTTCGATGAGATTTTCAATGTTGCTAACAGGGCTTGGAAAATAATCTTAATTTATGTAAACATTTTAATTAAACTTGCTAAACCAGTGTTTTAAATTAATTTATATTTAGTAATTGTTAATTTATTCTTAATTTGTGAATTCTATTTTTCTGTGTGCATGTCCTGAGATCTTAAATAAATTTCTACGATAGAAATGGTGTTGCATTTCCTTCGTTAGAACAGAGGTGACACGCTGAAAAATTTTAGAAGTCCTTGAGCACAGAAATTTCTATCAATTATTATTTTTGTCTCTATGCCGTTATGTGGAATTGAAAATTAGGAAGGAATTAGAGAGATTAATTCGTACACTATGGAAGGGCTGGGACAGTTAATCCAATTGAAATTGGAATTTCCACATGTTGATGCAATGCTAAAAAGCTCGGGAGATAGATTGCCATCGTCAAAAGTTGCCCTATCGATTGACTGCAAGTTAGAATCAAACTATTATATTTTATTTTGTGCCTTCAAACTTTCAAACGTTGATCTAAGAAATCAAGTCGATGTCTGTTCTTAATAGTTATTTTCAAATGTTGTTGTGTAAAAAGCTCGGAAGTTAGTATATCACCGTTAAATGTTATCCTCTCTGTTGACTGCAAGTTAAAAGCCTACTGAAATGGTTTATTTCGTGACTTCAAGCTTCAAATGCTAATCTATATTTAAGTTATAATTATAACATAAACTGTATCCTCCAGCAAATTCCGTTTCATGCCCTAAAAGTCACGTGGCTGCTCCTTCATCTCCATTTCTCGTTACGAGTTCAAAATGAAATTAGAAGCGAAGACAATTTCCACCAGGAGGGCGTCATCACGCATCTTGCCAGAATAATGACTTCAGCACCTCAGTCAAAACAGGCCATGTGACTATATTAATTGCAGTAATGACGTTTATAGCTTTCGTGTTTACATTTATCACCTCATAGAACTCGGGAAAAATCATCCGTTCTTTTGACCACTCGTTTCCCGCTCTTCGGCTGAGATCGTTTAACAACCGGCTTTTTTCGCCATTCTCTGAAGCACGTGGTTGCAACTCAAGGCCATCTGAGGAACATCTGTTTCAGCTTTTAACCTGAAAATTGGAGAGGGAAATTAGGATGTAAACCAGTTGGGGATGAACTCTCCCCTTCTCTCCCTCACATCATCAGTTTGTTGGTCGACCCCCCACCCTGTTACGGTCGGATCTTGGCTTTCAAGAGTTAATTATGCTCGCCCTCTGTAGAAATAGGGATTTATGTCTTGGAGCGAGATGCGGAAATGGGTGTTTTTTCTTTGTTTTATTTATTTGATGAGTGTTAGGAATCAATAGGTAACGGAGCAATGAATGTCCGAATGACAGGAAAATAGGAGACTTTTGATGGGCAATTAAAATGATGTGAAGTAGCAGGACAGGGAGATGAATGATGCTTTTGCTTTCCGTCGATATTTCAATTGTTTTGAATGGAAGGAAGAGAAACGAAGTAAAATAAATTAGTAACATTATTGCATATGAAATGTTGAATGATAGATTGTCTGAAAAATTAATTTTAGCATTTAATGTGAAACATTTGTTGAAAATGGAACTGACAGATGGCACATTTTCAAAAAGTAGGTACAATTTAATGAAAATGTTTGGTTCTTAGCAAATGGAAATGATGTGAAATAGAGTATGTCGCTAGATACTGTTCAATACTGTAAGAAAATTATACGGTGTACAATAGAACAAATTAATTTCTTTAGATGATATAATACATTAATATTAAATTATTACTTTTCAGTTTCAATTTAAAAAATAATTTTCCATTCAATTAACTTCTTATGTAAGAAGCCGGAATTCATTAATAATAAAATTAAGTTATTTTCACGCAAGCTGTTTTATAGCGTTGTCTTTCTCCCTATTAGTTTGTGCTTTTTTAAAAAATTCGAGCTTTATTTTTACCTTTACATTGCAAAGGATATGAAAAGAAAATCTTCCGATTTATAACGTTAAACATTTGTAAAATTTTAGTCCCCCCCCCAAAAAAGAAATTCGTCTTTTTATAATTTTTTTATTATCGATTGCGACATTTCTAGTGCACGCAGTAAGATCTTGTAGTATGATAATTTTAATAATATCATCTTAGAATTTGAGAGTAATAAGAATTTTGAAAAACCAGAAGGGCATTTAAAATTTAGATAGCTAAAGTAAAAAAAAAAAATTAAAAAAAATTAAACCATTGAATTTATGTGAAATCAAACAAGTTAGTGTCAGTACCAAAAACGAAGTTCAATTTTACTACAAAGGCAAACATCTTTTATTTTTTTTTAAACTTAGATAAATAGAGTACTTTAAGAAATAAACATAGATACAGTGATCAATATGACATTAGAAACTACTACTTTAACTTTTAGTAAATCCGTTCTTTTTTTCCATGAATTTAAAATTTTGCGCCCTTTGTCAATATATTTTGCCACTTTGCTTCTGTTTTCCTCAATTAAATAATTGTTTTAAACTGTTTTACATCAAAGTAATTTTACAATGAAATTACTGAATTACAGATGAGAAGTATGGATATTCAAAATTTGGATATCGCCTAAGTGGAAGAAAAAGGAGAGCTTCTAAGGAACCAGAATTGATGAATCAGACTGGGTTACCTGAACCGAAGCGCAAATTTACTTATGATAGTTTCCATCATTAATGACTGTGTAGTAGACAGTCAGCATTAGATATTGTGATTTAATATGGCAAAAGAGACTTCTGTCTTATTGTTTGGCAATTTTTATTCATGTTTATTTTATAGTCCAAAATTTATAACCAATTTTTAGTGTATTTTATTTTTATTTTATTAATAAAAGATTTGTAGTAAATTACTATCTTGATAATTTTACAGTAAAAAGTTCTGAAATTCATATATGGAGATTGCCAATGATCACTTCGAATCCGTCATTTAGTTCAAATTTTAAGTGCTCTACTTTTTAAATTTTTCAACTTCTATTGTTTGATAAAATCTCACTAAATATTAAATGCGTATTTGAAATTAATTTTTTAGAACTTCTTGAGTGAAATTAAATACATTTCGTTAGCTTTTGCCTATTTTGAGTAACGTAAATATTTTTGAAAACACACTGGAATCATTCACAGCTAGAAATTCTAAATTTTTCTCAAAATTTTCAATTTTAAATGAAAACAAAAAGGTTTTTTTAAACATGAAACAAATATTAAAAATGAAACAAAAGTTTTTTTTTAATGAAATTTCTTAATTTATTTCCTAATTTTCATTTGAAATACCAATTTCGAAAACAATTTTATACAGCTTTTAAAATCAGCATACTTATTCCATGAAAAATCCCCATGAGTTTTATTTCCATTTATTTGTTTTCAAATAATTTCCTTTATTTATCAATAAAAATCATTTTTAAATTTGAAAGAAAACCCTATGTTTAAATTCTGAAATTTTTAATTAATTTTTATTAGAAATAGTCTAGGTTAATTTTATGAATTTGGTATTGATGTAAGAAGTTCGTCGAAGAAAAATGGTCAATCGAAAGCAATTATTCTTCATAAATAAAATTTGTTTTACAATCAATTTATTATTAATATTAATTTAATGATCACTTCACAGATTGCGTTGCAGTTCAATGAATGTAAGTTTCTACATTAGGCTCTTTTAAACTCTAGTAAAGGTATTTGTAATGTGACATTTCCCATTTCAAATCAATGCCATCAGTATTACATAACCTCCCAAATTCCAACTGTAGGTGGAACTATGCTGATGTCAGATTTAAGAACCGCCCTTTGTGGTTGTACTACAAGCCTCCCGATTTCGGGCGCTGACCTTTGGGTAATCCCTTTTCGACAAACTACAACTACGTTTGAGTTCCACATAATGCAAAGGGTGTTGTCATTGTAGCTGAACTCAAGACTGCCTGGAAAAATGTTAAGAATGAAGTAAAATTAAGGCGGAAGTGATATTTTCACAAGTTTGAAAGTTTGTTTCAATAATATTTATTTTGGAGTAATAAAGAGTACAGAGGTGGAAATTGTTTCTTTAAGTGATGCAATTGAAGTGAGGATGACGTATCATATTATATTTAGAATCTGCGTAGAAGTAGGAAAAAAAAAATTAAATAAAATTGAAGCAAGTATTCCTTCTAAATAAGATGCGTTTAAAATATTTTCAGTGAAATGGAGGTAAGGAAGAGGAACAATAAACGAATGGTAATAAAATAAATCAAAATTGGAAAGGCAGTCGCATTCTGAAAGCTCGGTTGAATAATGTTTATTTTAGAGCAATAAAGGGCGTATAGGTGGAAATTGTTTCATTTAAACAATATATCTGAAGTACGGAATACGTACCGTATTGCATTTAAAATATGCTTTGAACTAGGAAGAAAAGTGATATGAAATTAAATAAATTTGTAGACTGAATGAGAGATATTTTGTATTTAAAATTTTGTAAGGTACTTACGATTATGAAGAAGAAATTTTTTTGGAACGTTACTTCAACGCTTCAACGTCAAATAATTATAATTTAGAAAGTAATTATACTTATTATAAGGATTTCTTCACGATAATTTATAAGACATTTGTTTATAAAAATGAAATGACTCAAACTATGACAAAGGCCGACTATTTAAAGAAAAATTATCTTTTATGTAAAAGAAAAGTTGAAAGCGGAAGAATTTATTTACTGGACATTAAATTTTATTAATTTTATAAAGGCTATTCTGTGTGTTGTAAATTATTTCAAATCCTTGGGCTTTGGGCAAAACATGCCAGTTAGGAATACTGTATATGTAGCAATAACATAGATAGAAAAGCAATTTTGTAAAATATATAAGTAAATAAAAAATAACAAATGTATCACGTTTATCAGTCTTTAGTATTAAAATAATTAGTATTATTATCCTGTTATAAAAAGGATCGCTTCTTAAAATAACGTGTTCATAGCGTTTTTAGGATTCAGGTGGAAATTGTTATAAAATAAGTCTTATCTTTATAAATCTATTTTTCAATTTAAAGGATTCGAATTCCCTTTCTGTTTCTTTCACGCTTTTCACTGCATTATCAGATGAGTATTTACTATTTAAATGATCTCTTATCATTTATTTAAAAAATATTCAGTTTTATGAAATACATTTCCTCTTAGTTGATATTCATCTGTTATCTGGTCACAATGATGGGTATAAAAGTTTTTAATAAATTGATTTTTAATGATTTATAAGTATTTAAATAATACATTTTTCGGATGACCAATAATAATAAAATGATGTTAACTACCACGAATTTTTGTTTCACACTCTAATGGTATCCCTATTATTAATTTATAAACAGTAAGAAGTAGGTACAGTCATAAAAAATAGGACACCTCTGTAATTTTTTTTAATTATTAATCGGGTCCTAACAAATTTCATATCAATGGAAATGACCCGAAGGGTTACGCTTTAAGTTTGTTCCAGACAACAAATTGATTAACCGAGGTAATTAGCATAGTTAATTAACTCGGTCAATTAACTCAAGAGAATAGTTAATTAAATACTGCCTCAACATTTTCCTATAACAGAAATCTTTTTTTTTCTTTGCTCAATTGATTTGATATCATAAAATTAACTTCTCAATAAAATTTTATGAAATCCTGATGATAATTTTGAAAGTAATAGGGTTTTGAAAAATAACTCCTCCAATGTTAAATGAGCCTTATGAACTTTCGACGATATCTCGGAAACTATTTCATATTTCTCAATTTTTTTCACTCACTTAAAGAAAATTATCATATTTCGTAAAATCACGAAATAAGTGTATAAATAACATAAATTGAATACCTTTTATGAATTTTTACATGAATGGGGAAAAAAGTGAATTATAACACAACAAAAATTTTCCATAAGTACAAAGTTGACATGCTAAAATACCGGAATCCAAAAAATTGTGCTCATAACCTAAATAGTTTTTAAGGGACCTTTCACAAAATTTAGTTGCATTTATAGATCTTTTCTTTATGAAGCACGAGTTTTAATGGCCATTATAATATCATTAATAAAATTAAAATTTTTAAATATTAAATTTATTTTCAGATTAGATTATTTTAATTGAACATGAATACTTTTGCTTCCTTTCAAGAAAATAAATATTTTTCTTTTTCATTCAGACGATATAAAAATTTGATTGTAGGGTAGACAGATTATAAGAATGTTTAATTAATTTTCACTTTTTACTAGCAGTTATCGTTTGCAAGTAAATGAAGTAGGGATCCAAAGAAATCCGTACTATTTCTTATAATTCAACAAATTAATTAACGCTTAAGTAAGGAAATTAATTAGCACCTATTATTTATTTACTCAATGGCTTAATGTTGAGCACTCATTTATAAATTTCTTAAATTAATTAAGAGAATATTTTCAAAATATTTGCAAAATGATTCCTTCAGAGTTATGAAACATTCTCTTCTTTGCAATAACGTTTTTTAAAAAACACAGTTTCGAACCTCCAGTTCGAAAAATTGTAGCACTATAATATACTTGGTTCAATCCTTTTGTATTTATTTGTCTTGATTGCGTAACAGAAAGAACGTCCATCACTCTGTCATTCTTATAGTAGCTCTTTATAGTTCTAATTATTTTTCCTTAAGTTTCAAAGTCTCATCACATAATTGCAAACAACATGCCAATCTATAAATATTAAAATATTAAAAAAGACTTAAAAGTATCATGTAGTCCATCAAGAGTTTTCAGCGAACTTACGATTTTGAACTCCACAATTTTTCCGTATGGTATGGTTCTATTAAGCTTCTTCGTTTATGGGCTTCAGTTCAATATATCTTCTCATCTTTTAGACGGATCGAATTAAAAGCTCGATAAAGAACCCTTTAGGTGTCATGACTAATCTAAGCATCTTCTAAAAGAACTGGTATTATAAAATTTTACACAAATGTATAAGTTTGATGATAAAGTCAGTACAAAGTTGAATCAATCTAGTTCTTTTTTTTTAAATTTTATTTTATTTATTATGTTGAAATAGATTTAGGCGGTAAGATAGACTTCTATTGAACCATTTCATTTAGAATTTTATTCAAATTAATAATTTTGTTGTAAAAAAAAAGGGAACAAATTTTATCTTTCTGGCATGTTACATTATTGAGTTAGCGTACTCGTAGCCAGATGGAAATAATTCGCATATTTTTCCTTTGACTCAGAGTTTCCCGAAATGTGAAGATTCGCTGAAATCTAGTGGTAATTTCATTTGAAAACTGCAGCTCTTTGCCTTGTTTAATTCGTATAAGGAAAAAATAATATTTAATCCAAATATTGTTTCATCACCATAAATATTACCCTCATGCAGTTCTATAATCAGACAATTGGAATTTCATCTCGCTAATTAACTTTCACTTCCGTAATATTTTCATAATTTAAAATTTTAATTTTAAAGTATTAATAGATAAATATTTAAACATTTAACATTTCCTTAGAACATGAAATGATTAAAATATTTTTATATAAAAATATCAGAAGTATGATATTTTTATTACAATAAAATAAATAATAAATCTTTAATCTTCTAATAAATCTTTTATCCGATTAACAGTCGTTTCAGTCTGACAATAAATTGTCCTCTATTTAATAAACACGGCTAATTTCATTGGCTTAAAATGATTTTACGGTGTACGCATCTCATCAGTCGGCGATTTAAAAATAAAATGGATTAGACAATGTATTTAATTCACCATAAAAATTAAGATAGTTGTCCGTTATTTAGGGCGGGATCAATTAAAAAGGCTAGATGAAGATTTTAAAAGTGATGGAAATGACTCAATATTTAAATAAAAACAAAAAAATCATACTTATATTAAGGGTATATCTCAATCGTGCTATTGTTTATTCTTCCAAAATTCCTGTTAAATAGCAACGCGAAAAACGTCTTATTTTGCTGTTAACAAGCTGGAATTTACTTAACATACTGTCTCTGGTGGATTGCCTCTTTTTGGGCTGAGTTTTCAGCAAACATAATTAAGTATATCTCGAGAGCTACTACGAATTCCGGAACGAAATTTGATATGCATGCATAAAGAGGCCTGATGAATAGAATTATTAAAACGATTTCGATTTTCGTAATGGAAAATTTCGAGATAGTAGTTAATTTACTATGTTAATTAATTCGGTTAATCAGTTTGTCTGTGCCATTAAACCTGTCCCTTTAAATCATTTCCATCAACATCAATCTTGTGAAGAGGCGATAATAAATAACAAAATTACGCATGTGTTCCATTATTTTGTACGACTGTGCACACATTTGGATGGAAAAAAGGCTCTAAATGACGTGTAGAAATTATATTTTATGTTATTTCAATTTTTAAAAAATCCTGGAAAATGAAGAAATTTAAAATTTTGTACTTTGTTTTACTCCTATCAAATATATTTACCTAAATATTCTTGCCACTGACAATTTAAACAAAAAAAAAAAGTCAAATTTTTCTGAAATTAGAACTGGCCAAACTTTGAAGATCTATATTGTAGTTTATTTCAATAACCGCTTCGGGGAAGACCTATCAATATATAGTGAGGACTCTATGTTGGTGGCTTAAATATATTAGCAATATATTTGAAGCTGCCGTATATATATATAATGAAATTCAAGGCTTCTTAACTTGGACAGTTTTAATCAGAATGTCGCAGAATATTTTGCTGACTAATACTATTAGGGCCGAAGTCTGTATAAATGTTTGTAATTTTTTAACGGGTACATTTATTGACTTAAGCAGCATAAAACATAATTTTTAACGTCATCTAAAACTTTTTCCACGCCTTCTAACGGTTTGGAAAATAACTACTGTGCCATTATTAGAGTAAACAATCTGTATATACATGCGTCTATGTTACTTTTCAATGAAACACACATGAATTACAGGGTATTAATAATGAATTACTTGTGAGTTTTACGGTTCAGACATGTTAAAAAAATTGTTAAAATAAATTGTCTTTGCCACAATTTCAATCATCATGCATCTATTCAAATTATGAATAGATGCGTGAAAATTAGCATTATGAAAATTAACAGTTTAGAAATTATGTTAATATTAATTGTTGTAAAAAGAAATTAGAATTTAGGCAAACAAATTCTTCGACTGCAAATTAATTATTGCTGAATTTTATGGAAAATCCAATAAAGTGGAGAAAAGCAGTTTTCAATCTTCCCGCAATAACGAAAATTAATAAGCACGGTTTTAGGTCAACCAAATTAATTGTGTCTGACGGGGTTAGTGATAATTTAATTCGGTGTAGGCAAAAGCTCTTTATATGCAGTAATATGAATCAAATTAACCTGTTCTTAACAAGTTTAATACTCAATAAATATTATTTTGGATGGAGTGACGATTAAAGAGCTTCATATTATCAATTATTATTATTAAATATATATATTTTTAGCCATCCTTTATTAATATTACCAAGCTATTTAAGAGTGTAAAAATATACTATTTCGGCATTCTATAAATTGCTGATTATTTAGAAGTGCCGTACTAGTCAATGTAAATAGCTACATTAGCAAACGTGCCGAAAAAGTTTTTAGAGCCTTTTGAAGTGGAAAAATAATTTAATAATCGTGTGCATTAGCTGAAAGTTAAAAAGTTTCTTTTATCTAGCTATAATTACATTCAAATAACGAATTTTCTGGGAAGAGAATTCCATTTTTTTTCCCTATCTGAAAGACTGCCCTAAATATCCATTAGTATAGCTTGAAATCTTGTAAATGCAACATCTCTTACATTTTTTAGATAGAAATCTGCATCAATCAATGTTTATTACTGTATTGGACGAGGGAGCGGGAACCTGTTCTGATTAATTGATTAGATTTTAAGTATAATAAAATCAGCTTTATCATTTATGTCTAAAATCCCCTTTTCTTCTCATGACATAAATGCAATTCTCTTTCACAAACATGGACTGCACAAGTTCAATCTCTTAGGAGCTAAGTGACCCCATTTAGGCGTGGTGAAGGAAGTCGAATACTGGTTAGGATGCTTTTCTGAATATCTAATCTTATCTAAAAATTGCTTAGTCCATTCCTATTACTCTTCACGTATTTTTATAGCCTTTCGACAATTAGCAATAAATAAAACTAGTCGAATTTTATTATACAATCCAAACTTGTTTCTTGATTCTTGAAATATATTTATTAGTTTTGATATAAATAGTAAAAATTAGTCTGTCAAATGAAAAATCGAGCCTTCAATAATTGTATTTTTTGAGGAATTTTGAGATGAAGTATTTGATGAATTTTATCATGATAATTATTGAAAATGGTTTTTAGTTCCGATTCACTTGAAGATTCATTATATTTGATATTAAATATACATTACTATAAATGGCCTGAGTTTCGAGCAACCCATGAATATATGCTGTTAAGTTTAATCTTTTGTACATTTTTTAACCTTGGCATTTATGTTTTCTGTATTTTTTTAGTACATTAGAATGATGCTTCAGTTCATATATTCTTTATTATTTTTTGTTTATTCTCTGAATCCATGTGGGATTTTTAATTACTCTGTATACACAATTTTGTGACGTTCTGAAAACTTTAACCCCTTAACCGTCGTGCCCGTGAGTCACACGTGCATAAAATTATTGCTTCTCAAACCTTTAATCTAAAATTAAATCATTCTAAGACGCTATAATTTGATGCAAAAATCACAGAATATCCACAACACACCTCAAATATTCTGTATATTTCCTAAATGAAGGTATCTATTAAACAAGCAGAGTAAACAACACAGTTAAAGAGATTAAATTATATTAAGAACACCCCCTCCCCCATTTAACTGTCTTCTGTATGCATGAAAAGGGCTCTATAAGGCACAACAAGAACCTGAAAGAAAAACAGACCGAAGTAGTTCTTTGCTATGCAAAACACTACTTTAAAAATAAATGCAGCTTTTCAAATATATTTTTCTTAAAAGGATGTCTGAAGATACCATATATAAGAATTGAGAATCGGGTTTGTTTTTATTCCAAGATGTTTGGTTGGAATAATGTATACATATTTGTTTATATCGTATTGTATTCTTCCTTGTATTCATCTTCAGCGGAAGATACTCTATGGATAGGGAACTGTTGATCGCTAATGCTGGTGGATAAAATAACGGAAATAATCTTGGCGAAGAAAGAGATCCAGCAAAAGGAAATCAAAATGAAACGCACCAATGAAGAATAACGCATTCTTCCTATTCTTTTATTCTCTTCCAGTTTAGATCGTCTTCATTGCATTTTGCAGCACAAAAGATCTCAGAAAAAATTTAATACATATTTTAAATCCTATGCATGGTCTTGACACTTCGTGAAAAAGAAGGAAATCTATTGATTTATTTGTAAGTAACATGCTCTGCATAAGGCATTGATTTCAGTTTTTTTGCTGAAAGTTGTTTATTTCGGGCATAGTTAAAGGATAGCAGCTCATTTGACTGGGAAAAATGCAATTTAATTCAAATAGGGAGCGATTTTTTTTGTTTTTTTTTGTTTTCTTTTTATCCCTGGCATTTTATACATTGCTCTATGGTCTTGCTATGAAAACACTAAAGATTTTACGAAAGCTTAAATTCAATGAAATGATATCAAGTGATTGAATGTAATTTTATTTTCGTGAAATGATATTTTTCGGGTTATTCATATGTTTTCGTATTCTCATTATGCAATTCAGAATACGTTTATTGTAAGAATAGGGATCGCAACAGTAGGATAATTATTTTCAAATTGTTATTTTTATTCCGATAGATTAGCTTTCTATACATTTAATGGCAGCAAATCTTTCAAGAAAAGTGCTCTCGTTAACTATTATATTCTTTATTTTGTTAACTACAAATGAAAACTTTATTGCGCTTCAAGAATATCCTTCAACAAATAGAACCAATTGTTTTCTCTTTTAAAATATATTAATGAGCTATGAATTTTACTTGATCTCTGAAATGCTAAAAGTGATTAGTTTTCTTAAGGCAGATTAATCTAGTAAGGCCGTTTAAAAATTCATCGAACTATATTGGAATTGTAATAAAGGCTTTTATAAGATTTTTTTTGTTTTATGATTAAATTCATTATATATAAGATTTATTTCACTATAATTCCCGTAAATGATAATATAATTAAAAGTTAAAAATCTTCCACTGATCTTTTTTCAAATTTTAAACATATATGTTAAAACCCTCATACGAATGTATAAATTATAAAGCATTACAGTATGTATGATCTTTTGGTTAAAGTGAATAATTATTTTAAATATCTAATAATATCATAACTTAGCTAAATTTGAGCTTCATTATTTTGAATAAAAGAGTTAGAACTAGACTAAAGACCTGACAATGACGCTAAAGATGTAGCAGGAAGCAGAAAGAAAAAAAAAAAGTATCTCAGTTCGTAATTTCAGAAGATCTTATTTTAATGAATATAATTTATGGTAGAGCCAAAAACAAAACAAAAATATTAATGATCTCTATTCTTACCGGGAATTTAGAATACACAGAAATTTGATATCCACCATTTGTTAAATGGGAAATGAAGTAATTGCTGTGAATTTATTATGATTATTTTATTAAAATCTACAAAAACGATTATTCCCATTAAATATTCAAAATAAATGCAAGGCATTTTAACTAAAAAATCATAAACAGCTAAAAAAAATTTTTTAGCAAAAAAACGAAACAAAAAATCCTGTTTAGTTGTATTTGTTTTTTATTGCTACACCGAGATTCTCTATTCCTACTTAATTTGTGACATAAAATTTGGTGCTTAAATTTGCGATGTATAAAACGTGTTGCAGAACAATTTTCAGTGCTCTACTTTTGTACATTGCTTTAGTGGAAATCATACTACCATGGTAACTCGACGGAACACAGAACTATTCACATTCCAGCAATCACATAATTTACCGATAAGTCAAACTTTTATAACAATGAATTACAAGAAGTTTCACACTTGTCTGCAACAGTATTTCATAAGAAATCAATTCAGAAAAGCGCTACTGCCTCCATTAGTCACTGTAATCTTTAAATTATTCGCTCGGGTTTTCCGCAATTTCTTTTTGATATCTTTGGTTTCATCTATGCAACATAATTAAAGTTCCTTTGTATATCTGATATAATATGCATGTGTCGAAGCTATGCAATTAATGTAATTTTATTTCCATAATAAACGTGATACTGGATAATTATGTAATGTTATATGTGTGTCCTTTTTTGGACTTTCTTCTACGAGCTCCTGCAGTGGGTTCAAACAAAAGAATTGATCGCGCTAATATTTGTTCCCTTCTTTATAAAACAATGGAAAAAAGAAAAAAAAACCCTTTGTTTTATCCATTGTAACTGATAAAACAATAGAGGAGCAATAGAAATCATAAATTGTTATTTCGCTTCTGTTTTCAGAACATTTAAAATGAAATGATCGAGAAGCTAATTCCGATGAAAAGTGTGTTATTTTTCACAATAATAATAAAAGGAAGGTTTTGGGTGAACTGTTGAATTTGGGCGGATTCTTTGAAATGACATAATGAAATCTTTCACTAGACTTTTCTTATGTTTTCTTTATTTTTGGATTTTACTTTTGGATTTTGTTTTTTACTTCATATCTAGTTATACAATAATTTAAATATAGGAAATTCTTGAAAAATAAATAATTTTGTCTACCAATACACGGAAAGTAGAGTTTCTAATTTTAGGAAAAGGGCCCTCAATGGTGATGCGACTTTTTAAACTAAAAACATCTAGGAATATCTGTCTAATAAATTTACTTTTCACATAAACTCCTTCGAAAATGTTTTTTTTAGCATTTTTTAAGATCTGATTTTACAGAGTATGCATGTGAGCTTAGTGCTGGCGTTTAGATATCTTGAAGAATTGACAGTCTGTAAAATTTAGAAGACCTTTCTTTATTATAATCTGGAGGACATCCTTTTTAATCTATAAAACATTGTATTAAAATCTTAATAAGGCATTTTAGAGATTTCCAAGCTATGATCATTGTGAAAATATTTTACACGGAGAGTAGCACATAACTTTAAAATGTCAACCGCAAAAAGTTAAAATCCATTTTTTTAAATAATTTTCAAATGGGAGGTCTCTAGAAAAGTGTTTAATCGACATGTGTAAGAGGATTGAGAGGATTAAAGGTTAGCGAATATCATTATTTAAAATAGAAGTGTTTCTATTTTTGATGTTAAGGTGTATTTCAAATGAAAAAAATATTTCTTATGTATATATCAACATGACTGTACAATGGAATTTGAAATGCTAAGACTGATCGAAATTACTTCTTAGCATATAAACAGATTGAAAAGAATGAGGAAATTAGGAATCAATGATCCGTTAGTAATGAGTGTGCACAAGAAAAGTTTGAAACATTATTTTTTTGCATTGAATTGCTATCAAAATCAGATGATTTCAGTTGTATCTGTCCAAAAAATGTAACTTATAAAGATGTACTACTTATGAATTATAATTCGGAATAGTTTTGCTTTCTTTTATAATTGTTCAAACCATAGAGAATCCAGCTTATGGTTCAAAATTCATTTATGTGATTATTTTAGTAATCGTGTTAGGGTTTATAATATTTCTACCCTCAGAAAGGAAGATTATTCGCAGAAAAAGAATTTTCATCGGAGTAATAATAAGTAATTTTTTAAAAATTTAATTATTATGCATTTTTTAGACTAATTTATAATTAATTATTATTTTGTTACAGAATTATTTTTTTTCACAAATTCACTACCCACTGCCTTCACTCATATGGAATAAAAATTTAATTATATTTATCGATTACCTGTCAATTAAGTTTTGAAAATATTAAAATAGTATATTGTCATCGAGAATACATAAGTAAATAAAATTTCAAAGTTGCAGCATATAAGGAATTGATTTAAGAAAATCTCAAAATTACAAACAACAAAATAAGTCAAGTTAAATAAAAGTATAAAAATAACATATGCCAAATTTGTTTCCATATTTTGTCTTCATTATTACGTTCTTTTAACTTTATTTTTAGTTAGACTGTTTCTGACCTGGCTCTAAAAATTAAGTTCAAAAACAAATGAAAAAAAAAAGATTATTTAAAGACAACTAGAAAATAATCGAGAATTTTTCCACCAAATTTAGATAAAATAAATCGTCTCTGTTATATCACAATGTCGTAAGCCAAAATTCATTCACAGAAAAAAACATACAATTTTTTATTGTTTCTACTAGAATTGCTAACAAGTATGGTACCTTGAGAACAGATGTATCTGACCTCAATAAAATGTTATAGAAATTTAACGTACGACATTTTCATATAAGAGTAACGCTATGTCCATCCTCACACTATATCTCAATGTAAATCAATTAAAAGTAAAGCCATTTGCAGCGCATATTTAGCATAGTTAAAAGTGGATGTTGCGAATGAGATAACACTGTTTACCATTAAATTTCGCAAAATTCTTCAGGAAATAGCGTTGCTCATTTTTTTATCAAATTTTTTTAATCTCACAATTGAGAATTAATTTTAATCATTTTTTAGGGCTGTAGTTTTTTGCTCTTGTCTTAACTTCGCCATTTTTCTTAGATACTGATAAGATCAGTATTAAAAAAATCAGAAACTTTCAGTGCTAATTCCAATTATTGGAAAATCATTAATAGTGACTCCGCTTAATTGATTACACCTCTCATATGTGGATGGATGAAAAAATTCCTAAACTTTAAACGTTGGCTCGTAGATCTCATCTGATTTTGATAATTAACGTGTTGTCATTTTAATCTCGATGGTCGAGGTAGTTTTGATAAAAACGAATTAGTTGATTCACCAATGACCTTTGTATTGATGTTCTGAAAAAAGGCTTTTTGAGGGTTTTATTTTACATTAAAATTTGGGAATATTTAAAAAATTTAATAATAATAAAGTAATTTTTTTTTCAAATTTAGTAAAATAAATTAATTGTTTTGGAAATAAAAGAGATTTTACAATATTTGTAGTGAAACGGGGAAACATGACAGTATTGGCGATAAAACCATCATTCGCTGATAATCTTATACTCTATTCGAATGTCATAATAATCGGCATTTTTCTAATAAATCCCTGTAATTACATGACCAAATTATGTGATTAAAATAGATATAATTTTAGGTTTAATTCCTTCATTATTTTATTTTACTTCTTCAGAAACAAAATGTCAGTGCTTGAGACTGTGTGTTAGGAATATCACTGATTATTTGATAAAAATATAATTTTATTCTGAAGATGTTTGAGCTCCTTTTCTTTTCAAAAAATTATAATTGAAAAACTATTATTATTTCAAATTATAAATGTTATATTTTATGTTTAAAAACTATATCAGAAGCTTAAAATAATATTTTTGGATGGAAATGTAATTGGAGCGATGAACTTTCAATGAAATGCAAGCTTTGTATTCTCTTTTTTGTTTGATATTTTTAGCTGCCACAGATTGTTTTCTGCTTTCATCTGAGACAAAAACATAGCGTTTATTATTTTACCAATAAACAAATACGCAAGCCCTTAATCAAAGGAATATTAACGTTCCATAAAATACAATATAAATATCCTTGAATTCATAGTATGATGCTAATGTCAATATTCAATACGAAACATTTAGCGCAAATACGTTTTTAAATCTGCTTAGTTTTTAGTAAAATAAATTTTGCAACTAGTCGGAATTCTCTTTTCTCGACTTTCTCGTGTACTAACACAATATGCCACTTTTATGTTTAGTTTCGTTATATAGTGCGAAAAATAAAATGTCTGTTTCAGCCTTTTTCCTTTCACTGATTCATTGTCACAATTGTTTGCAAAATTTCATTTATCTATACCATTAAGTTTCTCACTTATCGTTTTCACGTGAATACAAATAAATATGATTTTCACATAAATACAAACAGAACAATATACCATTGACTTATTCAAGCCAAAACTGAATGCATATTTTAAAAGCATATTAAAATCCATTCATCTGGCTTGCTGTGTTTTTTTACTTTCTCGTATACGAAGGATACAAAGAGGAAATATTGTGAATAGTAAAAAAATTCGACCTTGTGGTTCTAACGAATATTCACGTCTCAAACACCCCGAGTTCGAAAAATATATTGTTTGAATGATGTCTGTCTGTCTGCGAAGATGATAACTCGAAAATGCTTTAAGTAAGGCTGATAAATATTGGTATATGGTATTTACACCGAATTTATCGAATTCTATCAAATTTTAAACAAAATCTATTTGTATTAAATATATCTGTCTGGCTGTCCGAATATGTGAGTTCGATCACTACAAAACGTAAACAATGAGAGAGGTCTTTCAAAAACTTTTTCATATACTCTATAATTACTGCGCTTGCGTATGCATGGTTTTGTCGAACATTAGTTTCGAAAGAGCTTAGTAGCATGCGATCTTTGGCGATGGCAGAATGTGTATTTTGGTCGCCTTGTTTTCGACCGACATGTAACCAATATTTGGTACAGAACTACCATTGTGGTAAAAAATCACATACTAAATTTCATTTATTTAAATCAATACATTTTTGAATTATCGCGTTTACATATATACTTTGGCGATACCCAAGTGCCAGAATGTGTATTTTGGTCGCCTTGTTTTCGATCGATATGTAACCAAAATTTGGTACAGAACTACCATTGTGATAAAAAATCGCATACTAAATTTCATTTATTTAAATCAATACATTTTTATCACGTTTGCATATATCTGAGTGTGCAAATTTTTTTTCTAAATTTGTTATATATCTACTCTCTAAATCTGTGCATCAAAATTTATCCATCTAGTTTTCGTTTTGTAATTACCTTGTTAACATATATTCGAATAGCCGGCCAAACCAACTACCTCTGAAAGGATTTTAATCAAGACTGAATTGGAATCCACAAATTCGGTGTCAAAACTACATGTTAAATTTAATGCACCTAGTTCAAAGCGTTTTAGAGTTATTGTATTCACAGACAGAGAGACAGACATACATTATGCCCAAAATGCGTTTTTCACAATCAAGGAGATCTAAAATGTGGAGATTCGTCAAAATCTCAAACTCGGATTTTTTGATTAAGACACTTTCTCTTTTCATACTTCGAATACGAAAAAATAAAAAAGCTGGATGAATAAAATTTACCACACATATCTGACAACTAAAGTGTAACTATATCAAATTTTAAACTAAATCCATCCATGAGTTAAGCGTCTGTCTGTCACTATATTCTCAGGCATGTAAAACGCGATAATTCAAAAACTTAGACAATGAAAATTAGTATGTTTTATTAAATGTATAGTTTTATACCACATTATGGTTTCAATCGGTTGGAAAAAAATGTACAAAATGCATACTCAGTTTTTTTCATGATTCTAAGAAACACAACACACATATATGCAAGATTTTGGAAATGAAAATCTGAGTTTTCGTGGCTCTGCTCAAGGTCCGCGATTTTATACGCGTAGGTGTGATAGCATTTTTTTAGGGGATATATTAGAGTGTTTCAGGATGACAACTCCAGCTGGTTAAGTTCTAGAGTTCATATATACACGAACAGACCGGAAAACCTGTCCATTGGTGGTTTCGGTTCAAAATTTCGTATAAAAACTACTATTCAAGCGGTAAAAACACATTGTAAAGGTTATGTATTTTCTTATTTCGGCTGTTTACGTTTTCGAATTTTCATGTTTACAAGCACATAGACGGACAGCGATCGAACCATGTCACAAGTTTCCAGGCAGAAGTGCAAGCTTTAAAGATGGCCATTGAATATTGTGAAAGGGTGGAGGACGGACAGAAATGCTCAATTTTTTCAGATTCTCTGTCAGTCCTACAAGCCATACAGTCATCTCACAATTGTAATAAGGAAATATGGACGATAAAAGAAAAGATAAAAAGTGTAAAAACTAACAAGTGGATAGAGTTATATTGGGTTAAGGCCCATATTGGGATATATGGTAATGAAAAGGCGGATCAATATGCAAAGTTGGCGGCACAGAAAGAGGGTGGTGATATGGTTGTCCCCAAATCAAATGGTGTCTTAAAATGGGAATTAAGAGAAGAAATAAGGCTGCAATGGTTTGACAGATGGTATATGTACAAAAACGGAAGAGTAACTTTCGATTTTATTCCTAATCCTGAAATAAAAATAAGAAGATACCATCCATTGATAATTCAAATTATATCAGGACATGGGAAATTTCCTGCATATTTCCAAAGATTTGGAAAAATGCAGGAAAATAAATGCATTTGTGGAGGAATCAGTACTGTTTACCACTATTTAAAGGAATGTATTGAAATCTCGGAGTTAAGAAAAAATCTGAAAATTATAAATAATGACTTAAGTACAGTACTGATGGTACCAGGTAATCTTAAAACTCTGAAGGATATGATGTCAAAAATTGTCAGTTTTTTACCAATTATTTGAGAGTTTGTAGATAAGGAAGAAGGACAGTAATTGACCACTTTGTGGCCAATTACCTTGAAGAGAATGTCAGTTTGACAAATCAGTCAATGCAAGGATGGACAATGCTAGAGATAGTAGTCGGCCAAAGATGGCGGGGTGGTCGGCTGTACGCAAGAAGAAAACGGACAGTGAGGAGACAGACTTTTGTTCAGTTTTTGACAATTGTATTGCGTAGTAAAGTGAGAAGAGGCATATATTTTAGAATTCTTCTCATTCATTGATTGTATTCAGAATTTGAAATAGCTGTGCAATTTTGGTATAAATACTATATACCAAATTTCATTTCTATAGTTGTTTGTATTTAATGGTAATTGTATTATTCGTCAAATCGAGAAAGAGACAAAGAATTCCGAAATTATTTTTCCCTCACCTCATGGAAATCTAAAATGTGAATTCTTTCTCTTTGTTTATATATGAGAAATTAAAAAAATATACATCTTCGTAGACTTTTGAAATTCTTCTTTTTAACTGATTAGATAGAAAAACTGATAAAGCTCTATAATTTTGGTGTAAAAACTATATACCTAATTTCATCCCTACCGACAGGTTGCGTTTTATAGTAATGATATTCTTCGTCAAATCGAGAGAAAAGCAGACAAAATTCCACAAAGTAATTTTTCTCAGACTCATGGAATTCTAAAATTTGAATATTCATGAAATTCTTTCTCTTTTTTTTATATTTCATATACGTGAAATTAAAACGAAGAAATATCTAAGAATATTTTTTGGAATTCTTTTATTGGAATTAGAAATAGATATCACTCTGCAATTTTGGTATAAAGACTGAATACCAAATTCAATTCCTGGAGTTGATTGCTCTTTATAATAATTGTATTCTTCGTCTAATAAAGAGACAGACAGACACAATTCCAAAAAAAAATATTTTCAGATTCTAAAATGTGGAGATTCGTGAAATTCTATCTCTTCATATACTAAAAATTATAAAGAATGAGTATCAACGATTCTGTTGCAAGTTTTTTATTTGACATGGAGAGAAAAACTAGCTAACTTGACAGAGTATTCATCCAATAGCATCTCTGAAAAAAATAACTTTTTATTCTGATACTGACCAATAAGATTATTTGAGATTTTTCCAAAACGAATAACAACTACGTTAGCCGCTTCAATCCGGTTGTATTTTAGTGATGGTACGATATTTCCTGTTTAGTATCAAAATATTCATATTTGATTGGATGAGAATAAGTAATGAATTGTGCGTTATCTATGAAGCTGAAAGTTCCTATAACATAGAAGTTATTTTAGGAACAGTAGGGGGAAACGTTGATAAAACGAGTAAAAAAAAATCTTTAGAAAAGACTCTATGAGAGTATTGCATTCTGATGACCTCTACATGCAAACTGCCAGTGTACTGCAGTGTATTGCTGAAGATATTTTCCTATTGAAACTAGCTGTAGTGGTCTCGCTGAAACTTTCTCACATAATCTCCCATAATGATCTTACACATCTATCCTCCGCATAAAATTGTAGACCTTCGTTAAGGCCACGAATGTTTTGTATGGCAATGGCGAATAAAAGTTACGGAAGCATTTTTACTGTATCTATGCTAATATGCATTTTGGAAGCCTTTTTTCCAACCGACGGAAAACAAAATTTGACTTGGAACTATGCTTGTAGTCATAAGATCACACATAGAACTTCATTGACTTAAGTCATTTGTTTTTGCTAGCGTAAGCAAATACAGACCAATATAACGGTCAGCCCTATGACTGATTTGATGCAAAAAGAATCTACACTTTAGATGCTAAACTTGTAAACCAAATGCAATCTATCTAGTTCTATACGTTTTATAATTATCATGTACACTTGTGCTCGAACAGATAGACAGACGAACTTCCTCTGAATGGATTTCGTTTAAAATTTGACAGACATTTACAAATTTGGTGAAAAATTCATATAGCGAATTTCATCCGTCTAAAGCAAAACTTTTTTGAGTTATTGTGTTCACAAACATATGGATAGAAAAGACAAAAATAATGCCAAAGAGCGTTTTTTGAATTTAAGGAGGTCTCAAACGTAGAGATTCGTCAAATTCTCGAGTTCAAATTTTTTCACAATTAAAATACGTTTTCTATGCTTTGTACACCAGAAACTAAGAAAAATAAAAAAATTTATAAGTATATAACGAAGCAAAAAAGTCATTGACATTTCATAAATTACAAAAATGATTACAATAAAGCAATATATTTTACTCGTTTTAAGAAAACTTCATTTCATTTGTGTTCAAATAACAAAAACGATTACGATTCTCAAAAATCAAAATCAAACCATATTAGCGATTTTATTCATCTTCCAGATATTATGCAGTTTAAATTTTTATCGATGTATTTCAGTGGCTGCAAAAAATATTATGCGTCTGCCATGAATTATTTATTTAGAATTAAGTCTTAATTTGATTATCAGAGTTACAAAAATTTCATCAACTATTTTTATTTCCTAAACCAATAATCTTTTTTTACAAAATTTTTTCCTTATTATTGAGAGTAAACCATTAAAATTATTTAAATAATTATCAAAAATAGCAATATGCAAAATTTCTTCGGAGTAAAAATGGAATACGGTGCTGTAAACCATTACAGCACAGGGAAAAATTTACTCTTATATCTGCAAAGTTACAATTATGTGGTAAAAAAAAAATCACTTAAATTCAATATTGATCATTTGCATTTTAAATATCGTTTTTGCTATTAAATGTTTTTACACTTTTTAATTTATGTTGGCATTTTTTAAAGAAATTAGTAAATCATGTGCATGTATTCACAATATAATTACAAATTCGAGGCGGGATAAAACTTATCATTATTATACGTATATATGTACTATATAATTAAAAATTCGGAATGGGATTAAACTTATGATAATTTGGAATAGCAACGTTGAATTGTGCGTTTAGGAACGGGAACAGGTGCTTAACCCTTTAATCGTCACCTCTCTTTATCATATGGTCATTGACTCATTGCTTCTTAAATTAATAATTGAATCATTCACAAACGAAAAACACAGAATTTTTGATACAAAAATATATCTCATCCAAGAACGCCTAAAGTATTCTATGGGTTCTTAATAGATTCAATAAGACAGCACATTTTTCGAATTAGAGGGTGCTATCTAAATAGATAATCCCTCAATTGTTTTACTTTCTTATTAAGTAATATTAAGTGTTAATCTTACAAACCATTTATGAATCTTTAAGTTTTCTCCTCACCGAATACATTTTATTGCGATATATTATTTTCAGTGTAAACTAATATTCAGCCCTTTCTATTTTAGTAATAAACAATTATTTTGCTGAAGGCGCGGATTTCATTCATAAACACGACTCCGATCTATTGACATAAACTATTGAACCGTGGCGTGGAATCGATTGCGCTTACTTTAGTGCATCAAAAATAAAATTTAACAATGATGTTAAGCAATTTGGCGGGTCTTTTCCGGTTATTTCTACTGGAGAAACGTTGAAGCCACTTTATGACATTGCCTCAAGGAGACGTCGGCTGCGACATTTGTCAGAAAACATTATCGCTGCGATACTCAGCTTCCCTCCTCCAGAGTATGAATTGAAATTTTATGACTGGCTACGATGCCTTGTTTTCCTTTTTTGCATTTCAGACTCTTGTTTTTAGCATTGCTTTCTGCCTGTGGTGCCTCCAAAAAAGATTTTATTTGTTGATCCTTTTTTTTTTCCCCTTTCCTTCCAAGCCTTCGAAAATTTTTCGTCTTCACAGTTGGTGGTTCCATGGCAGTTTCTGGAATGGATGTATGGTAAATTTTCGTACTCTTAAAATGAGTGTGGTATTTTTGTACTTTTAAAAGTACCGTTGATATTTATGACTATAGAAGAAATGTGGGCAGTAAATCTAATTTTTAAGTCAGAAGTTCTGAAATTGATACGTCTACCAATATATTATCTGCAAAGTTTGCTTGTTTTAGGGATTGTATAACTTTTCCTCAATGAATTAAATATTTTATTTTTAATACTAAGGTTTTGAGGATTTTCGTATTTGTGTAATTACGAATGAAATTTTAAATCACGTTTTCGACTTATATATGACAAGAATAAGTAATGCACTTAAATCTAGCTCTCAGACCCTTCAAAACATTTTTGATCTCCGAATGAACTACACCCACTATCAGATCAACTGGAATTTTCAAGATTAATTGTTTTGATTTTTCTTGTATAAATGTTGTCAAGGAATATTTATGCAGCAGAAAAGCCGTGGAAAAAGTTTGAAGAAGCTTTGGCATAGAATTGCAATTTGTTATAAATGGAATGTAAGAATTAAAATTGTCAAACATATTAGAACATATAATTTTTTTTTCTCATTGGAATATCATGCATTAAATTTTTGGCCTGATACTGAAGGAAGTAAAGATAATTTTGGGCTTTCCAGAATTATATTTTTGCAACTGAAAAATTGAAAATTTGATTGCAGTTTAAACTGTCCAAAATTCAAATTTCAGTCAGGGCAGTTCTACATAAATAATTGCGAATTGAATAATCTGCTGACAATCACTCTGAGCTCTCTGATTTATAAATTTGTCATATTTATGAAACTATGATATAAAAGGCTTCCTATACACTTTTAACCCTCCACCAACGGGAGTGATCAGACACTTTCATGCATGCTCTAAAAAAAGGTTTTATTCTCCTTCCACCTCATAAAATTCCTCCGCACAGAAATTTGCAAATTAGATATAAGCCTCATACACCAAATTTCAACTTTTTAGCTCAAAGCGCTTTGAGATATCCCATTCACAGACGGACATAATGCTAAAAATATGTCCTTCCACCAAAGATGCGTAGAGGCTTGAAAGGTGGAAGTTCATCAAAATCTCGAGTTCCAATTTTTAGACAATTGCTATATTTCGTATATGAGAAAGTAAAAGCATGAATAAAATTACAGATTTATTCATTTTAAATTATTTGAGAATTGGGATTATTTTACTATACAAAGATAAGACAATTCAAGACAATAAAAAATCTTGAATTTACATCTTACCTTTTTACTCAGCATAACGGCTTCTATTTTCTTGCATAACATATAGCATATAAAACTACTTCTTTTGAAATGCGACGAAAATTAGAATATTTGTAGAAATTACGTTACAAATCTTATTCGAATCATTGACAATCGGCGACTGCATAGAAACTAGATATTTTTCGAAAAACTTAAAACTAGCGCCGCAGATCACTTTCATGACTGAATAATTTCATTCGGAGTCTCCGAAGTAGTTCTTAGTCACAATTAATCTTTTTCATCTCCCTTCTTATCCTGCTTTAGTCATAGGAATGACAGCAACTGAAAAGGAATAAGTTACTTTTGTTAAGTTACCATGTTACTGTTACTTCTGTCACGGTACGAAAGAGAAACGACTTCTATTTCGTCTGGCATTTAGCCAACGGCGGATTGTCATCATATTAGTCCGATTTAGTTTATAAGAAAAACGATTAGTTGACTACTAACAGGACAATTGTATGCGATTCCTTCTTTTGGAATTCTTATTCCGAGGCCTTTCAACTACTTTGATTTGTTTCAACCATCAGGAGAATTGTAGCAGACACACGAGATACATTATTGACCTTTTTGCTTTACAAAAGGACACAGAAATGCATCTCTTCCGATGGCAAGGGCAAAAATAAAAACTTCGATGGAAATTTGTTGGAAAGAAACAGCAAATCAAAGTGCATTCTGTCTTAACGAAGATTTAGTTTCTTTTCCTTTCATTCCATTTATACAGCGGAAAATGTATTTATTGCTCTTGCATCGAGTTTATTTTCACACTTTCTTAGCATTGCGATGAACATTGAATTCTTTGCAGCAGTGATTTGTCCGGCTTCGAATTATAGAATTTTTCATATTTAAGTCTGCAATAAAGTCAAGCTAAAATTTAATTAAAAAAACGTCTTGACATGCATAAGCATCTTGAAATAGCTATAAATGCTTATAGCTTTTCGCCTTGTTTTTCTCATTTTTCGTATAAGAAGTATACAAAGAAAAAATGAGAAGTAATTAGTCTTCAAGAAATTCCACGAATTTTGACGAATCTTCGCACTTTAGATATCCGTGAGATCGAAAAAATGCATCATAGGAATTCTGTTTGTCAATCTATTTGTAAAGAAGATAACTTAAAACCGCTTTCGGCTAGACAGATGAAAGTTGGTACGTGGTCTGTACAACAAATGTGTGAATTTTTTTGAAATGTTGAACGAAATACTTTTGCAGGAAATCGATCTATCTGTCTATATCAGTTTAAATGGACGCGATAACTACAAAACGTAAAAAGCTGGCTGGATGAAATTTAGGACACAAGTTTAGCATCTAAAGTGTCGATCTATATTAAATTTTTAACTAAATTCATCAACAAATGTCTGTTGGCCTGAGGTCTCGAATGCATGTATACGCAATAATTCAAAAACGCATTGACTTTGTGTTGAATTTTAGCATCTAAAGCAGCGATTCTCAACCTGTGGGGCGCCCCCCCCCCCTAGGGGAGCGCGAGAACACTAGAGGGGGGGGAGAATATCCAAGATAAAATATTATTTTAAAAAAAAATTGATTAACTGACTGAAAGGAAAGCACACATACACATTGAAAACAAAATACATTTCGACATATTTAATAACTTATTAAAGTAAAACAACTTAATAAATCAAAACTTACTTAATCAAAGCATACTAAATTAAAAACAAATTTAATAATGATTAGTGACTTTCTTGGGCCTATCTTGCAGAGCTAAGTTTTTTGAAGGAAGGCTTGATATTAGAAATAGCCACTCTCAATTCTGTTTCTATATTTTGTTTTCAAAGAAGCCACATCAGAAAATCAAGTTTCACAAAGGTAGAATGTTGAAAATGGTAATAGAATATGAAATGCCCTTGTTTTTAGTGCAGAAAAATCATCCTTACTCCTGCACAAAATTCAAATATTGATTTATTACTAAATTGTCAATTGTCTTTTAGTTTCGCCACTTGTCGTGAAGTCTATGAATTATTCTTCCTCATCAATTGAGAGTCCTTCGGGAATCTTATGAAAGGGATCCCTAACCCACTCGTAACTTGCTATCAGTTTGTCGTCAGCAAGAAAATACTTTTTAAAATTTTTTGCCAGCGTGGCTAAAAGATTTTTAATGGTTACAAAAACAATTTTTACATTTTCTTCTTCAGTCTTGTAAGTTTAAGTACAATCATCCATATTTGCAAACATTGTTAGGTTTTTTGCTTTAAATTTCTGCTCCACAATTCCAATTTTCTACAAGAAGTATTAACTTTATCCCTCTTATAAAACATATATGTATTTGCTCCTTGGGGTTAAAGATTCAAGCTATTTAATTTCTCGAATATGTCGACCAAGTACCTCAATTTCATCACAAATAAACCATCGTGAAAATTCTCGGCCTCCGGTCTGTTTTCTTCTTTTAGGAAAATGGCGATTTCTTCTCTTTATTCATTAACATCTTCCAAAAATTTCCCGCATGATGACCATCTTGCCTCACAATAAAATAGTAACGCTGAATATACTGAACCCATGTCTTTACAAAGTGCGGAAAAGATTCTCGATTTCAGGGGTCTTATTTTTATATAATTTACTACGGTTACAACCGTAGTTAACACAATATTCAGACAAGGACTCATTGCTTTCCAAACCAAAGCTTCTCTGTGGATCATGCAATGTGTGCACTGAGGCGATTTTTGTTTTACAAGTGCTTGTATACCTTGGAATCTTCCAGACATCTTCCACATGAACAAGCACCATCGGTGCATATTCCGACGCAATTTTTCCATTCTATGTTTGCCTCGTTCATAAAATCCTTTAAAATAGCAAATAATGCGAGCGCTGTTGTTTTGAGTTCTATTGGTTTGCAGAAAATTAGTTCTTCTACTACTGACATATTATCGCTAATTCTAACATAAGAAATTAAGTGAGCATCTTTATTACTATCTGTTGCTTCATCAAGCTGCAATGAAAACAATTTGTCAAGCAACTTCGAGAAAAGCTGACACTGTACATCTTCAGCTATATCACCAATTCGACGAGCAACGAGTATCGACGAGTATCATTTGAAAGAGGTTGGACTGCAATTGTTTTGAAAAATTATATCCAAACATAGTTTCTACAATCTCAATTGCTGCTGGCAAAATATGCTCTTCACCAATGGTGTGAGGTTTTTTACATCTTGCTATTTTATATGAACTTTGTAAGATGCAATTAAAGCTTTTTTATTCACACACAAAGTTTCTTTAAAAATGGTTTTTGCTTTTTATATGATTTTAATTTTAATTCGAAGAATTCTCTGGGTTTGTTGCCATACTCACTATGAAGCGTTTCCAAATGTCGTTTAAATTTATTAGGCCTCATGCTACCTGCGGCCAACATTTTTGAGTAAATGATACACAGGAGCCTTTCCTTTTCATTTACTTCAGCACTGGTAAACACAACATTTAAGTATTCTTGAAAATATTTTCTTGATTTTATTTTCGGAACTACGCTCATCTGTGTACTTGTTGATGCTTCACTATTGTCTAATCCTTGCTTACTTCCGTTTAAAAATTTATCCATGAGTCTGCATAAATCTACTGCCATGAATATTTAATATGGGGAATTGCAATTTACACGAAAACATATATAACATACACATTCACTATAGATTCGATAGCGATAGAAGGATCAACTCGAATGAGACTGGCTGGAATTGAAACTTACGTTATCGAACATTTCCCTTCTTCCAATGAGAAAACATTTGCTCTACGTATGCTCGAAACGGTATCGGTCGTGTGGATTCCTTTACACAAACATTGCTTATTTTTTTCACTTTTGTTTAATCATGCTTCTGTTTTATTTCTTTTATTATTCGAAAAAATGTATTCCCAGTTCCTAAATTTAGCTCACCCCGTCTAGGTTAACTTTCATTAACGGATTTTTCTACTTTCATATTCTTTTACCGTTTCATCTCCCTGTTTGGCTTTCATTTAAAATAAATATTTAAATTTTCCCCGCTTTCATTCGTTTCATCTGTTCACCGCCCGCTTATCCAAAATGCAAGATGTGGTTTCTCGCGAACGTTGGCTCGCTTTTACTCTTGTTTTGGCAGTTAGTTAAAAATAATTTA
This sequence comes from Argiope aurantia, assembly GCA_026543865.1. Taxonomy (NCBI): domain Eukaryota; kingdom Metazoa; phylum Arthropoda; class Arachnida; order Araneae; family Araneidae; genus Argiope; species Argiope aurantia. Next base: position 316,794 of record JAPMOR010015631.1, read on the forward strand.
AAAACTGAATCCAAAATACTCAATACACATTATTGTTGTATACATTTTATAGTAAGTGAGGGGGGCGATGAAAATAATGATTGAAAGCTGGGCCGCAAATACTGAAAGGTTGAGAAACGCTGATCTAAAGTGAAAATTATACCAAATGTAGAATCGATTCCTCCCTAGGGTTGACCGTCGGTTAGTCTAAGCTTTTGCATGAATTTAAACGCGATTCTCAAATGTGCAACGTTGAAATAAATGTAATTTGATATTTTATCTTGTAACTAAAAGTGTAAATTTGTGTCAAAGTTTGATTTCAGACGGTTAGAGAAAGGTGCCAAAATGCATATTCGGTTAAAATTTTTAGGTTTTACTAAATTACGAAACACAAAATTCTCATATGTGGAACTCTGAAAATAAAAATCTGAGTACTCGTGGCGTCTACGGTCCCTTCCATGGTCTATAATTTGATGAAGGGAGAGGAGGGCTTAAGTCTTTATTAGAGAGTATAGAGAAAGTTTCGATGAGATCTTTCTTGCTGGATTTTCAAAGAATAGACGAAAATATCTGTATATCTTGCAGCTGAGATCTCAATAACGGTATGTGCATTTTACTGGAAAGGATTGAGAGGGGGGGGGGGAGAAAATTTCATGTCTGAATTGATAAAAACAAAGTGTTTTGATAGGTTCAAATTTAGGGCGTGAATGAGTTCAAGTATTTAATTCATATTTTTTGTACTCCTGTTTTATTATTTACTTAGTATTTCTGTTTTAAAATTTTTCATTGAGTCGGAGGAATGGTGTAAACTAGCGGGAAGTGTAAATCGGGGGAAATCACTCACATTAATACAGTATTACTCTCCTTTAAGATTTTTCAAAAGATCAGAGGAATAATAATGTAAATCGAGAGGAGGGAGTGTAAATCTTGGGAAATTATTTACATTAATTACCGTTTAAACTTATTTTGAGGGGGCAGACAAAAAGTGTTAGTCGGAAAGCATTAAGAACTGGAACCTTAAATGTGGAGTAAAACTGTAGTTCATATTCGAGCTTTTACTTAATGACTCGGGTGGTTTCAACTATGAACTATTGTTGAAAATATTTTTGGTTTAGGGAAAAATGCTTTGGAAATCCAAGATAATTCAAAATTGTCCATTCCGAACAAATTATGACATAAATCCCAAAATGTAGCCGATAACGTATCCTTTAACAACACTTGAAGTTAGCACTTTTCGAACCTGATTCTCTGTAAAGCTTGCTTTGCCGTGTTATATATCTGCCGGTAAGAAAAGTATACCGAGACAAAAGTGGATCGAGATATACAAATCGGCAGTATTTAAATTTGATCTTTAAAGAAACGTGGATATAACTGAAAACAAAATAAACATATCTATAAAAAAATCGATTTAACCAAGTAGTGGCTCTTCATTATATAGTAAAATTCTTCAAAATAAAATCAAAGAAATTTTGAAGCCCGTTTAGGTTTTTCGATAATTCCTTTCGAATGCAGTTAAAATACTACAAATGAATGTAAAAATATATATTTATCTTTTTATATTTATCTTTTGTGCAAAACTCATTATTAAACTTGAAATTATATTATTTCTATGGGGGTTTTATCTAAAAGTCTGCTTTCTGAAGTATAGCCGCGTGCTTTCATTTCGCATCGAATATTTTGTATTCGCTCTTTATTTTTATCATTTATTTTCATTTATTATTATTATAATTTATTTTCATTTATTATTATCATTATTATTATTATTATCATTTTATTTACATGCAGTATCAAAAACAAACTATATTCTAATAACCTTTTACCAATATTTTTATTTATTTTTTCTCGTACTTTTCTAAATTTTCTAAAATTATTCAGACTTTTCTAAAATTTGTGATATAATTTTAACAGCAATATAGCTTTTTCATATTTATAAAATAACCGAATATGCTTTACAAATTTTTTCTTCGGCATTTACCAATGGCAATGATAATATAATGTAAGTGTAAATGTGAGCTTTGTTCTTTTTTTCTTTATAAGACGATTGCTAGTCGAAAGTAAATTTAGTGAAGAGAAATTAATGATTATTTATAAAAGTTTTTTTTAAATCTCCGATTTGACGGCTGTGGGATGAATGAATTTCAATGACTATCTGCTACGGATGCGAATATCGAACTGAATACGTAATGTAAAATATTGCGCTACCCATAACTACTGTCAGAGAGGGTTTAGTTTAGATAAATTACCGGCCAGTTTTCAAGCAACAGTAGGATTCTTTTGGAAGGGACTTCATAATTCTAAATCGCAGTCAGATGAAAAGGACGACACTTGAATTTTTACTTCCTCCTTGAAGTTTCTAAAACCATACCAACGGAATGATACTTGTCCTCGACGGATTTCGTACACCATGCCCGCTTTCATGGGGGTTCTTTGTTAGAATCAAGTTTCCAACCTGGAGCACTCCAACCTCGAAGATGAGATATTACTATTAGGCTACTGCAGCCCGATTTGCTTGTAGAGATGTTCTGATGCCCTCGATTTCAGCTCATGTTTAGTAATTGAAGCTTCTATAATTTTCAATGGCTGAATCGAGAAAGATCCACCAATCATCTGGTACCGCTTCTTTGAGACGGCCGTTAATTGACTGCAAATAATGCAAATCAAAGCTTCGTAACTCGGATAATTTTAATTGCAAAAGAATGTAACTTCTTATTTTGCTTAAAACCTTAATGAGTCAAAATTGTAAATACATGACTATCTTTAATAATTTAGAAATTAAATATGGGCCACAATTAAAGTTGACATCCTGTTTAAAAAGATACGTAGTCTTTTTCCTTGTCTAAACTGGATCAAAAGCTTTTTAAAAAATAGGTGTTGTATATTTAAGACAAATAAAACTGTGCTGACATATATACATAAAGTCAGTCTCAGAAAGTCAGATTCACCAAAGCATGCTTGTTCGTTCCAACACTTATAACAACAACAAAATGTTTGTAGCATCAGTGATAATTGGATTGATTTTTTTTCTTGGTTTATGTTTTGCTGAGAATATAAAAGTGCTAATAAAACTATGATATTGAAATAGAACTTTTGTTTTGCATTTTTTAAATTATTTTTAAATATTTAATTTAACACATTCGTTTCTTGCTGTTTTTCCAGTTATTTACATGTAAACAAATGATATTTCTGATGGACCAAATTCTTTCCAGGTGCTTGTTGGTAAGTTATGGATTGGGCTCTATTTTGAATTGTTTTTAAATTAAATTTAGGGATCACAAAAATTTTGGTGGAAATCAAAATACAATATGGAAAGACTCAAGCACATAGTTGTTTTGTCTAAAAGCGATGAGCAATCGGAAGATTCGTGTTTACGCATCAATATGAGCAAAGGTGTTTGCAAGTTTATGTTAGTGTTTACGTATCAATATGATTTATGTATTAACTTACACGTCTTATTTTTTTGTATGTTTTGATTTATGTTTTCGATGAGTCTGTGAAATAATTTAGTATCTGTATTTCTATTTTCCTTTTTCAATCTAAATGTCTCTACTTATTTATGAATAGTGCTTCTAATGTAAAATATTAATAAATAGATTAAAAAAAACAAGTTAAAAATTTCATAACTAGAAGCGTTTACAAAAGTATGTGTGCTATATAGATAAGGTATTCATAGTCTTTTAATAAAATCAAAATGTATTTTTTATTCGTATACAAAAAAAAAATGCATGAAAAACATTATAATCAATTATAAATATAATAAATGTAATAAAAATAGTTTCTAAAACACTATTTTTAGTATACCTTTTATACACTAAAATTGTACTAATATTTTTTAATACAATCTTTTTATTCCATCTTTCAATCTTTAAATTTTTATTTCATTATTGTGAATATTATGGCATCTTATGGAAACTTTTCTGAAATTCCCTGACATGTGCCGCAACATGTACTGAATTTTAAAAAAATATAATTCAATTAACGGAAAGTAAAGTTTTGAAAAAATTAAGATGATGTAGCTTCATTGAAAACACACAAGTGTACCATATTTCAAAACTCTAGTACCATATCAGGAAGTGATTGAAAAATCGATTGCAAAAATCCATCTTTACAAACACGAAAAAAGTCAAGTTATATAAGTGATTAAAAAAAATGCCACTTGTTAAATAACTTCCTGATTTTTTTTATCTATATTAAATCAAAATAGATATTTCCTTTCTGCCTTCTAAGCAAATTGACGAAATTGAACGAAAACAAAGCAATTCGGGTTTTTTTCTTTGCAAATGCATGTGTAAACGACATTTGTTTGTACGTTGTGGTTACTTTGTTTCGGTGTGGTCATTGAACCAACAATTATCTCATTTATCAGTGAAATAGCTTATGTGCAATAAAAAAAACAAAAAAATCAGATTTAAGGAAGCTTTGATAACAGAGAGGAAACGATAAAAATAAGCGCTGAGAAACAGAATCCGGCGTGTTATCAGTAAACAACGTTTTTTTCTGAAGAACTTCGCGCACTTCTCTGTTAGCTTCACTTTCTCTCCAAATGCGAGTATAAAAGAGGGAATGAAAGACAGTAAAAAAAAAGAAAAAGGCAGAAAGAGTCAATATGGATGAAAGCAGCTCACTTTCTTTTGACAAATATACTTCAAATAGTGAGCTTCTTAAAGATAAAAATCAATATCATTCAGCGCATTTTCACTTTCGATTCTTATGATTAAAAGAACTGACAGTAATTTATAAAATGCTGCATTGTTGCTAAATCGTGCTCTACTGAGATTCGAAAGAATAAATAAAGTCTTTGAATTTAAGAATATATATGAGAAATCATTTGCTACATTGAGTATATCTATGCGTTCGAGAATCAGAAAAAGTCTGTCATCTATAATATAATCTTCCCGTATCGTCTGTAACGCTGGGTGGAATTAAAACTATTCCCATCCCCTTTGATCTACTTGTTTCTTTCTTTCGGATGCGAGAATCCTAGCTCCTGTTTTGGTATCTAGTAACTGATACAGATGTTTTTATGTTTAAATTGATTGATTTATCGGTGTGCTGAGAGACCTAAGCATGAATAAATAGCAAAGGTCGATGAACTGAGGTCTGCAATTTTTATCATATACTGATTCGTTATGTTCTTCCTTCATGGATCAAACTGAAGATTGTTGCTAATATTTTCTTTCAATACTTTATTTTGTATTCAGCATTGCATTTTTTTTCTATTAGTAAATCGCAATTTGTTTCAATACGATTTCAGTGAGTTGTTTTTATTAGAGGGTTCTTAAACATTATTGATTGAAAAGATCACATTGCAAGGAAATGGGATCTTCTCAATACTAATAACATATTTACATATAAAATGTACTGCAGATAATATATATATATTTTAAATTCCTTAAGCACTTTGCAATGTGCATGATATTTTCTGCTACAACTTTCGTTAGTTAATTTTTGACAATCAGATTGAGATATTGCTAGCAGAATAACAGGCCATCTAGATGGGAACTTCTTTTACTTGTAACAAATGAGCCTCGTTATAAAAAATAAACTATAACACTCTTAGGCATTGTTAAATCATTCGTAAATTCAGCTATTACTTTGCATTTAGGGCCCCGCTACATCGTCGTCCCAAGATATAGCATCGTGACTATTTAAATTAATTATGATAATTGAATGATTTTATTTTATTATCTACTTATTCATCTGTAAGTTAAGCCATTACTCCGCAATTAGCGTCAACCCGTTATAACGTCGTTATGATTTACATGAGTTATTATAACTGAGCGCTTCTCCACGATTAAAAAAGTAAATTATTAAACATGAAGGCTAACCGACATTGTTAAATCATCTGTCGGTTAAGTCGTTACATTGCATTTGATTTCTAATTGGTTTTAATAGTCGTAATTGTTTATTTTCCAGAAGTGATGGTTTATTAATATAAACATCTTCTACCCACAAGAAATCTTACTATGAAATGGATTTTCGTTTTGATTCCCTATCAATATTATGAATTTACCTATAGTGTGATGTTGCCCAGATATGATTTTTAATAGCCAATCCTATTTTCCTTGTTTACTTTGTTATTACAGACCTGGTTAAATCATCTCTCACCTAAACCACCACATTACATTATTACGTCAGTAATAAAGCCGTAATCGTTTAATCCTCAGAAGTAAGGGTTTAATTTTTCACTGCCCCAGAAAAAATTATGGTATGAAATGAAACTTCCTTTCGATGGTCAACTTATATAATAGCTCTGCCTATAAATATGGCATGTACAGATATGATTTTTAATGACCAATACTATTTATATTTATCCCATCTTCATAATTGTTTCGTTTAATCGAAAGTTCTACATAAAGCACGGTTAAAATTACTTCAAACTGCGGGAAGTTACACTTGTATGTTTATGTAGTAGCATATCCATACATTCTAAAATCATTAGAAGCATTCAAATTGTAAAGACTTTTGAATTAGTAGCCAGGCTCCATGATCTTCTGTGAGAACATCACAATAACCTTAACGCCTTTACCATTCTTACTGAAAATGATTTGTAACTTTATCAAACATTTAATTCTATTGAATTTTCCTTGGAGATTTTCAGTAATATTCTCAGAAGACACAAACTACACTGAATGTTAAAAGATTTGGAGTGAACAACGAGAGATTTAGTAAATATTTATTATAGAGAAAAATATTCATGCGAATTCTTTGAGATTTATTTAGGCTCTGAAAATTTGGTGGTTTGTTGTTTACAAAATGTCATATGTTGCTTTTGAGTAGAACATTTCTACAGTATGAATTTTAACGATAGTTTTAGTTTGATTTTCATGGTTTTATGAATTTGCTGTAAAGTCCTTGGTGACTATAGACAATGTTATATTAAAATGTCGAACGAAAAATTTGCCACAAATTTTTATTGATACCAAACACTTGTATGGGCAAACTTTATCTGCTGTCAAACTGTTGTATGTGATCTGTTGAAGAGTTACAGTTCAAAAATAAAATACGTGTTTGGTGGTTCCAACTGTTATATCAAAATGCTTCAGTGTGTTTTTTTAAATATTTTTTTTAATATACGACATTTTGTCATAGCAGCAACGATATATTGTATAAAAGCACCCTGTACACATTTATTGAAATAATTAAGCAAAATAATTTGAAGATTTGAAAAATTTATCACATTTTTTAAAATGCATTATATTTTTTTAAAGCTCTCAGACTTAATGAATGAATTCTATACTTCGTGATAAATTTCTTTATTTGTTTTTCGAAATTGCATATCAAAAATTTTCACGTTTTATCCATTTCACTTGCATTTTTTCTATTTCGTAACACAAGTGAGAATGGATATAAAAATCGATGTAAATTTAAGTGGGAGCAAATAAATCAGAAATATTACGTGCTTAAGAAAGTCAAGTATGCAAGTCTGAAAACTTTCGCATTTATTGAAAAAAAAAAAAAAAACAAGTCTGTAACTAAACAAATTCTAGAAAAAATAACGTTAACGTTCATTGATTAATTAAAAACAAACAATTTTTAATTTACGACAGTTATCAGATAATATTTGTTAAATATTTTTAAATAAAACTGTTTTACGTTTTGTTTGTATACGCTTTTATTTAACTTAACCTTATCATGTTTTTCCTTTTTTTTTCTATTCATTTTCTGATAAACAAGAGCTTTGGAATTTTTATCCTTATGTATTCCCAGCGACAAGGCTCTATTTTAAAGTGTTCAGACCTTACCATTTAATCGATTCATTGAATTCAAAATACTATATTGTTTATAATAATAAACTGTCTATTAAAAACTAAAAATTAATAAAATGCTTTAAAAATTCTTCATTTTAGTACTAAAGTAAAAGTCTATTTTTTAAAAATGATTTTAGCAAATTTATTTCTTAAAAGTATCGAAAAAAGTAACAAAATCGGTTGCTATCACAAATTTTGCTCTTACCAAGAAATTTCCCTGTTCTTCAAGTAACCTTGATCTGCTTTATTTTTTGGATGAAAAGTTGTCCGTAATATTTAGCTTACCTTGGATATCAGGCCATATTTCATCGTCTTTGTCGGAAAGAATTACTCTTATCTTGACAAAAATTTAAATTTAACTATTCTTAATTCGTAAATTTTTTAGACTCAAAATTATTTATAAAGGAAAACGTTATTGATCTACGGAAATTATTCTATTTCAGTACATTACAAAACATATTTTCTTTTTGTATTTTGCAGGAATTATGTGATATTCATAGCAATCGAATTCCAGTTTTAGTTTATATATATATATATATATATATATATATATATTCTGGAAAAAATAAGTTCTCGGCACAGAAGAATCTTTCGAAGTGAAAGTATATTTCCTGCTTTTTTCTCCTTGTGTCCTATTTAAGATTAACTGTAAAAGTTCAGGCTTGCGTAAACCCTATCTTCCTCACCCTTCACCCCACCCCCAGCCAATTTCCAAGAAGTAGGGGTGGGGGTGTCGTAAATATTATCAGCGCTACGTTTTTACGACTGTTTACAGGAAAGTCTGGAAACAGGAAGTGTTTCCCTGCATTTCTAATTCAATCAGAACAGAACTCTTTTGGACTGCTTTGTCACTCGCTTGACAACAGACTTCGAACTTCGACCGATCCTACTCTTATCTCTAGGAAAGGGGGTAAAAGTAAATATAAATTGAGGGGTGTAGGGGTGTTATCGAGTGAGTAAGAGCATCTGGATAAGAGGTTGCGCGATTTTGTAAGTGTGTGATTGAATTCTAGTTAATCTTACCACGCGTCTGAATTTGCGAATGCGTATAAAAGGGAGATAAACTCCTAAATTCTACATGTTTATAAATTTTTGAAAACCGCTGCAGCTCCATTATGAAATATTTTCATCTTACTTGAGTCTATCGATTCCGATTCACCCTTTCTGTCTGCCCTTCTTTTTTATTTTTAGAACAGAATATTTTTCTAAAGATACTTGGATTGTTATATACTTTAATCCGTTGCAGTCGATGATAAAAATTTTGTTGCAAATATTCATCAGTGTTTCATGGACATTTTCATATAAAAAACGAATCATTTTCGATTTGTAAAACATAAAAGTTACATGAAATTTTGTTCAGCTTTGGAGTAAAAAAAAGTTAAACAGTAAGAGCCAGGTGAAACTTTCCACAATTCAATCACGTGACCTCTCTTCATCTCGTTTTCATGGTAATACAGTAGAAAGGCCAAAAACAAAGGGATTGGCAACTTTTCAAAAAGATATTTACTAAGAAGAATAAGTTACAATGATAATGATATGTTTTTCTTCACTGTATAATTTGTTGTTACAATTAAAACATTTATTAAAAAAATAAACTAAAACATATTTTCAATATATTTGTTCAGTAAGTTGACAAAGTTATAAATATATTCATTGTCAATATTTGCATAGTATTGTAATATATATTGTTGCAAATATACTATCAATGTCCGGTCACAGATTTTGTTCTCTATAAATTCGTTATTATTTTATTTATTTAAAGTTATTTATTTATGTTAATGTCGAATTTCTTCGTAGAAACGTTAAATAAAAGTTAAATTGAAAGTCAGTTAAATACGGAGTGCATAAATAATATGAAGTATCTGATTTTCAATATATAGAGATATCAATCTATATGTTGAGACTCTCGCTGTGGTCACATCTTTTTATATAATTTTATTCGAATCAGCAATCCATCATCCTTCTCTCCATTCTTATCTGAAAGTGAAGTATAAAATTTTGTCATCTCAGCTGGATTCTCATAAATTATTCGCAGATTCAGTGGTCATTCTTTTTTCAAATGCTGCTTATTGAAGAAATGCTGGATAGAGAAATGGTAAAAGAATAGATTGATGTACCCATTAAGGTTAATTCAAATCTATTCCGATATTAGAAAATACGAATTTTGTTTCTAACTCACGCTCAATTTATTTGACATTTTTACTTGAAATTTCATATCTCATTAGCTATTTTTCCCTTTGTATTTGTACATATGTTAATGTGGCATAATTCGATTCGCTTTTAAAATGAAGATCACTTAATGGATTATAAGGAATTTTCTAAACTGCTTTTTTTCTAAAATTTGTCTCGAAAGCATCGGCGGTAATTATGGATGAGTCTTAAGGTCCATCACCGTCCACAATGCAACCCTTCCTGTAGGAGACACGTCCCGTCATTGGAAGGAGTAAATAACTCCATACGGTACTATACCCATTGGGGTAGCGAGAGCCAATCACCATACCGGAGGTTTCTTATCCAGATATCTTAAGTACCCCACGGGGTGTTTAAATATATATATAAATGTGACAAAACAATGTAATATTACTACAAACAGTTTTTGAAGAAATGCGTAGGAAAAATACGTAGAATCAGTAAGTGGAAGAGCAAATTTGAATACGTTGATGGAATTAATTTGTTGAGGGAAATAGTGACAATTCATAAACTTCTTTGTTGATTCCAGTTTATTTGTATACTGGATATTATCCAAGTTATTCCTATTAAACAAAAAATTCAGATTGTTATAAAGATTCAAGCTAACTTATGATTAAGAAAAGAATGAGAAAAAGAACATTTTATTATTTTTTCATTTTTTTAAATCATTTGCTAGACGTTAATTAGATATCCTGAGTAAGGAATACAAAAATGCTATGAATAATGTACGATTAGTGTTAACCTTCTAAAAAGATCATTTCTTTTTTTCGAGTTATGGTATATTAAAATATTTTTAGGATTGAGACTGGCTTGAGAAAACTAATTCATTTACTTTATTAGATAAATTTCATTTGATGAATTAATTAAATTGGTTAATTAATAATTAAGTAAGTAATCGAGTCACATCATTTTGTGTGAGATTAGGAACTGAGGCAGCTAAGTTACTGTCTTGTTCAAAAATTTATTTTTAGTATTTTTTTTCCCATAATTTGTTTCAACAATGGCAACACAGCCACTCTACGAACATATTTAAAAGCAAGAAGAACTTGGTAGAAATTATGTATTCATATTCTAAATATAATGCAAATGAAAAGAATAAATAGTTAGAATTAAATTTGGCTGAAGGAAAAGACTTTGGATTTCATTTGGATGCCAGAAATATTGAATTATATTTGGTGTTTTATTAACGTTGGTTCTTGTCTTTGCATGAGAATAAAGTCATTCTATAACAATAATATAAATCAAGAGATTCACGAAAATAAAATCTCAATAAAGATGCAAAAATATTCTGCATTCACCGCAATTTTTCACTCGCAAACTTTTTCAAGCTGAAAACAAAATTAGAGACAACACTTTTTTTTAACAATCTTCTATGCCCATCAAGATTTTATAAAATTGCATTTCCTATTTTATTAGTAATAGTACTTACCTCTGTTTGAAAGTAAAATTATTCTTCAGCAATAATAGCCAATCAACTCATCAGAAACTTCTCATCCCCCTTTCTGAGGTGCCCTGTGAGGGAATTAAATAAATAGAAATAAAAGCGACTTTCGTCTGCACATATTTTACCTTTGTATAGGAGTGAAATTTAAATAACTTGTTGCATGAAATAAATTTAATCCGATATAAGCTTTCGGTTTAACCAGGTCTCTAATTATACTTACTTTCTACTTTTCTTTCCGATTTTAATCAATCTTGATAGATCGTGTAGAAGTCTATTCAATACATACGCAGATGTAGGGTTAATCTACCAGGGAAAATAATTTTATAATGGCAACTTCAAACGCTTTAAACTTGTTGTTGGCCGTGGCATCGACTGTTTTTATCATTTCAGCTCCAATTTTATAATTTAAGTCCGAAAATAATATAAGAGGGAACAAACGAGCGCTTTAGCCCCTTAATTTTCCCGAATTGTAAATACTGAATTATCGCTGCTCATAATTATAAGCCGAAATTAAGTCAATCAAAGGCGCTATAATTCGATGCAAAAATTGCTCGTAATCCACAAACATCTCAAATATTCTATGAATTCTTAAATGAATTAGTGAGGAAGCACATTCTCGAAAGCGGGAATCCCGTCTAATTAAATCTTGGAAAAAGCAAAGTAGTTAAGGGTGGATTAATATGAAAAGCCTGAAGTGAAGCCCGAAGGAAATTCTATCCTGAAATTTGGGGAACAAATTTATTTGTTACGCCATACAAAGTAATGATTTTTATTTGCAAGGAATTAAGAATTCCATACTTGTTAAACACCTTTTATACATACATCAAAATTTTCAATTAATTAAAAATATATATAACCTATTATATTCTTTCATGCACATATTCAAATAAACCGACTACAAACATTGAAGTACTTATTGAAAATTTTATTGTTTGTTTGTATTTCGTGTTTTATGGGGTATTTTTTGTTTCTCGTGAAGTAATTAGTGATAAAATTTGATATTTACATTGGCAAAAAAAAAAAAAAATCTTTTTCATGAAATTTTGTATTTTTTTAATCATATTATGTTAATATTAATCCTGCTGACTTTCGTGATTTTCACTTAGTTTATTTTCTTGTTGAAAAAGCATATAAATCATTTTCCGATAGAGGAAATGTGAATGACTAAAAACATGCATAAGAAAAGCGGGATTTTCCTTTGAACTTTTAATTGCTTTTTTAAAAGCTTGCTTGAAGAATAAAAGTTTAGGAGATTCTTCAAGAAAAAATAATCAAGATAGTTCAGGAAAATGCGGTGAAAAGTTCTATTTCATCGATTTATTGTTGCTTGAGAATTGCCGAGGTGTAGGATAAACCATTTTGAATAGGGAATTTATGAAACCACAATTTCTGTGATTTTCATATTAATAGAGGACCTATACATGAATATTGTTTTCTTTGTTAAAATTTTAAAAGTTATTGAATATATTTAAAAATTTGAATTCTTATAAAGTCAATATTTTTTCTACCTTTAATGATCCACCTGAAATTCCAAAGTGTTCAGACAAATTCTAAAAGTAGGTCACATATTCTATTCTTGAGTGCATAGTATTATGAGCTACTTTTTATTTTTTTAACTTTAGATTAAAAGGATGTTTAGATTATGAGGATAACACCATCTGAATCTATCGTGTCTGTTATCCAAATAACCACTTAAGATAGTTTCAAATTTTTTCTAACTCACTTTTCAGATACAATCTTAAGATGTAAGAAATGATAAGCGAAAAGATATGGCAATTTTAATTTTTATGTTGCATATATGAAAGTATGTTCACTTCTGAATAAGGAATAATGATTGAAGAATGTTTATTCATAAAATTGCGCAATCTTTTAATTTTTAATTGTCTGATAGAATTCACTGCCAATGAATAATCATACATACATAAATAAATAATCTAGGGTTTGTCACCAAACCAACAGATAAACCCTCTGAGAACTGTTCATTGAATTCTATTATGGCAGAATAGCGAATTTTTTAATTTTCAATTGCAACTCTTGTGTAATCCCAAAGATATTGTGTCATGACACAAACGGCATTGCAGCAATATTTGGAAAGATGTCCGTTAAATGGCTATGACGCAATTTTATGATTCTACTATGACATTTCATAAGTATCATATTGATATATTTTTTGTTTTGTCATAAGACATTAAGTTTTTAAATGTTGTATCGTTTTTATAGCGTCTCTGATGATAAATACGACGCTAAATAGTAATTAGGAACGAGACACAAACAATAACTTTATTCTAGTCCTTTAAACGCCCACCCAGCGTCCCGGCATAGAGGCCGCGCGTCTTCCCCGTGACCTGGGTTCGGGCATAGTTTTTCCTCTTATGTGTTCTATCTTTGAAGTGTGTCAATATGCCCCCTATAAACAGGGGTTGTGCAAGCGAATGTGACGCATGAAGGAGCTAAGTAGCCTTAGTCGGCGCTACTTATAAAACAAGAGACGCTCATTCGGCTTAAATCGCTGACAGATAACTATCGGCGGGCTTGTAAAGGGCCATAAGTCACAACGCAATAATCTCCCAAAAAATTCGGGAATCATTTTAACTATCTGAACTGAATAGCTTATAACCTCTCACTAAAACTGCTTGTTTAAATTATTTCAAAAATTATTGCAGTAGTAACAAGAGAATGAAATTCATATTGTCGTTGCAGTCTCATCCCTTTTACAGAATATATCTCTATGATGTCAAAGATTTGACGTATCTTAATATTATTATTTTTGGAGAGAAGGAGAAGAGGGGTATTCTAATCTAGTCACCATTATATCCAATGCAAGGTTCACTTTGTAACTTTATCACGTAATAACTTGCGTAATTATACAGATTTATCTAGTTCCCGATTTCCGTGCTTTTATTTCTATATGAGTGATCAAATATATTTTAATAATATTTCAAATTTAAAAACCTCTTTGTACAAACAAGATCATAAAATTAAAAAAAATATCATATATATTGTTACAAAACACATGAATACTGAAAATAAACAAATTCGATTTCTTCAGAAATCTACGCAGAAACGTTTTTTAACGACTTTACCGTCGAATGTGAAGGCCCAGGAGCACGAACATTTCTAGAAATTACGCCGCAAGTTTTGCAGCTTTATCAATATCTTTTTAATGGAACAGACAGATGCTTTTTGTTGACAAATGGGATGTTGGAACTGTATGATTCTTCTGTGCAAATAGTTTGTTTTACAACCTTTTGTTCAAGTCAACGACTAAACAATTATGATTCATTCTTACAATATTCCTATTTCGTATCGATATTGCACAACTGCACTCTTAACTGATTGATTGCAGCAAATCTGCGTTTTAACTTATATTCTTTTGAAATTTTAAAATTATTTTGTTTCTTTTTAGTACTAATTAATTCGCTGGTTTAGAATTCGTTTGCAAAATTATTTTTTGTAAAATTACGAAACCAGCATAAATTTGTACCTGGCCTTTTTTTAGGGGAGGGGGAATTCAAGAAAGAGATTTAGAATAAGGAAATTATGAAAACTGTTTACTTCTTTTATATAACTGCCGCACTACATTTAAAAGTAATTATAAGTGGTAACGTAATAAAGTCCTGCACAGGCCTAGTGTTTCAGAAACGATTCAACCTGAGTTCAGATGTTCACTTTTCGTTTTGGTATTGCACGATGTCGTCTGTTTAACCTTTTATATAGATTCTCTTATGAAGTTAGCAAAATTAAGTAAAATGTCACCGAATGAAGCGAGGAAGTTTCTATGATTCTAGATTCATATAAAATTATATAAAATAAATTATGCTCTATTATTCTCTTTTTACTGTAAAATAATGTTATCTAATTGTATTTAAGTATTTTTTCAAATTCGTAGAATGGCGCACACTCAAAGCATTAAAATGCTTGAGAAACCTATGAAAATAAGACTTTCAGTTTATTATTGTATATATTAAGAAATCTGCTGCAAAAGTCAGTAATTTTTATTAAAAATTAAAACTAGTTATATTTTTAATCGCTGGAAACATTATTATCTTTCTATACTTTGCTGAAAAAAGTTTCATTGCAATTATTAACTATAGCAGCAATAATCGTGAGTTTTCAAATTTAGTACGATTTATTTTTATTTGAAGGTTTCAAATAAAATCCACATAGGATAAATTCAAAATCACATTCATTTTTTACATTCATTTTTGTGAGATAAACATTTTTAATTTATTGGTTCTTCGCAAAATTTCCTTTCCTCCAATAATAAAAATAAATAGATAATAAAAACATTAACCAATATAAAATCAAGCTGGTTGTTTATTGTTTGTTGCTAATAGAAAAAAAAACCGTGAATGTGAAATTTAATTGTATAAATTCATTTATAATTCCTATATTGTCACTGATGTATCAAAATGTTGTATATAAAATTCACCAAATAATGTTGTCGCTTGTGGTTCCAATTGTTATATCAATATTTTGTATGTTCTGCTGTGTATGAATTTTGACATACGTTGTTTTGATATAACAGTGACGATATTTCTTACTAAATACTTATCAGGGGAAACAATCTCTTTTAAATGCAATACAGGGAGGTTAATCACGTAAGGAATATACATGTTGAACCCACACATGAACGGAAGGTTGACTTTTCATTTTTTAATGAACAATGTTGAACCTATGGTGCGAAATGCATGCATAAAAAATCCCCATCATCTCTCATATTCCATGCTATCAAATTCATAGTGCAAGTCACAAAACTTATTAAAAAATGACATTCCTCTCATAATTGAAATCAACCAAGCAACTAACAGGGTGCACAATAAAACTTTTATATCGCAATAAATGAACTGAACTGTTAAAAGTAATTAAAAAGTAAAAGAACTAAGGAACTTCCATTTCTATAGTCTAACTAGTATATCAATTTCTTCAGCTTTTTTTCGGTCAGGAAGTGTATTTTCTGTATAATGACAAAAAAAAAAAAAAAAAAAAAAAAAAAAAAAAAAACTTTTTACACTCATAACTTCGACGGACTCTCTTTCCCACTGTCGCCGAATTGTCAAAAGTCTCAAGTCTTGCCCGCCCCACATTTCTTTTCACTTTCCAACAGTATCACTTTTTAAGCATCCCACTTTGAGACATGCTCACTATCATCCGATGAATGGGCGATTTATTCATCGTATTTGGAGTGTGGCTGGTATGCACGATCTCATTAAGACTTCTCAGATTTCTTTTCGTTTTTTTTTCTTTAACTGTGTCTGTTATTTATTTTCTTGACTGTTTCTTTTGTCTGCCGGTGACTTCCGAAGTCTGTCGTTGACCACAATGACTGATTTCTCTCTCTCTTTTTTTATGTTGTCATCTTCCGCGCTATTGTTTTGCAAAATAAACGAGTTCGTGGTGTGCCATTTTTGGATAAATTTCACACTAGTTCCCTTATAGATGGAGGACTGATATTATTAGCAGCAGACAAATATGCAGGAGTCCGACTTTTGATTCTCAGCCGGACTGAAACACGAAATCTTTCCTATTTGAATATAGATGTTCGGTTTTCTCTGTCTTCTTTCCTGTTATTATTCTGGCAAATGCTTTAGGCAGAAGTTTTTAGGTGGAATTCCTATAACAACACACGCCGACGTGCAGAAGTTGAGCCTTATTCACTTCCAACTTCAGAAACAGAAACCAACTGGAATCTGAAATGGCGCGGTCTGATTGTTCATTTTCCAGATTAACAAATTTGAAGTCTCTGACTTTTATTTGTACACCTTGAAAATATTTTGCTCACGTGAAACTACATCATTTGATGTGAATAAGATATTTATTTCATTTTTTCTCATAAGAAAAATTTCGTTTTTTCTACAATTTCTTTTCATTTTAAAAATTAATGATTTGTTACAATTTTTTTTAATTCTCAGTTTTTATCTGGATAATAGAAGAAGACGTTTATTAAAGACTTAGGAAAAAACTGTCTTCTTGAGTACATTAATTTTGGTATGAAGTTTATGAATTGTAAATTTTTTTCTATACTATTAGCAATTAATAAAACTTTAAATTCATCACAATATTATCAGTTTAATAAATATCTCATTATCAATTTAATTTTGGACATCTAAAAATGCCGAAATTGTCTTCAATGAAAAACTGAACATCGTTTGAAAGAGGAAAATTTGTATTTTTATAAGATGTGACAATTTTGAAGATACTTGCATGGAAAGTATTTCTTATATTACCTCTCGAAATATTTTTTACTGTACTTTTTACAATGCGAAGAAATTTGATAAATTGTGTTTCAAGGAATTGCATGTTTATGCGCAATCATTTCATACAATTATCAACTGAAATCATAGTTAAGGTTTCAGGTTTTTTTTTTTTTTCTTTCCGTTTAATCCTTTGCCGATACTTTGAGTTTATTAGAGAGTTGGCAAATAAGTTAGAAAATTCACTCAAGATTATAAATATTATAGTAGGCTATAGGGGAATTTAAAAGAAATTTAAAAAGAACCAAAGATAAGTAGTCAATGAAATATGTTCAGTAGTATTGGACAGTGGACCGAAAAGAGTTTAAACAGACGCATGGGTTTTCGCTGAATTTAACTAGGGATTCAGAGTTGTACGGTAAATGTTGATGTGTACGAATATCCTAGTTCAATTCTTAATTTTTATTTATTTTTTATTTTTTTTAGCATTTAAATACGTAATATAAATTGTGAAACATTTGCACAGCAGGAAAGGAAATATATATATATATATATATATATATATATATATATATATATATGAAAAAAGAAAGAATTTTTAAGCTATTTTTTTATCTATTAAATCATTCACAAAATTTCGAAAATTTAATTATAAAACTTAACAAATTTTCCTACTTAACTTCTTTAAGTTTATTTATTTTATGTTATTTATTTCCTTAAAAAATGTTTTTTAAAAGTGAATAATTGCTCATATATTTGAATTTTTTTAGATCTAGTTTTTTTTCCCCCCAATTAAGAAAACTTTGAAAATACAAAACAAAAATCAGTATTTATTTGAAACTGTTTGATGTACAAGATCGTTTTAACTAAAGTCAAAACTTGGTTGGATAGAAGCTACTCAAAATTTTTAAGAATCACTTTCACCGAGATAAATGTCTCTTCGCAATAGATATCAACAACAACAAAACAAAAAAAAGCAAAATCGCAAATCAAAACAAGTAAGTTCTTTTTTCCGAAGAGAAATTCAATGTGGTAAGTTTGTATAATATGATGTTTTAATTCCGCTAAATTGTGTAAGTGTTGTTTCACTCAAAGCCACTTTCTCTTCCGGAAAGAAAAAGAAAGAGGAGGGGGGGGAGAGAAGCGAAAGACAAGCGCGCACGGTATCAAACTATTGAAATCCCGCCAAAAAGGAAGGGTGAAGCAATGAGTTTCTACCAAAAATAAAAACTATAATTAAAAAGAAAGCGCTGTGTGCGCCAAGTGTGGCGCGGCGGGCTCACGTCACGAAAGCTGGCGGCGGGGTGGGTCATTGACCTGAGTCACATGACTTGCTAGCCACTTGTCAGTTCCACTTCCGCGTTGTACGTGTCACGCCCGTAGAAGCGCCGCACACTAACTGAGTAACGGGCTATTCGACAATACGCTACGATGCATCGCTATTCATGGCTCAGTTTTCCCAAGAAAGCGAAAATTTTCTCCCTTTTGCTTGCGTAGAAAATGAAACAAAGAGGGTTTCTGCTTTCCCACAATAAAAAGCGAATTACATTAGTGGGGATGGATGCAGGGGAACGAAATTTTTTTATCGTTTTTTTTTTGTAATATAAGGGTATTTTTTATAACTCCCCCCTCTCCTGAATACTTGAAAAGATGCCATCACCATCGAAATTTTACCCGCACTGTCGTTTGAAAATTCACCCTGCTGAATTGTCTGATTGGATTCTGTTGATATATTGTAGTTTTATGAGCAGGGCTTCGCCTAAAAATGTTTCGCAGAGAAAGACTTGTTTTTATTGACTGTAGCAACAATATAAAACTTTCCACGGATTTTTTTTTTTTTTTTTTTTTTTTTTGCTGGTTTATTTCAAAAATGCTTGAAGGTGGAAAAAAAAGCATTTTTATAAATATTTCTCATTTTTTATGAATATGGTTATAAATTATCACATTAATAAAAATGTATTAAACCATATCAATGCCATAAAAAATGACATATTTCTTTCTATAATTGTTTTTATATAAATTCAAGGGCTTTTTCTTTTCTTCTTTTTTTCTCTTCAACTCGGTAGTTGAACAGAACTAGTTTGAATCTGAATTAGCTCCTAAGTTAATCTAATTTGAATTTTTTCATACAATTTGGTCAAATAATTAATTAGTATGAAAAAAATTCATTTATAACTGATTATCCAAGAAGTATTGTCGGTTCTTTGACACACAATCAATTTCAGAATAATACGACTTTATAAGTCATTATGAGGATTTACTTTCGGTTCAATTGATTTATATGTATATAAACTTATTTTCAATAATAAATCACATTCAAGGGCCAATTTAACATTGTCGCGTAACTTAATTTTAGTTTTAAATTCATCATTTTAATAAATGCCTAATAACTTATGTATTTCTCTTGTAACCTTGTATTATCACATAACCGAATAATAGTTTCTCCCCCCCCCCCTCTTCAGAAAAAGTCTGTTAATAAGTTATATCCAATCGATATAGCTTATCGATATTTTAGCTAGAAAATTTCTGATAGCATAGTAATTCGAATTTCATTCGTCTTAAAAAACTTGCTTTTTAGCGCAAATATGCGAACCTTTAATAATATTAATTTCAACTAAATGGTAACACATATTATTTTATTATGACGGTTCTAAGATAAAGTCACTGAAAAGTGTGGATTAATGTTATCAAAAAATGCTTTGAAATTCATTTTTTTTTTTGAAAAAAATCAATGTGTATTACCCCGCATTAGCGTTTCTGTCTTTAATGTACCCCATTGTTTACAGTAATTTTTTCTTTGGTCCTTTCGGTTTATGTTTTAATGGTGATTCAAGTAGGTGTTTTTCTGTAATTTAATTTTTTCTTCCCGTTCACATCACTACTCTTTTGGCCCTTTAAAAAATGTAATAGCAGGGTTAAAGAAATTTTTCCAATTATTTTTATTACTTAACTGAATTAAATTTTTTTGGTTCAGTGTTTGAAATTAAATGTATAGCCTAAACACCCCAGAAGAAATGTATAAATTCATTTATAAACAACGAAGGTTTATTCCTTATTTAATTTTATTATCTTTGTAAATGGTAGACAATTGAATTCCTGGCATTAATTTCAAATTAGCCTCATTTTTCATAATTAGCCACTAGCCGATCTTAATAATTAATTATATTGAGTTTGATGTTATTGTTCTTAAAGAACTATCAAGGAAAAACAAATAAGAATAATTCCATAAGAGTTTATTAAAATAACTTTCAGGGAACTTTGCTTGAGGATATAGAATTTTGTTCGCTGAAAAAAAAAAAAAAAAGATCACGATAAAATTTCTCATAAAAAAATTATGATTTTATTCTTCCAATATTTTATGCACTAAATCGTATTCATCCTCATAAGAAAAATTTATTCGGAATTTGTAAATGTTAGTAGCGTAATTAAAATCAATTTATGAAAGACATATTCGCATAAAATACCAATTAACTGTTGGTCTTTTGCAAACTTGTTTCAAGAAAATGGGCAAATAATTTCCTTATAATTTTCTCCAGTGTCGTGACTTTCTTTGGAAAAATAAGTATATCAGTTAGTATTTTCCGCTCTTATGTCAGGAAATGTTTGTAATTAAAAAATAAGAGGCAACAATTTGCATATCATGGCTGAATAAAAGAGGAAACAATTTATTTCTCCTTTTCGATCTCATTTCAGTTCAGATTCTAATGATCTGTTCTTCCATACATTAAATATGCATTGATAGTTTGATTCTTTCAAAATAAAAGCAGCTTTCTAAATACAAACTATAAAAATGTACATACTTTAATTTGATACTAGCAGAAGAGATCCCTGACATTAACTTAGACTTAAAATATCCATTTTATCCAAAGGGTATTTTTCCACTTTCATGAAATTTAATTGTATAGCATGAATGGAACTAATTAAATTTGGTCAAATATTTAAAAAAATAACTTAACATTTTGCAACAGATGAAAGCAACACTTTAAGCTAAATACTTTGAAAGATTTTTAGAAATTATAAGAATGAAATTGAATAAACCAAAGTCTATATAGGTTTTATTAGAAAAAACTATAAAATTCATATTCATTCTTTTATTCGTTGCTAATTTCTAACGAAGAAGTCAATATGTGAAAATCCTTTTCTGGGAAATCCGTCGAAGCGTTATTTGAAATAAATTCTTTGGTGAGCTGTGCTCAAATAATCTATTTGCTCTAAGGTGAAAATTATGGACTCATTAAATCGAAGCGATCGAATTCGTAGTTGTTTTGTGACCCACAAAGGGCAGCAATTAATGTGGAAATCGAAGTACGGTTTCTGCGAAAATTCTTTCAAATGACTTGCGAACGTGTTGCGTGTCTTTACAAAATGTAAATGACTAAATATAATGATTTTAGACATCCTGTAAGGGCTCAGTAATCAAATACGAGGTGAAATATGAGTTAATAATTTGCAGTTGGAATCTTGCAAAATCTAATGGAACTTACCATTATTACATTGGAAAATGGGAAGATATTCAGCTAGAAAATATCGCATGAAATTGAAGTAACAGAATCTTGAACATGAAGGGTAGTTTAAACTTAATTAAAGATCGATGCGTCTGTTGTTTCTTAGAGTATAAAATATGAATAATCTTGCATTATTAAATAGCGGTAACTGAAAATTTTCTTTACTTTTTATTCCCTTTTTAATACCAATGTGCATTTCATTTCCTTCAGGTTAAGAAGATTGTTTGAAAAAAAAAGTTTTTTTAAATCTAGATGTATATCCTGGAAATAATTTGCTCTTTATTTGATTTGATTTGATGCGTCTTTTACACTCTTCTTGATATATCAACTATAAAATTTCAACAAAAAATGCATAGTGAACTACAGGGATAATGTTCTTCCACCCCAGGCTGTAATTTTGTTAATATTGGAAGAATAATGACAGTAGACTAAAATGATAAAATTAGTAGATTTTGTTAGCTTAGAAGTGTGCATTGAACTCGAAATTGGAACATCTGTTGATATCTTTCCAGAGTTTTTTTTTATATATTTGAATCCTCATTAGTTTTCAGTCAGCAAAAAAAAAAAAAAAAAAAAAAAAAAGCGTTTTTGAAAAAAGAAACCACGCATGAAAAAAAAAATCAAACTGGAGCTTGAAATATTAATTTACGTAAATATTATATAATATGTAGAGTACTAGACTATCCTTGTGTTTCTTCTCTTTGTACCCGCATTACTTACCAGTTTTAACTTTTAAAATTTTTATTCCATTTAAAAAATCATTTGAAATATCGCTCTGTCCAATTTTTGTTACAGTAAATGACCGAAATATTATTAGCACTAAAGCTACCACGAGCCGGTCAAATGACCGCTTCCAATGGCAATTCCAATGTATCGGTGAAATGCCGGTAGGTTTAGTGTTAATTCGCCATCAAAAGTCGTCACAGTTGATTACTTTTAATTGGTTGATATCAGTAAGGGACACGCCACTTGAAAGTAAATAATATCATCAACAGAAATCTGATAAATGTTGTATGTATATATTTTTATTCCAACTAAAAATATAAACAGAAGAGCCAGTTGACTCCTGAGTAAATTATGTAGCGTACTCCGAGTTAAAATCATCGTCTGGAATGGCGCCAAAAGGCTTGGGTGTTCACTTCACCTTTTTACACGATTGGGGATTAGGTACTTTCTTTTATTTCTCTATCACAAAATCCTCAACACATTTTCTTCACTGAAAGATAAGATACTTAGTAGAAGTGTTCCTCTGAATAGGGAATCGCATGAAAGAGCTTTTCTCTCTATAAATGTCCAATCTTTAGGAATAGAAATAGTTTTAATAACTAACATTTTTTATAGCGCATAAAAAATATCGTTAGGTTATAGAAACAAAACATATGCTATTTTGTATCGAAGATTTTTTTTTTCTCAAAGAAACCCTTGCTTGACTAATTTGCTTTTTTTTTTTTTGCGTGTTCTTATTTGAAATGTTGAAGGTGGGAAAAAATGGATGAATAACCCATAAGAATTATGTGAGCAAACGCAAACTAGATTTAGTTTCCCAATATTTATGACACATTAGTTATATAGCAACACACAGTTTACAATTTAAGAGTTTGTTATAATATTCGGAGGTATTTCGTGCTCAATATGACAAGTTGTTAATAATAGAAATTGGATACATCCTGTCTTCCGAACTTGATGATAGATTTAATACTGGTCCATAGAAACTGACAATGAGCAGCACTATACCGAATGTGCATTCTTCTTAGTCCACAAAAATCCTTGAGATTGATCACAGAATAGATTATTCTATATATTTTTCTCGCATTGTTGAACATTACAATTGAGCGACAGAAGTGGTCGACGATCGACTTCGAAGCCTCTTGTCGACGGTAAACGATAAGTAACCTCTATCGTAGTCTTAAGTATACGGTTTTTGAGCGGAGAAAATCAATGTGGAGTATCGTGTCATGAAAATAATATTTTTAAGCCCTCATTAGTCACATCAAATAAAATCGTCTGGAATGGCGTCTGGAATCAAATAAATACATAAGTACTATAAAATGAATGTAAAGAATTAATAAAGTGAAATTTAGTACAATTAAAATACATTCTCGATATTTTTTTTAGCATAAGTTTTTTACTGAAAGGCCTTACAATAATTTAGAATAGAGTTCTTAGTAAAACCATGAATGTCCATAAAAATTAAAAAAGATGCAAAGTGGGATTAAAATTGTGAATGTTCTTGTTTTTTTGTTATCATAAATATTTTTACATTTGAGCTCAATTTGAATTAATTATTTTATTTTTTTCAGAGAATTTAATAGCTCTGACAATGTATCTGTTCGAAACTTTCTGTTATCGCAGAAAGAAAAAAAAAAGCTAACATTTTTTGCTGAACTGGGTTTTTGTTGTTGTTGTTGTTTAATTTGACTGTAATCATGAACTCTGTCGCGAAAATTAAGTTCTACTGCGTTTCATATAAGATGGGAAGAAATTATTTTTCTACTGCTGTTTAATTCTAAAGAATAGAACACGTGTCGAAAGTTTTAGGTTCATATTAAATCTTGGAAGTTGTTAACCAACCGTTTGGGAAAAGCTTTATGTGAATTAAAAAAAATAAAAAGAATGTTTCTGAGGAAAAACTCTCCCTGTAGAGAAAAATAATTACCTCTGTGGTGTCATGGAGAATTGCCAGCATGGCTATAAGCGGAATCTTGGATGGGTTCTCTTTCCTATGAGGAATGGAAGAAAAAAATAGAGAATGATGCTCGAGCTACTTTCTGTAGTTTATTGTCAGAAGAATCGGTGACTGAGTACACTGGATAGATGAAACTGATTCTTTAGCGGAGGCTCTTTGCTTTATTTTATTCTATTACGTAATAAATTAAAGTGGAATTTTCTTTCTTCATTTTTCTGTAGCCATAAAGAAGGGGTGATAATGAAGAGACTTTTCCGACGTATTAGAAGCTTTGGTGACTACATTTTTCTTGAGCTTAAAAAACAGAACCCGTAACAGATTTCGATATTCAAACATAAATATTAAAACTCGTCGTAAAAACTCGTATGGTTTTTCTTTTTCTTGCGTAAATTTCTACATCTTCCTTTATAATTGCTACAACTTTTCATTTATATTAGAAAACATTTTAAAGCTAGAATGTTTTGAGACCGATTTTATATATAACAAATTGTTTTATGTTAATTATTGCCAGCTGATTCAGAATAAGATGTTATATTAAACCCTCGTTAAACTTAATGGAACATCGATAAAGAAACTTGGATTTTTCTGGTTGGTCTGTGATTCCTCCAAAGACTCCTAAATTCTATTCAATTTAATAGCACAAATAATAATTTAAAAATGACAATGTATTGAAGCTTTATTAAATGTGCCATTAACGATGGCAATCATATTACTACAACTGAACTTGCTTGAAACGTCTACAGTTCTGTGTTTTCGCTAGTGCTGTATACCAATGTGGAAATTGTAGAACACCTGAAACAATTCCTTTTTTATTGATGGAATCATCCATTGCTTAAGAATTTCTGAAACAATTCACAAAGGAATGCCACTTTTCAAGCATCATTTTTGCATTTTGGTTAAGCATAATGTCATTCATTTCAATCCAGTTCCTCTTGTACCTAGTCATTCCTTCAGAATATGCAGCACATTACCTTGGTATCTTGTTACAATAGAGTTTCAGACCTCTCATTAACACGTAACGTTTTACAACGTGACATAACACCTACGTTTTGATTTAGCTGGATGAGGCCATTTATACTAACTAGGATTTGAACTAACATACGGTATAAGTTAAATATGCTGGCTCTATTTTATGTCATCCTTATGAAGCTGCCACTATTAAATTTCCAACTCTTGTAATTATTGATCAATATTTCAAGAGATGTGAAAGTTTGAGCTTCCGTTCAAAAAAGCAATATTCTATTTCAAATACTTGCATTTATTTAGATTATTTAATCTAAAAATTAATTTTAATTGGTTAATGATATGAGAATGGTCATGATGCTAAAATAAGGAGTTTAATGCAACTTCAATCAATAAACGAAATGCAAAATTTAACAAGATAAAAGACATACTTTATAGACCCTAGGGAAAATCTCCAATCTTTTATTATTCTATTAAATTTCTGAAAATTAAAATTGTTTCAAGAATTTTTGAATTCATGAAAGAATTAAATTATTCTGCTGTTTTTAAAGATGGTAAAAACAACAACAACATTAATTTACAATATTACTATGCGATATTGAATGGATAGCTTTCGGAAATTTTTGTAATTTAGAGGTTTCATTTGCTGATGTGTATGCCCTAGAATATCATTAAACATATCATTTCTGTAAGTTATGGAATATTTTTGCACTTCATTGGTGAGCATTATAAAGATAGCTCTGACAAATTTTACGGATGAATTATATTCGGAAATTCCACTGATTTCAAAGCAGCCTTCTGAAATACCATAAAAGGAGTCACTATAAGCATCATTAGGTTAGAGAATCTCACTACTCTGAAGTACGAAAATAGTTTCCTTTCATTGTTGAGTTGATTCATGATAGTCGAAATGGTTATACTTTTGTTCGGTCATAAGGCCTACATTTTCAACATACCATTTATGAATCGTAAGAAACAATTTTAAGTTTAAAATCGTTTGAAAAAAATTTAAATTCGCAAGATACTGGAGATTTATCAAAACTATCTTTTATACAATAATATTTATGAAATGTTTTGACGAGACATTATTTCTTTGCGTTATTTTTTAGGAAAAGTCACATCATCTTTTAGGAAAAATCATCACAAAAATCACATCATCTTTTAGGAAAGATCACATCACCTTATTCTCATAGTTTAAAGACACTGGCTTTTATGATTTCAATATTACCAATCCCTTTAATCTCCTAAATTACAACTATGTAACTTGATTCGAACGTTTTCAGTTTAAATTCTTTTTCTTGATGCACTTAATTTTCTGTCACATAATGTTAAATTATCGATTATAATTCGAATTTATTTTACTTAAATAGAAGTTAAAACGAACAAAAAATTATTTCTGAATTGTTTTCGTTAGTTAAATACATCCGCACGCTTAGTATTTCATTATTTCTAACGCGTTTTTATTAACGTGCTTTCTGTTCTGTAAATTTTGCAATCGATTTTAAAATAACTTCCCAATGGGTTAGAGACTTAAAAATTTAAAAGCTTTATACTGGGTGACAATGTGATATTAACTCGTTTTTTTTTTTTTGTTTTTTTTTGTTTTTTTTTTTTTGTTTTTTTTTTTGTTCGGTTTAAATTTTGAATCGATTAAAAATTTTCACTGGCGATAGATGGTGCCTTGCCAAGTCTTTAGCTCATCCGCCAGTTAGTTCAAAATCAATTGCAAAATTTCATGCCACAAGACTAAAAAGCAAAAAATAATTATTTATATACATTTTTTTTTAATACACGAAGTTTTTAAAGCGAATTGAAGAATAAAATAATTTCTCTTAGTTCTCTATACGGCTTTGAAAAAAAAAATCTATGATTGTGAATTAAAAGTTCGTTATCACAACTGTTCAGAATAATTTGTATGTGATTAGGAATCTCTATGGGTTTATAAATCTTTTTGGGGCAAGGAGAAATTATTTTATATTTTTTAGTCTATATATGTTTTTAAGTCTAATATATTTAGTCTATTTATATTTTTTAGTCTAATATATTAGTATATTAATTTTTTATTTAAATAATTATTCAGTGAATACCTTTTAAAGCTATAATTTCATTTGGCAACTTTATTGCCATGTCATATATTTAATAAACAAAGCATAAAAAACTTCTTGTTTCTATAAAGCATTTAGAGCACACTAGAGTGAATTTTATTGTTTGTTTTAAAGTCATATTCCTCAGCCATTATAATCATAGTACCTGTATACCGTTTATTTCTAAAAAATAACCTACTTATTTACTGAGTTTAATATTTTTAAAACTATGGGAATTTTAAATTATATTTATTATGTTATATCTACTAAAATGCCTTACTGCTTATTAATGTTAAATTTGTTAAAACTGTTTTGCATTAAAATAAATCTCTAATACTATTTTTAGTTTTAAAATTTGAAGTTTTTTCTTATACTCATTTTTAGACTCTACTTTCTTGAATTCTTGGATAAATCCAATTTTTATTGCGCCGCTCCTGTCAACAAATTAGCCCAGTTTCATTGTATTAACTAGATTTAGCGGCGAATTTAGCAATTTTGTAGCTCTAAATATTATGAAGTTCTTTTTTTTCTTCTTTTTTTTAAAGTTGGTCACTGTACTTTCACATTTCGATACATTTTCAATTTAGATAATGTGTTATTAATTTATTTTAATTTAATTTTTTTCTTCATAGTAGTAACTTTGTGAAAATATATTTGTTTTTAATTTATTGTTACCTGCAAAACATCTACGTTTGTACACAATGTAGGCAAATTCGCGGAATTTATGAATAAAATAATAACTTAGTGAACATAATGATGCATGTAAAAAATCGCCAATTATATTTTACAAATTATTAATGTTATATTATTGATGTTAATTTATAAAATTCACATTTTTTGCAAAATTTATTTATTTGTCAACTGAGATGATAACTTTTTTTTCTCCACTCTTCTGCAGCTGTCCTTATCCTAGTGATCCTAAGCAGCTACCTAGTCTGCCTAGTAGGATATCCGCCACTGAGTATATTTTTAAAGAAAAACAGTCATATTTTTGTTAATGAGTGTTTGGGTTTTGCATCATTAAAAACCAACTGACTTCTAAATGCCACTTGAACTTAAATATACACTGAACACTTAAATAGCCATTTTGCCTGTAGTTATCGTCTTAAAGAATCCCTTGCCTTGTGAGCCCCGAAACGGGTTCCCAGTAGAGCAAGCGCGCTTGACCCAGTTACCAAATCTTCTGATGTAACGGAACTCAGAGTGGTTGCCTTTTCCGCTTTTCACAGGGGAGACAACAAAGAAGGGGGTAGGGAGAGCATGCAGGGTCCCCCACGGGACTACCTGCCATACAGGGGTCGAGTATTAAAGAGTGAAAGAAACGGATTTGGAAAAAAATGAATCGCTTTTGTTGGTGAAGAATAAAATCTCGAAATGGTCTCTTAGAAATAATGTCATCGCTGTGGTATTTCATTTTTCCAACGTATAAATATCAGTTTATTTATTTTCTGGTAATTAGGTTGGTGCCTACTTTTAATAAAGGACATATGTACTGTTCAATTTGCTTCTGGAATATTTAATATAAAAGTTTTCCGAAATGGATGTATGCGTTATTCATTTACTAAATTTGTTTTTGTTAATAATTTTAACGTAATTTCAATAGAGGAAATTTGAACATATTAGCTGGCTTAATACGCTTTTGCTGTCATGACTTACTCTTGTGATTTGAATCATTTATCTAATTAGATGAAAATTTCTTTTCTATCTCTTAACCGTAGTAGGGTCATCTAATTAGATAAAAAGCATGAACTAATTAGAAAGTCAACGTGAATCGCAGACGATTCAGTCGAAAGCCAAAGTGTCAAATTTCGTAGATTTTGCATGTCTTAAATAATTATTTCATAATGATTGGAAGCTGTACAAATTCTTTTTAAACTTCAATTTTTTATGACTTTTAAATTAAATAAGGATTTTTACATTATGTTTTCATAGCAACTTTTTTTCTAGAAGACTCAAAGAAGCTTTAAAAAAAAGTCGCAACAATAGTTGAAAATTGACTTTATGTATATTGCTACAATCTCAATGTATATGCATTTGGGATGTGTATGAATTCCGGTATTTTTGTATCGAATTATAACGACTATGCATGGCCTAAATCGTATTTAAGATACAAAATATGATAATTTAATGCACAAAGAGTGAAAGTAAATCACTCAAGGACTTGTTATAAACATTTAATTTTCATCTGATTGAATTGGTGAAAGTTGCATCTCAACTTTTGCTTAATATTTTCCGCAAGTTGAATAATCTATAAAGCTTCCCCCCCCTTTTTTCTTTTATAAAAGAATAAAATTCTGTAAGATACCTAAACATATTGCTTTGAAGTGAAAACACATTGTAAGGTTTCCTTTAACAAATTTTGTTGGGTATACACAAACCGCGCAAATTTGTTCTCTTAACCTGCTTACCATCTCTTTTTGAATATGTGATTTAAAATAAGTTTTAGGAAATTCTGCATGGAATTTAATAGTCCAAAAGAAATGAATTCCATTCTTCAGAGAATTAAAAAAATAAATAAAAAATCCACCCTTTAGTAAATCGCTTCATCGGTGCACACGACAAAGCATTTCCTCCTTTTTTTAAACTTAAAGCAAAATTTCACTTTCTTTCCGAGTTTTGGTGTATGTCCTATAAAACATTTTCACTTTCAGCATGGAGGTGAATGAACCCCAGTAAAATGTAAAGAAATAAAGAGAATATTTTTTTTCTTCGACAGTGCACTTTCAGATACTTTTTTTTCCATTGATGTCTTCATATCACTCAATTCTTTTCAGCTATGGTTTGATGATCATTTTTGATGCATTTTTGTTTGAATATGTAAATGTGGATGGAAATGTTTGAATAAACTCACTATATTATTCTCAGTTTGTTTTGTTTCGATTTATGTTTCGGATTAGCTTTAAGGTTAACGCACTTTCAGATGCATATATTATGGCAATTAATTCAGTGGTATGTTGAGAAATTCACTTAAATAACTTAAATTATGGCCCATTTTAGGGATTTTTATTTCTGTCTCACAAACTTTCATAAAACGAAAAACAATTTTTGATTATGGTGTCATTTCCAGCAAAAAAAAAAAAAAAACTTAGCAAATGAAGGAAGAATTGTTTTAATTCTTTTAGCATTCTTTATAATTCTTGTTTCTTTCGTTTACAGTTAAAGATCTAAAAATTACTTGCAACCTAATCGCTTAAATAGTCTTGAGATAAGCTTTCAATGCGTTACCACTTGATTCTGTTCAAGTTATTATTATGTTCAAGTTCATAACTATGTTCAAGAATTTTGATATTTTTACATCTGAATATCCTCGGAAAACAATACACTATTTTAATATTTTCAGAACATAATTATTAATTACCGATTTATTTAATTAAATTGTGGTCCAATTCAAGTGACTGTATTTGTTTTTGAATTTTAGAAAAAAATAATTTGAAGAATTTTATAACATTTATAGCGATGAAATATAAATAAAAGACTATATTATAGAAAATAATTAAAAGAAAAAAGAAAATCTATATATTAGCATATACATTTTTCTTTTTTAAAACAGTATTAGTTCGAAATAGAAAATTTTCATTTTCATTTTCGAAATATTTAATAGCTTAAGAATTTTCCATTTATCTAAATTCGTTTTTAAAAAAAATCGTAAATTTATTTTTATTTGTTTGTTGTAATTTTAACCCATATTTTTTAATTTACATTTTCTGAAATGCCTAAAGCAATTTTAACATATTTATCACCTCCAAATAAAATTATACTTATTTTGCTTTCATTAAAATAATGCTCTTAATCAAAATTTAATGAGAGAAAATATTTTACATATATGTATGTTAATATGCCAACAACTATCAACAATAAATTGGTTTGAAAATCAGATTATTGAATCAAAATACAAATGCTAGGTAGTTCGCAAAGGACAAATTTATAGATATTCTAATGAAAAATGATAATTCCCGGCATTATGATCGAGTACTTCGATTTTTTCCAACCAGATATTCGGATGCGACCAAAGCATAACTGCAAATCGTCTGCAGTTATGCTTTGAGACTTGAATAGGCTTTTCAGGAAACATCCTAGGGGCCTTTTACGAGGCTTACTTTTCGAGCATTTAGTGAAGAATAGCAGATGGCGGTCCCGTTGGAGAAAACACTGCCTTCTAATGTGGCCTTTGTTTCTCCTTTTTTCCGCTATTTCCTTCGGTTTATTCCAATTTTTTTCCTTACTTCCTTCCCCTCTTGGCGCTGGGAAGACCCTAACAGGTCATTGACCTACCCTTGCTTTCTCAGAAAAGTTTTTGGGATGGGATCTGTTAGCAAGCCCCGCAAAGTCTCTTTTGGTATTCGTTACAAGGATACACCTGTTGGTACTGGGGCTTCGGAAATCCGTCTCTTAAACATTACTTGGCTGTAGTTGAATTCTCGAGAGAATTAAACTGCTTTTACTTGAGAAAATGAAGAGAATTAAAAGTAGTTTATTCCGATACCTTAAATATGAAGGATTTATTCGTTTATTAGTATATGCTTTTATTATCAAGCATAAAATTGGACATGTAATTTTTTTCGAGCAATCCTAACAAAATGTCTTCAATTTATGCAAAAAATAATTTATGCAATCCTAACAAAATTTCTTCAATTTATTGAAAGAATACTAAAATACATAATTTTAGATGCAATCCTAACAGAATTTTCTTTCATTAAAAAAATACTCAAATATTAGTAGGCATATGAAATTATTTGCATATCTGCAGACCCTTATCAGTGCAATCAATTGTTTACTTTTATGATAGGAAATAGGTCATCTCTTAGATCACTGATTGTTGCCTTTAGCCTCGGGTGAGTTTTGAAAATAATCACTGCGTGCAGGATATCCTCCCCCTCCTCCAAAAAAAGTGAGATGCCAAGTTTTAGGAATATAACATCAACAGCATTCTTATTCGTTTTTTATCCTGCATTTTCAAATAAACCTACATTTCTGTAAAAATCGAATTTT